>CM024638.1:5599442-6116372 GCA_014182715.1 Eucalyptus cloeziana
AGGCAGTTCGATCATCACTTGTCCACGGGCAAGACCGAACTGACATGGGGAATGAGGTACAGCATCAATCCGGGCTCGGCCTCGGCACTGCTCTACTTGCACCCGGGGCCGGAACGATGCGCGATAGGTGGGACGATTAAGACCAAAAGGGCCTCGTAGATCGGGTGTGGAGATGATACGAAGACCAGAAGTCGACAGTTCTTCGCCGCGACAATCCTCTCTCGCATCAATCTCTCGAAACTAATGGATCCTACAGCAAGAGAGAAAGATGGCGAAAGAAGAGATCGTCAATAGAACCTGCACGTTCCCACACAAGTTGAGAAAATCGTTTATCTTCGTGGACCGACAATAACGAAATGAAATTTGAACAGTCATCGTCGATTATGCCCGTAACTGAGGGAGATATGGAAAAAGTCACGAGTTAGGCAAAGAAGCATTTGCCTCTCTCAACCGTCGATCCTTTGCAACATCTGCAAAAATAGGATTTGTAGGGCTCATTCCGAAGCTGATTTGGAATCACTACAAAAATACCCCTTGGGAGAGCGCCTCTGAGGACGACAAATATATACAGGTGTGTAGCTATATGGATAGTTTGCAGAAATATTTTCTGCAATGTTATTTCAATTTTCCTTGATGTTTCTCGTCTTATTTTCTTGGCACCTCGTTTTTTCAAACCAGTAAACTAACCTTCCGGTACTTATTTTCGTGTTTCTTTAACGCAATATTTTTGGACAAAAAGTAATGTTGCGGACTCATTTTATTGGAAAAATTAAGAGATAATGACATCGCAATCACTTGAATTTTACCCCTTTTACAATTGAGTATCTCATTTTTTTTTTAAACGATCAAGTATCTCACCCTTTTCAAATATGGGTCATTAGAGATATCCCTAGAAATCAAGGACGGAAAATGTCAACATGGATACCAATGCCCTTAAATAGCCATTACTCATCAATATTGGCATCCAATATAGCCTCTCGAGAGGATTTCACATCTAAAGGGTAAGATTGAGTTATGCGCATCAAGAAAATGTTGTAACGTCCTAGGTTCAATTTATCCTTGGGTCAAGTTACGAGGAGATATTCCGTTACCAATTTGTTAGTCTTGTGCATATGGGTGCCCAGCTGTCTTTGACAAGATCCGGACATGAAATTAGTTTGGAATTGAAGAAATTGATCTATAAAATGCCATTTGACAATTTTTAGAGGTTGGCCAGGATGCATTCGGACACGCAAAGGGCTAACCATGAATAAGGCTCCCAGTTGAGGGCAAAGGCCCATAAAAGCTTGATTTGAACAACCGGCTAACTCATTGGCTGGTGCTGAGAAGACAGTGAACTCCTCCTCGCCTTTGAGTTCACGTCCCGAGGCAATTCGGATTGTCGCTTGTCCAAAGGCAAGACCGAACTGACATGGGGAATGAGGCACAACATCGCACACGGCTCCGGTACTGCTCCACTTGCACATGGCGCTGGAATAATGCGTGATAGGTAGGGGTGGCAAAATGGGTATGCATCAAATATGGATTGTTTGAAATTTAGGAAAAAAGCCACCAAAAATCCAAAAAATCACTTCGAATTATTTTTTTTATTATAAAAAAACTCTAAACTTTACCAACCGTGACACATTTATCCTAAAAAAATTTTCATAACACAAAAACCCTAAATTTATATCAAGTGTGATACATTTACATCAAATTATAGAGCATTTTCATCTTTTTACCTTTTAATTTTTTTTCTTTTTTTTCTTTTTTCTTATTCTTCTCTCTTCTCTCTACTGTAGCTGACGGAGGGAAGCCGAACTCATGCGTTGGGCCGCCCTGCCTGGGTCGGGCAAGGACTGGCCTCGCCAAATCTCGTGAGGGCACCACTCACCTAACCCAAGCGATGCCGCCCTCGCCGGATTTGGCGAGGGTTGTCCCCGCTCGACCCAAGCAAGGGTGGCCCGATGCCTGAGTTCGACTTTCCTTTAACATGGCCTGGTGGAGGAAAGGGAGAAGAAGAAGAAGAAGAAAGGAATAAAAAATGAAAAGAAAAAGGAAAAACAAAAAGAGGAAAAAAATAAGACGAAAATGCCATTGGCCATAAAGTTTTAGGTAAATGAGTTACTGTTAGTAAAGTTTGGGGCTTTTATGTCACAAAAAAAAAAAAAGGCTAAATTTGTCACTTTGAGTAGAGTTTGGGGTTTTTGGTGGCTATTTCCCTAAAATTTAACATATAGATCAAAATGGGTCTTACTTAAACAAAGCTCAACTTTTTAATGGGCCTGCTCAAAAACCCAACTTCTACACCTTTGCTTTTTCACGACCTTTTCAGTCCCCGGCCACTCATCCTATTCGATGCTCTGCGGCATCGGCATTCTCCTCCTCCTCCGACTTTGGAGCAGTCACCTCATCGAATAGTGTGAAGAAAATGAAAGCATGAATAAGAGCTCGAATTCATTACCCTGTTGCAATGAACGAATTGAAAACAAGCTCGAATTTAGGTCCCAAAACAAAAGCATGAAATCGACGCACTCGAGAATCTATAGAAATGCATAGTTACCAATTAGGGCTAGTTCGCATAGTCATAAAAATGCTTTACTTGGAAGAGAGAATAGGGTTTCAGGGTGCATTTGATTTAGCTTTTCCAAATGGGTTTTCAGCATCCAAAACCCATTGAGAGAAAATACTCGAGTGTTTGACAAGCATTTCAAATGGCTTTTGGCCAAATGTTGACTTTAGGAAAATTGAAAGTCCAAAGTAAGTAAAGACCAACCTTGGGCTTTCAGCCTTGGGCAAAATGCTATTTTTAGACATTTTTCTTCCCATCTTGCCCTCACTAGCTAGCTTTCTCATATTCCCATCTTGCATTCACTATTTTTAGGGTTTGTGGCTAGTCTAGTCAACAGCACCGAAGACACAACATTAGTAGCGGCGCTTGGTCATTTCTCAAAAAGGATTTTGGCTTTTATCATTTACATTACATTCAAAACTCATTTCCAAAATCGAAACAAACCCACCCTCAATAAGTGGTCATGAGAAACACACATCCAGTCCATAGAGAGAGAGAGAGGAGAAGAAGAAGCCATAACAAGGAATAGTGTGTGCGACAACAAACAAGATTGAGCCTAAAATCGCAAACACTCTGCAAGGCAAGTCGTTCAAATGCAATAAATCAAACAAAGGAGCTCGCAGAAGTAGCACGGGAAAAATTGTTTTCCATTCAAATTAGATGTAGTCAAGCCACAATGTGAGAGCCTCCCATGAGAGCACGGATAATATGGTGGAAAGAGCATCTAAAGGGTAGATCGAGTTATAAGCATAAAAAAATCATTATAACATCCTAAATTCAATATATTCTCGGGTCAAAGTTACAAGAAGGTTTTCGTGGCCAATTTATTAGTCTTACCCAAATGGATGTCGAGCTGTCTTTTATAAGATCTAGACATGAAATTAGTTTGGAATTGAGGGAGTTGGTCTATAAGATACCATTTGAAAATTTAGAGATTGGCATGATGCATTCAGACATGCAAAGGGGCTAACCATGAATAAGCCCTCTGTTGAGGGCAAAGGCCCAACAAAGCTTGACTAGACCAACTCGGCTAACTCATTGGCTGGTGCCAAGAAGACAGCGAACTCCTCCTTGTCCACGTCGCAACGTAGCTCGGATCTCCACTTGTCGCTTAGGGCTTGGCCTTGGCGCTGCTCTACTTGCACATGGGGCTGGAACAATGCGTGATAGGTGGGACGATTAAGGACTCGGATGTTTATAGCTTGGAGTTGTCCTTTTCGAAACAGATCACGGAAGATTCGTCTGCACGGGGATGATAGGAGACCAAAAAGGCCTTGTAGATCAGGTTTGGAGAAGATACGAAGACCGAAAGTCGACCGTTATTCGCTGCAAGCTTACAAACAAGTCTCTCCGGCATCAATCTCATGAAACTAATGGATCCTGCAGCAAGGGAAAGAGATGGTGAAAGAAGAGATCATCAATGGAACCTGCACTTCCTCACACAAGTGGAGAAATCGTTTATCTTCATAGACCAACAATAACGATGAAACATGAACAGTCATTGTCGATTATGCACGTAACTGAGGCAGATGAGGAATAAGTCATGAGTTGAGCAAGAAGCATTTGCCTCTCTCAAACCGTCGCTCCTTTGACAAATACATACAGGTGTGTAGCTATATGGATAGTTTGGAGATATATATAACTGCAATGTTATTTCAATTTTCCCTGATGATTCTCATCTTGTTTTCTTGGCACCTCCTTTTTTTCAAACCAATAAACTAACCTTCTGGTACTTACTTCCTTGTTTCTTTAATGAAAAGTTAATTGACAAAACCCCTTATATTAAATTTACTAGATTTAGATATTAGAGATCGGAAAAGCCAAATTTTAAGGAGTTAAGGACAAAAGGGTGTTTGGAGTTAAAGACAAAAGGATTCTTAATTAACACCCCTACTATTAATGCACAAGAACCCTCTTTATATATAATAGATATGAGAATATCAAATAGGTTGACGATTGCTGTTTGCAGACTCTTTAACCAATACATAAGAAATAGAAATATATGTTTCTTTATCTGCTGTATTAAACGATTTCACATTTTGTATTTTGCATGAGTCAATATATACGATTAGGGAATAGCTTATTACTCAAAACAAATGATTAATCAGTTATGACATCTTCATATATTAAGTGAATCACTTTTAAATTAGTGTTAGCTAAGCTGAATAAGTAAGTTTTAGCGAAATGAAATTTAATGGTTCCTAAATCATTAATGTGAAAGGAAGTGGAAGGGAATGGACCGTAGTGATGAGGTGACTCAACCACAGAAGTCCATTCTACTTTATTGATTTTTGGAAGTTTGGGGTTTTATATTTGTATTGCATTAACATAGAAACTAAAAACTTACTAGATACGGCTCATGCTAATATAAACAAGTAAAAGCTATATCCATCATTTTTCTGAGGACCACTACAACCAAAGGGGGATTTGAGTTTGTCTACGGTCAGACCAGTGGAACACCTAGAAGGAGTCAACCTTCGATCCAGTACCACGAGATTTCTGCAAGCTACTACTCAGGAATATATGCAGATAGAATGCATGAGTGTTGTGCATGATTGTGCATGAATTAAGGCTAACCAATATGCAAGCTATACTAATTTCTTTGTATTTTTCTCATTTAATTAACCTGCAAGACTTAAAAAGCACAAATAAACCTAACACTCTGAGCGACAGAAATTGATCTGCACTAATTAACTTAGTAAAATGATATGCATGAATGGTATGGCTGTATGACATACATGATGACTTCTTAATATAAAAGTTATTAACTCCGAAAAAATCTTCATGAGATATCAATGAAATCTAATCCTAAATGACTAGTGACTCACTAATTGTCAATCACGCTATGCTATGATGAACTAACTACAGGTAATGCTATGAAATAAACTAAAAAACATGATATGTCGTGAAAGCTATGATATGAGATAGAATTAATTTAAGGATTATTCCTGTGATATAAGTTATATGAAATGCTATATTTTTTGTATTTTCTATTTAACCAAAAATTGACCCAAAAGAAATTGGAAAATTTGAAATTGAAATAAAATCTAATGATCAATATGTAACAAAAATATGGATTAATTTCAAACATGCAATTATTGAATAATCTAAAGAAATATTTTTGGGATTTTCTATATTAACCAAAATACCCTAAATCAACAGGTAATATGAGATGCATTGAATTTAAATACGCAAGCCCTAGATTATTATGTATATCTAAATTATTACATGACAATTATTGAAAATCTATATGAAGATGACATGGAAAACAATATGTCATGCAGTGCATGAACATAAAGGGTCCAACCTTGAGGCCCAAAAGTCCAACGCCTTAACGCGTCTTAATTAATCCTTGGACTAAATCAAAATAAACCTAGTGTTCTATTTTTGACTAACACGCAATTATGACAACAAAAATAACCCACATAAAATTGCATATCTTGGCTTACCTTGAATTAGGGTTTACCAAGAGTGATCACAAGGATTCTAAGCGAGGAAAGGGCTTGAGTGGCGCCGTGAAGGAACATCGCTTTGGAGGAACACTATCGGAGGGAGCTTGAACCGAGGGAGAGAGCCTCGGAGAAGGGGAGAACTTGCGATTTGGGAGCTCTTCAATGAGTCGGTCAGTCCACTTTAGGCTTTTTCTTCTGAAGCTTGGACTATTTACTAGCGAGGTCCCAAATTCCAGCGCTGGAAGACCCTTCGAGTCAAATAATCTGCTTGGTCTTTCCCTTAGTTTTTTTTTTGCTTTCTTTGACCAAGAACAATACAAAAGGACCGAATCCGCATAATCGACAAGGGCATTACTTCGGCGGAAAATCGGTCATTAAAAAAAAACACAATACAAAAGGACCGAGACCACTCACGCGGCGACACGTGTGAGTGAGGGGGACCGGGGGGGGGTTGGGGTGGGCGTTGGGGTGGGTGGGACAAAAGAGAGAAAGAGGGGAGAGCGTCAGAGAGGTGGGCCCGGAGAGTGAAGATGCTTTCGTTTGCCGAACAGGGAACCGGAGACAACGAGGAAAAAAAAAGGAGAGAGAAAACAGAAAAAGTTTCGCGCAAACCAATTTGGAAGTCCCGACAAGTCAAATCAACTGCAAATTGCAACGCAAAGGTAAGATTTAAGCCTATCCATGTTTGTACTCTTTGTCCTGTCTATAGACTCTATACCTCAAATGTGCTGATTCCAGGAGCTGGTGCGAACGGGGCGCGAACTGCAGGCTATCAAAGCAATCGAGTATGGTCGTAACTCTTTGAAGTTTGCAGTTCTAAAAGTCGGTTAAGCATATTGAACTGTCGGCCGCTCGACTTTGGAAGTTCCATTACTTTTTCTTTCGTGCTATTTGAAGCGTTTGGTGACACTATATGTAGCATTCTAATTCGACATTTCGCCTTTTCTGTTTATATAGGTGGCACACGCTTGTCGATGAGTACTTTCTAGTGACACCCATATCTTGGATGAATTCGAATCAACTGACTGCTTCACATAATTAATTGCTTTCCCGGCACATTAACAATTATGAGATGACATACGCGGAGCAAGGGAGTTATTCCATGTTAAAATGTAGATGGCCTCCTAAAAATCGAGTCATTTGAGGCATGCAATATAATATCAATTGGTCATGTGCTTCTAGACTCCTAAATCTAGTGTCATGCTGACTATTAGATGACGGAATTCCGAAATAGGGAATCTTTGTTTTTGCCATTTCTTTTCAGATGACCGTGTTTCTCTTTATGGATCCATTCCTGAATTGTGTACCTGAGTCCATCCCGGAGAAGATGGAGAAGACCCCTACCATTGGCTTCATCATGCAATGCCGTTGTTTTTTTATTCCCCATGACTCATGAGGTCGCTCTTTATGCCTTTTCTGTTTGATCGATGCGCATAATCCAAACGAGTACTCCATAAATTGAAAAAATGATTAGGCAGTGAAAATTTTGTGTTATGGTCACATATTTTTTGCAAGATCGAGAGATTATCGTGTGAGGAATTGTTGGGTTAAATACCATGTGAATTATTAGGTATAATTAGGGGGTAGGTTGAGTTGAACCAAATAATCAAAGCTCGCCCCGCCGGCCCCTAACAAGGTCGAGCCTTGCCTTGCCATGGCGAGGGCGACAAGTTCAACCTCATCACCCTCACCCAATGACGGCGGGAGCGAGCTTCACTGGAGGCCAGTGAGGTTAACCTCGCTAGCCCTTGCCTTTGGCCAGTCCTCGAGATCCGTTGATTTGCTAGAAGAAGAAGGAAGGGAAGAAAAAAAGAAAAGAAAAGAAAAAATAATTATTACAAATATTCATGTCAACCTAGTCGTGCCACGTAAGATGGGGTATCCATGTTAACTCCAACCAACCAAAATTGGCTAAATAGATTGAATTGGCACAAATATAAAAGGATTAGGACTCAATTAGTATAAAGAAAAATGTTTATGACTGAATTGGCACAATTACAAAGTTTATAAATTTTTTGGTAAATCTCCCATTTGACAATCTTATTAAAACTTGTATGCAGTTAAAATCATTGAGTGTGTTCGATAGCAGTGTAATTACATGTAACTTGCCTAGTTATTTAAGACAAAAAAATCACTAAATGGAAAGGGTCACAATGTTTCCGATGTTCGTTCAGGATCGTTTAATGCGCGAATTAATGTCTTAAACTCCTTATACAGAACGCCTCAAGGGCTGAGTAGCGGGTTAAAAGTTTCAATTCGGTCTTGCTTGCTAAGGTCCTAAAATGGTCCCCGGGCGTCCCTTTTACATGTTTGCATCATTTCTATGTCATATTGCGTGTATGCATTGCATTTAGGTTAATTCCAAGTACCATTGTATCCGGACCATGAAGGACGTTTGATTGATTAAGACGGATTATATGCGATAGGAACAAACAAATATGAGCGACTAGAGAGTAGCTAAAACTCACAGAGAAAATATAGGTTAGCAAAAGCACAAAGACATGTGCATGTACATGCACTAGAAGTTCAAAACCTACCGGCTAAAAGTAAACTAACTCTTTCGGTCTCAATATATCTGTGAATATCTCTTACCTCTAACACGAGCTATTTTGGACTGAGGCGTCCAGTTACTCAAGATCATCATTAGCACGAGTGCTAATCTATACTCTCCTCTGAGATCCAAGTGTCTTATGGTATAGATTATTGGCATCTGAAATTAATATGAAATCATTTTTTGAGGTCGAGGAAGGGACTATTAGTGAATCATCGTTGTTGATATTTCTATATTACTTGTAAACAAGAGTTTTATCGATATTTTCTGATCAACGGCATTTTATTCTTCATGGATATATTCAACCGCCCACATTCATTTTTTTTTTTTTGAAAAACTGCTCACATTCACTTACGCTTTTTTTTTTTTTTTTTTTTTCGGCCGGGCCTCTACGCTAATCCTACTCTAACACTTACGTTGATGGGTGCTAAAATTAGCATGATGTACCATTCATGGGCCCATAGGTTATTTAAAAAATACCGCAAGGCTGGCATCCACAAGCCTGGCTGGCGTTTGTTTTCTTATAGAAGGTCCACAAGAGAGAGAGAGAGTCGGGGGGGGCGCGGCGCGCGGGGGTCCATGATGTATTATCATATCATATGCAGTAAATGCCAAATGGACACATAACTCATCCGCCATCGCAGCCAAAGGGGATTGTGCACGCACCGATTTCGAACTTGCAAATGATCGAGAGGTTGAGTTAATAAAAGTAACTTAAAAAAGAAATAAGGAAAGAGAACAGCAGGGACGCAGTGTTCCCCAGTCACCAGTTCAATTTCGAAATTTTATATTTTGAAAGGAAATGGATTTAATAACGACGATTACAGTTCACAGTCGCATACCATTTCCCCCACTTATTTCGCCCAAGAGCACGTAAGGCGTTTGTTTGTGTTTGCATTCTTTTTTGTGTTAGAATGTAAATAAAAAATTATTTCTCGCTCCTAACGTTTTGACAAAATGCGCGTTTGGTAAACTTGTTCAAATAAAAAAAAAAGAACAAAAACATGTTTGGTTGTTTTTGTTCTTTTTTTATTTCTTTTAATTTTTTAATGTTTATTTTTTTTTTTTTTCTTTCTTTTTATTTTTCTTTTTTTTGTTGCTTTGGCCTGGTCGCCGCCTCGCCATGGCCATGGCCGGGCGCCTCGCCCGGCCACGGCGAGGCTCGCAGCCCCGGCGAGGCCGAGCTCGCCCGACCACCTAGCGAGGCTCGGCCTCGCCGGCCACCGCCGGCGGCGTCGCTGGCGGTGGCCCGGCGAGGCCGAGCCTCGCCGTGGTCGGGCGAGCTCTGGGCTCGCCCGGGCGACGGCGAGCTTGGCCTCGCCGATCCGGGCGAGCCCGAGCTCGCCCGGCCAAGGCGCGATCGCGCCCGGGGCGAGCTCGGCTCGCCCCGCATCCGGCGAGGCTGAGCTTCGCCCGACCACCCGGGGAGGGTCGGCCTCGCCGAGCCACCGCTGTGCCGGCGTCGCTGGCGGTGGGTGGCGAGGCCGAGCCTCGCCTGGTCAAGCGAGGCACGCCCCTCGTCGGCCCTCGTCGGCTGGCCGCCTGCCATGGCGGGCCGAGGCCGGCGACCGCCAAAGCAAGAAGAAGAAGAAAAGAAGAAGAAGAAGAAGAAGAAGAAAAAAAGAAGAAAAGAAAGAAAAGAGAAGAGAAGTGTTTTCGTTTTTGTTAAAAACAAAGAAACAACTTTTTTTAATTTCTTTACTTTACTCTTTTTTTTTCGAACAAAAGAACGATTTGGAACAAAAAACGCAACCAAACGCTTTCTGTTTTTTTTTGTTCCCTGAACAAAAACAAAAAAAGTGTTCCGAACAAAAAAAGAAACACAAACAAACAGAGCCTAAAGTTCTGGATCCAGAAATCAAATAAATGCTCCAGCGTTTCTAATAATAATTTCCAAAAATTTCATCGGGATCGAACAAGCAGAGAGAGAGAGAGAGAGAGAGAGAGAGAGAGAGAAACGTGTACTATTTTTCAAAGGGGGATCAAACAAGATTCTATCCACTTCAAGTGGGAACATCTTCCCCCTCTCTCTTTTAACCCATTTGAAACCCTCGTAATCCTTCATGAGAACAGAAGCAACCCATCCCTTTCTCTCTCTCTCTCTCTCTCTCTTTAATTACATTTCCTCCTGCTCCTCCGCCACCTTCAACCACCACCACTCTCTCTCTCTCTCTCTTCCAAGTTCACATGGATCCCGTCACCTTTTCGTACAACTCGCCGCTGCAGCGAGTGGATCCGGAGATCCACGACCTGATTAGGGAGAAGGAGCGGCAGTTCTGCGGGATTGAGCTGAGCCCCTCCGACATCTTCACCTCCTTCACCGTCAACAAGGCCCTCAGCTACGTCCTCACCAACAAAAACTCCAATGGCATGCCCAGCAACCACAGCTGCTACGGCGGCAGCCAGCTCATTGATGCGTTCAAGGACCTCGGAGGCACCCGCGCCCTACAGGCCTTCGGCCTCGACCCCGCCGGCTGGGGCGTCATCATCCAGGCCTACTCCAGCTCCCCTGCCAAGGTCGCCACCTACACTGCCTTCCTCGAGCTCCATAGCCGCATCATGGGTCTCAACCTCCCCTCCGGCCCCCTACTCACCCATGGCTACGACACCTCCGGCAGCAAGAAGATCTACTTTGAGAGCCTCCCCTTCGATATCGACCCTTCCACCAGCTATATCGACTACGACAAGCTCGAGGAGAAGGCCCACGACTTCTGCCCCCACCTCATCATCTGTGGCAGCAGCACCTACCCCCGCGACTGGGACTATGCTCGCTTCCACTCCATTGCCAACAAGTGCAGCGCCCTCCTGCTCTGCGACATGGCCAACATGAGCGGGCTCGTCGCCACTAAGGTATACGCGCTCCGTTTCATTGGTTTTGGAAATGGTCTTCTCGATTTTAATGGTTTGATCATTCTGCTTCGTATCTGCTGTACATGTATTGATGATGTGAATTTGTTGTGAGTTTTTCGATGTTCTTATTATCAGTGCAATTTTGTTTCTGGCTATAGGAAGCTGCGAACCCATTTGAGTTCTGCGACGTTGTCACGACGACAACAACTGAGAGCTCGAGGGCTCTAATGGCTGGGATGATCTTCTAGAGGAAGTGCCAGCCCACACTTTACGACTTTGAGGACAAGACCGCAGTTTTCCCCTCTCTTCAGGGTGGCCTTCAGAAAAACCAGATTGGCGTTTTGGCCGTTTTCCTAAGGCAGGCCATGTCTCCTGAGTTCAAGGCCTATGCTAAGCAAGTCAAGGCCAATGCTGTTGCTCTTGGGAACTACCTCATAAGCAAGGGTTACAAGCTCGTGACTGGTGGAACTGATAACCATGTTGTTCTTTGGGACCTTCGTCCTCTTGGATTGACCGGTAAAGATTGCATCAGTTTGGCTGAGTGAGTTGATGATGTTGGCAACAACGAATATGTAGATTCTAATTACTTGAAGCAACTCTCTTGCAGGAAATAAGGTCAAGAAACTTTGCAATCGCTGCGGTATTACCTTGAGCAAGAATGCTGTATTTGGTTACAGCAGTGTCAAGGAACCGAGAGGAGTACTTGTTGGTAATGAAAAACTATGCACTACTTCATTCTTTTGCCCATTTTTGGTCTATGCTCACATTCGGGCAGTATCTGTTGAGCCTAAGCTGTACCAAGCACGTTTAGGCCAACCAGCAGCCGAATCGGTGATCATTGCTATGTCTGTATTAAGAGGCTTGTCTTGTTGCAGGAACTCATGCCATGAGTTGTAGGGGCCTCGTGGAGAAGGACTTTGAGCAAATCGGGAAATTCCTCCACCGGGCCGTGACCATTACCTTGACCATCCAAAAGCAGCATGGGAAGCGGAAGCGGATGAAGGACTTCGACAAGGGTCTAGACAACAACAAGGACATTGAGGCCCTCAAGGTTGATGTTAAGGAGTTTAGCTTGCTCCATTGACATGCCCAGTTTCTGTCATGTCTGCGATGAAGTACAAGGATTAGACCCCAAGATAATCATCCATCAACCTCAGTACTATTAGTATCTTTGTCTTTCTCTCTCTTTTCTTTTTCCTCCTCTGGATTGTAGGGTTTCCATTTATCAAAGCGCACCTTCGTCGGTATCCCTCGATGGAAAACGAGTGTTGTCTTGAGGTCTGGGCCTCTTTCTGACTGCGGTTTGGTAGTTTTTCTGATTAATCCAAATGGTACTGTTGGCTTTTTCTCCTTTTATTAACTAATTCCCCACTTGATTTTCGCGAGTTTAGTTGGTGTTTAGCATTTTTTGTCGACTTGCTAATCCATGCCAAGCACGTCAAGGGCATTTCTTAAGTCCATTTCCCACTGTCTCCGACATTCTATGGCATGTGAGGGTAGTTTGGTGGTCTTGCCCCATATTCAATGCTCGGCCACAGAAATACGGAACTTCCGCATCGTTTGGCCATCCACAAATCGCCGCGTCATGAAAAGAATGACATGAATGGTGATGATGATGACCTAAGCTTTTGCTCAATTGGCCCTAAACCGTGCGTAATTTCTTGAGATCAAAAGAAGGAAAAACTATAATTATTCTAATAGCCCTAACATGGTCGCTTCTCTACAGCTTCCTCCTGATCATATGCATATTATTTCCCCGGGATCCACGGGCAACTGGTCCCCCCATGCATTGAGGTACGACGGGGACAAAGTCGTAAATTCTACTGAGGGTTCGCATGCATGGAATTCTCCAAATCACGTGACGCACCCAATGGGATGGTGGCGGGCCCCGTAAATTTTCCGTCCCCTCGCACGTCGTTCCCTGGACACCGGCTTTGCTCATTTTACCCGCCATATATGGTTCTGATGTAACAATAAAAAGAAATTGACTTCAAAGATATTTTAATTGACGTACTCGTAATATTAAGGGTATATTTTCCTACGTATATATACTCAATTCCTCCAACGTTTAACTTTTCTTTTCAAAATTTTAAAACTTTTAAAAGATTAATCTTTCAAGAAATATTATGAAATACTATAATGATTCTACGTGTCTATATTTGTATAGTTTATAAAGTTTCATATGTTTCATGCTAAATAAAAATCTAATTGTGAAAGCTGTAAAATTCGAAAAAGTAAATGTTACTCTAACTAAACTTCATTAAATTTGAATGACGCTTTGTACGAACGTTCATTCCTTCTCATAGAGGAGGACACGGACAGGTCGATGTAAACTTCACTCTTAATTCATTTATGGTTGAACGCTTAATTCGTTTTGGTCTGTTTAACAAGTAACAGGATATAATCCAAGCATCTAGTTCAGTGAAGTGTATCTATTGTCAAAGCCGAACACGAAATTGGTAATAGCATGAATAACTTCTTTTCGCCATAAGTCAGACTTTTTCAATGGCTTTTATCTACGAAACGCGTGGTAATTATGGGAGATTTACATTATAAGGAAAAAAATTGCAAATCATGTTTATGATTGTACAACTAGAGTTTTCTTTGGTTGTAAATTTCATCCAGTAGGTCATAGCTCAATCACTTTGTAATGATTAACAAATAAATCTTTTTGTACCGACACAGTATTTCATAACCTTACAAGAATTAAAGTATTCTCTATGTGCATCGTCTCTTTGTTTTACTTATAACTTCATTTTGGTACTGTTGCGTCAATATAAAATAGAGAATTTTGACACGTTCCGACATTTATATATTAAATATATTTTTATATATAAATACATAAAAAATAATAATAATGATAATAATAACCTAGTATTAATTTACACAATAATACATAAAACTTAGAGGAAAAAACATTGTTTAAAGAAAATGCTGAAATGATATTTTTAAATTTATTTATTTATCATATATAGCATTTTTTATTCCTTCTTTCATAGTAAAAGAATTTTTAAAAACTAAAACAATTCTAAAAAAACAAAACTGAAAAAAAAAAAAAATTGACCTCGTGCGTGTATAGTTATAGCATTTTTATTACTTCTTTTATTACTTCTTTTGTGTATATTTATATTTTGACTCCACAAGTATTAGAAATTTTTAAAATTGACCCCGTGCGTGTCGGAATCACATGTCGGAATTCTGGACTCGCGTGTCGGAGCATGTCGGAGAGAGTTGACCACGTGTCGTATTTTTCGACACTCGTTGACCGCGTGTCGGAGCGTGTCGGGACGTGTCGGAGCATGTCGGACACGTGTCAGAGTGTCTGACACGACACGAAGGCTTCCGAAGAGTGTCCGTGCTACATAGTCTCAAGTCCGTGTCTCTCCTTCATTTCTCTCTCTTCTTCTTTGGTGTACCATGGTTTCTGACAGAGAAAATAATTAGAGGGAGAGAGAGAGAGAGAGAGAGAGAGAGAGAGAGAGAGAGAGAGAGAGAGAGAGAGAGAGAGAGAGATCGCAAGATAAAGAGAGGGATACGTTGCACTCTCCTCTAGACAGCGAGAGAGAACGAGGGAAGACCAGGCTGTCCCCGGGGTGAACAAATTTATGAAAATGGCTTGCAGTGAAGTAGGTGTAAGAATTAATGTGGCCCACATGATATGATTTATGTTATATAGTTTAATAATTATTGTTATGTTATAAAATAATTAATTATTGGTTACGAGGAGTTATGACTCTAATAAAATGAAGAGGTACGACTAAATTGAAAGGGTATATCGCTTTGATGGAATGCACCTTTTCAACGGACGTATAAATAGAGTTCGGTCCTCTCTCCACCCATAATGAACAACAATAACCTAAAGGCATTTTGGTATTCTCTCCTCCATCGAAAGAATACATCAAGAATAGTGGGTTAAGGGAGAGAAATCGGATTTCTTCTTTGGATCGTGTTCTTCAGGTTTTCTACGACAATCATCAAGTGCAACGCTATGGATAAAGGTATGTCTTCATCTATTTGTGAAAATCATGAAGATCGGAAGATCACTGTGTTTATTATGAATTTCCGCATTACAGATTTATGATGTATAATTGACTTACAGTTGGTATCAGAGCGTGGTTTATGATCTCATGTTTTTCCGTTTATAGCAATATTATGATTTATGTTTGATGATTCGTAGAACGATCCTGTTTGTACTATTTATTGTTGTTAATTGTGGGTGGAGAAAGGACCGAACTCTATTTATACGTCCGTTGAAAAGATGCCTTCCATCAAAGCGATATACCCTTTCAATTTAGTCGTACCTCTTCATTTTATTAGAGTTGTAACTCCTCGTAACCAATAAGATACCTGCAAGGAACGAAGAATCATATGCTTACTTATAAAAGATCCGATCATCTCGAGGTGATTGGGTATTCAGATTTAGATTTAGCCGGTTGTGCCGATACAAGAAAGTCAACGTTTGGTTACTTGTTTCTTCTGGCCGGAGGGGCAATTTCATGGAAGAGTGCGAAGCAGTCAGTTATTGCTGCATCCACTATGGAAGCTGAATTTGTGGCATGCTTTGAGGCCACTATTCATGGATTATGGCTGCGGAATTTTATTTCAGGGCTTGTGGTTGTCGACAGTATTGCCAAGCCGCTGAAAATTTATTGTGATAACTCTGCAGCAGTTTTCTTCTCCAAGAACGACAAGTATTCTAAGGGTGCTAAGCATATGGAGATCAAATACTTGTCTGTTAAAGAAGAAGTTCAGAAACAAAGAGTGTCAATTGAGCACATTAGCACCAAACTTATGATAGCAGATCCCTTAACAAAAGGACTGCCGCCCAAAACATTTAATGAGCATGTTGAAAGGATGGGCACTATTGAACGTCATTAGTGTTTGTATTATGATTGTATTAAGTTTATGTATTTGACACTTTGAGCTCACTTACGTGTTTCTGATATTTCCTGTTTTCTATTTAGTATACATTATGGAAATAGATGAATGTTAAACAGGATAGTTTCTAAGGAAACATTATAGTTGGACTATTACTATACTTCTCATTTATGGATCATGTTAAGTAAAGTGCTATAGTTGTAGTGCATAGAAGGGACTATGTCGATTAATGACATACAACCGCTATGACTCGCATTAGTTTTCTTTACTTAATTGTGATTATTATGTGATTGCCAATTTGATGAAATTTTATAGCATAATGTTATTGTGCACATTACAGTCTTTATTAAACTATGAAAGGAATATCATATGAGCCAAGTGGGAGAATGTAAGAATTAATGTGGCCCACATGATATGATTTATGTTATATAGTTTAATAATTATTGTTATGTTATAAAATAATTAATTATTGGTTACGAGGAGTTACGACTCTAATAAAATGAAGAAGTACGACTAAATTGAAAGGGTATATCGCTTTGATGGAAGGCACCTTTTCAACGGACGTATAAATAGAGTTCGGTCCTCTCTCCACCCATAATGAACAACAATAACCTAAAGGCATTTTGGTATTCTCTCCTCCATCGAAAGAATACATCAAGAATAGTGGGTTAAGGGAGAGAAATCGGATTTCTTCTTTGGATCGTGTTCTTCAGGTTTTCTACGACAATCATCAAGTGCAACGCTATGGATAAAGGTATGTCTTCATCTATTTGTGAAAATCATGAAGATCGGAAGATCACTGTGTTTATTATGAATTTCCGCATTACAGATTTATGATGTATAATTGACTTACAGTAGGTTCTTGCAAGAGAAGCTGCAGTCCAACCGTGAAAATAATAACTTATTATGAGTCATAAATTCTTAAAAAAGTAAACTCTACAATAATTTATAATTATTTGTTATTTGATTTTTTATGGTCTAAAACATATCGCATAATCATTTCTAGAGAGCATGAAACTAGCACATTAGTTTAGGCACTTGCGGTAGATTTCCTTAATAGTGGCAAACTATGATTATATATCTATAAAAATGGAAAATTACGATTAGCTATTTAAATGGACCATGCTTTTAAGTACCCAACGAAATTTTGTGGCATTAATATACAATCTATTATCTTCAGGGATTTGGAATCGAGTAGTCTGACTTACACATTGTATGGCATTTGGGTCATCTGACCAAATAAAAGGTGGAAAATTGGTAGTCTTGACCCATATTCTATGCGGCACATTCAATTACTACGAATCGGCCCTTATCTTCGGGAAAATTTCACAAACATGAGGAACTTCTAAATCCTATGACCATCCCTAAATCATGATATTATGGAAAAGAACGACATGCCACGCATGGCACTTGTGATGTTATGACCGGAATCATCCCTCCACATCCGGAGATTGTTTGGTGACTCTTGCGAACACAAACTACTCATCGATTGAAATTTCGTAAATAGACACATCCCCTTGTACTCGTTGGGTAAAAACAAAAATCTAACCTTGTCGATTCTTTCAAATATATTATATCCGCAAAGCTTGTGTCATTTATCAAGCAATTGAGAGATCGAAAATATGGTTGGACCACTTGTAAAGGGGTTGATTTTCTTCCATGAGGTTAACAATTAGAAATGGGTGACACAGTTGTTATCGCAATAATTTTACAAATTATTTCACATTTTTTTTTCATGAAATATCTGATCACTAGTAATTTTTTGCCATGACTTTAGCTTTGCTTGAAAAGGCCAAGTATATTGCATCATTTATCACGGACTAAACTATGTGCATTATTCTTCTGGGCACGAGATTAAAAAAAAAAAAGGAAAATAAAAGAAAAGAAAAGAAAGAGCTCTTCGAATATTTTGGAAACCCTAGTCCGGCATGGTCATGCATTGCCGTTTTCCCACGAGTCTACGACCAAAAGGCTTAACTCATGCATTGAAGTCGGCGAGGACAAAGTCGTAAATTTCTTCCATTAACTCACTTTAAAAAGCATGATTAAATCATTGATATCTTTAGCCCACGTTCCTCAGAAGGGACAAGAAAAGAGAGAGAGAGAGAGTACAGATTGAGCCTGGCAACGAAACGAAATAGGGAATCTGTGTTTTTGCCATTTCTTTTCAGATGACCGTGTTTCTCTTTATGGATCCATTCCCGAATTGTGTCTTGAGTACCTGAGTCCATCCCGGTAGAGGTGTTAAATGGGTGGGTTGGGTCGGGTCGTTAATGGGCCAACCCAAATGGACCCATTAACCCATTTACGACCCATTTATGCCTAATGTAAATTGTTCGACCTATACCGACCCGACCCATACCCAACCCATACCCGACCCGACCCATATTAATAATATTTTCATATTTAATCAAATTTAGGAGAACTTATTCTTATGTTTTTTTTTAAGATTATATTACTAAAAAACTTCCAAACAATATAAATCCAATCAATAATTTTTCAATTTTTTACAATTTTTCAAAAAAATTATATATATATATATATATATATATATATTTTTTTTAAAACTAAAATAGTTTTATACAACACAAATTTAATGGAAAATTTGTATAATTTTTAAAATAATTATTTTAAAAATCGAATTTTAATTATTTTTATTTCGAAAATAAATTTTAAATATTTTTTAAAAAAATTAATTATTTGTATTTTTAAAAATAAAATTTTAATGATTTTTATTTTTAAATTAAGTTTTTAATTATTTTAAAAAATTATTTTTTTTATTTTTTTAAAAATAATTTTTTATTATTTTATTTTTATTTTTAAAATATAATTTTCTTTTTTTTTTTTTTTTCTTTCTTCTTCCTCAGGTGGCCGGCACAGCAGTGGCCGGCGACCGGCCAGGCGAGCCTTGAGCTCGCCGGCGTCGGGCGAGTTCGAGCTCGCCGGATCCGCGAGGGCCGCCTCGCCCACGCCCGGAGGCTCGAGCCTCGCCGATCCGGCGAGACTCAAGCTCGCCCGACGCCGGCGAGCTCGCGGCTCGCCAGATCCGGCGAGCTCGAGCTCGCACGACGCCGGCGAGCTCGCGGCTCGCCATCCGAGGAGCTCGAGCTCGCCCGACGCCGGCGAGCTCGCGGCTCGCTAGATCCGGCGAGCTCGAGCTCGCCCGACGCCGGCGAGCCGCGAGCTCGCCGGCGTCGGCGGGCTCGAGTCTCGCCCGATCGGCGAGGCTCGAGCCTCCCGGGCGTCGGCGAAGCGGCCCTCGCCGCGATCCGGAGCTCGAGCTCGCTCGACGCCGGCGAGCTCGCGGCTCGCCAGATCGGCGAGGCTCGAGCCTCCGGGCGTCGGCGAAGCGGCCCTCGCCCATCCGGCGAGCTCGAGCTCGCCCGACGCCGGCGAGCTCGAGCTCGCCCGGGCCGGTCGCTAGCCATCGCCGTGCCGGCGACCGGAGGAAGAAGAAAGAAAATAAAAAGAAAGAAAAAAGAAAAATAAAAAGAAAAATGAAATCAAAAATAATTATATTTTCGGTTTTTATAAAAAAAAATTATAAAGTTAAAGAGAGGAGACTAGAGAGAGATAGTGAAATTTTGAGTTAAAATAAAGGGGTTCCTTTTTAATGGATTGATAAATGGGTCTTAAATGGGTCAGAGAGCTAACCCATTTAAGACCCATATATCTTATTCTTGACCCATTAAAACTCATTATAGGTGTTTTAAGAAATAAAACTTGACCCATTAACAACCCATTTAACCATAAATGGGTCAATAAATGGGTTGTGCAACCCATTTAACACCTCTACATCCCGGAGAAGATGGAGAAGATGGAGAAGATGGAGAAGACGCTTACCATTGGTTTCATCGCGCAATGCCGTTGTTTTTTTTTTTTTAATTTTTTTCCCCATGAGGTCGCTCTTTACGCCTTTTTTGTTTGATTGATGCGCATAATCCAAACGATTACTTCATGTTTAAATTGATAAGTGGTTAGGCAATGAAAATTTCATGTTATGGTCACGTATTTTTCTACTTGATTGAGAGATTGTTTTGCGATGAATTATGTGGGATAAATACCATGTAAATTACTAGATATTATTGGGGGTAGGTCGAGCTGAACCAAATAATCAAAGCTCACCCTCACCAGCACATAGCGAGGTCTAGCCTTACCCAACCATGGAAAGGGCGAGAAGACTGACCTCATCACCCTTGCCTAGTGACGGCGGGGATAAGCTTCACCAGAGGCCGGCATGGTGAACCTCATTAGCCCTCACCTCTGGCCGATCCCCAAGGTCCAGCAACCTGTTAAAGGAAGAAGGAAGGGAAAAAAAAGGAAAGATAAGAAAAGAAAATTAAATAAATATTCATAAAATTATCTACGTTAGTGCTAGTGTGTCACATAGGACAGCTCGCATCTATGTTAACGCCAGCTGGCCATAATTAGCCAAATGGACTAAATTGACATAAATATAAAAAGATTATGACTCAATTAGTAAAAACATAAAATGTTTAATATAAATTAGCATAAATACAAACTTTAGGAATTTTTTGGTAAACCTCCCATTTGACAATCTTATTAAAACTTGTATGTAGTTAAAATTATCGAGTTAGTTTGATAGCAATGTAATTACATGCAACTTGCCTAGTTATTTAAGTCAAAAAATCACTAAATGGAAACAGTCATAATGTTTCCGATGTTTGTTCGGGATTGTTTAGGCCCTGTTTGGTAAAAAGTGTTTATGTTCCCCGAAATAAAATTTTGTATTCTTTTGTTTTGAGGAATAAAAAAATAACAGAAACGTGTTTGGTAAAAATTTTGTTCCTGGGAACAAAAAATCTATTTTTTTATTCTCGGGAACAGATTTAGAACAGAAACAAGAAGTAGAAAAAAGTTGATTCTTGTTCCCGAACAATTACGAAACAATTTTTCTCTCTCTTCTCTTTTCTTTTCTTTTCTTTCTTTTTTTTCTTTTGGCCGGTCGTCGACCTTGGCCATGGCTGGTGCCGGCGACCTTGCTGGAGGGTCGCTGGCCCACGGAGACACCACGCCACAGCGAGGCTTGGCCTTGCCCAGATCCGCAAGGCCAAGCCTCGCGGTGCTCGCCGAGCCACCGGAGGCTCGGCCTCGCCGGTGGTCGCAGCAAGCTCCGGCGGGCTCGCTAGATCTCGCCTAGTCAGGGCCGCGTCGGCAACCGGCCACAAAGAGGAAGAAGGAGAGAAAAGAAAAAAAGAAAGAAGAAAGAAGAAAAAAAGGAAAATATAATAAAAATATTAAAAAACTAAAAGAAATAACGAAATTATACAATTTTACCGACGCATTTCTTTCCCGGGAGTAAAAATTTTGTACAATTACCAAGCACATTCTTATACTCAGAAATTATTCCCAAGAACAGAAATTAAAAAAAACTATTTATGTTCAAAAGTTGTTCCCCGAAATGGAAACGTTATCAAACACATCCTTAATGCACAAATTGATGTCTTTAAACTCCTTATACAGAACGCCTTAAGGGCTGAATAGCAGGTTAAAAGTATCAGTTCGATCTTGCATGCTAAGGTCCTCAAATGGTCCCAGGGCGTTTGCATCATTTCTATGTCATATTGCATGTTTGCATTGCATTTAGGTTAATTCCAAGTATTATCGTATCCGGATCATGAAGGATGTTTGATTGATTAAGGCAGATTATTTGCGGTAGGAGCAAACAAATATGAGCGGATAGAGTGTAGCTAAAACTCACAGAGAAGATATAGGCTAGCAAAAACGCAAAGACATGAACATGTACATGAACGTGAGGTTCAACACCTAGTGGCTAAAAGTAAACCGACTCTTTCGGTCTCAATATATTTGTGAATATCTCTTACTTCTAAGACAAGCTATTTTGGACCGAGGCGTCCAGTTACTCAAGATCATTGGCATGAGTGCTAATCTATACTCTCCTATGAGATCCAAGTGTCTTATGGCATAGATAGAGAGAGAGGGAAGAAATCCGCAAACAGGCAAAGGGAAAAAGCTAGCTTGCAGCCCAAAGGAAATGCCTGTTTGCGGAAGAAAAAAAGCATTAGATAGAGAGAGAAAAGCTAGCTTTTTCCTTTTGCCTCTCTCTGCACCCAACTCCTCTCCTCCCCCCCAAAAGTCAATGATGTATTATCATATCATATTCAGTAAAAGGAAAGGCTAGCTTTGCAGCCCAAAGGAAATGCCTGTTTGCGGAAGAAAAAAAGCATTAGATAGAGAGAGAAAAGCTATCTTTTTCCTTTTGCCTCTCTCTCTCTCTCTCCAGTCAGTGATGTATTATCATATCATATTCAGTAAATGGACACATAACTCATCCTTCGCCGCAGCCCAAGAGGATTGTGCATGCACCAATTTTGAACTTGCAAATGATTAAGAGGCTGAGTTAATAAAAGTAACTTAAAAAGGAAATAAGGAAAGAAAACAACAGGGACACAGTGTTCACCAATCACTAGTTCAATAACGACGATTACCGTTCACAGTCGCATACCACTTCCCCTACTTATCCTTGCCAAAGAGAATGCAAAGTTCTGGATCCAGACATCAAATAAATGCTCCAGATTTCCTAATGATAACTTCCAAAAGTTTCATCGGAATTGAGGGTTTGTTACACTTTCTGGTCAGCGTCCACAAGTGAGAGAGAGAGAGAACAATGCCCAACCATACGCAGGAGGAGCTAAAGCTAATGTCGAAAACTTGGAGAATGAGAGAAAAAAATAGGTAAATGTAAGACCAGTTTTCTGATGTTGAAAATTTGGAGGGGGGAAAAAGCAACCAAAGTCCCAAGCGTCCAGTGTTTTTCCGCCGAAAAAAGACATACTCCTTCACGTCCTCACCGGGAAGAGAACAACTACCCCGCCCCCCTTGGCCCCCCTCTTTAAACCCTCCTTAAACCCCCGAATTCTTTATGAAAAGCAACCCATCCCTCTCTCTGATTTCTTTCTACATCTCCTCCTTTATGAAAAGCAACCCATCCTTCTCTCTCTCTCTCTCCCTCTCTCTGATTTCTTTCTAAATCTCCTCCTGCTCCTCCTACACGCAATCATCACCTCTCTCTCTTCCAAGTTCCCATGGATCCCGTCATCTTTTCGGGCACCTCTCTGCTGCAGGAGGTGGATCCGGAGATCCATGACCTGATCAAGAAGGAGAAGAAGCAGCAGTTCTGCAGCATCGAGCTGATCCCCTCCGAGATCTTCACCTCCTCCGCTGTCGACGAGGCCCTTCGCTACGCCCTCACAGGCAATAACTTCAGTGGCACGCCCGGCAACCACCGCTGCTGCAGCAGCGACCAGCTCAATAACGCGCTCAAGGACCTCTGCAGCACCCGCGCCCTACAGGCCTTCTGCCTCAACCCCGCCTGCTGGGGCGTCGTCATCCAGCCCTATTCCGGCTACTCTATTAAGGTAGCCGCCTACACCGCCTTCCTCCAGCCCCATAGCCGCATCATGGATCTCAACCCGCCCTCCAGCAGCGAGAAGATATGCCGTGAGAGCCTCCCCTTAGACATCTCCACTGGCTATATCGACTACGACAAGCTCGAGGAGAATGCCCTCGGCTTCTGCCCCCACCTCATCATCTGTGACAGCAGCACCTACCCCCGCGACTGGGACTATGCCCGCTTCCACTCCATTGCCAAAAAGTGCAACGCCCTCCTGCTCTGCGACATGGCCAACACCAGTGGGCTTGTCGCCACTCAGGTATACGCGCTCTGTTTCTTTGGTTTCGGAAATGGTCTTCTCGATTTTAATGATATATTCATTCTGCTTCGTATCTGCTGTACATGTGCTTTGATGATGTTAATATGTTTTGAGGTTCTCAATGTTCTTATCATCGGTGCAATATTGTTTCCGGCTATAGGAAGCTGCGAACCCATTTGAGTACTGCGACATCGTCACGATGACAACAAACAAGAGCTCAAGTGCTCAGATAGCTGGGATGATCTTCTACAGGAAGCACCAGCCCGCGCTTTCCAACTATGAGGACAAGATCGCAGTTTCCCCCTCTCTTCAGGGTGGCCTTCAGAAACACCAGATCGGCGCTCTGACCGTTTTCCTGAAGCAGGTCATGTCTCCTCAGTTCAAGGACTATGCTAAGCAAGTCAAGGCCAATGCTGTTGCTCTTGGGAACTACCTCATGAGCAAGAGTTACAAGCTTGTGAGCGGTGGAACTGATAACCATCTTGTTCTTTGGGATCTTCGTCCTCTTGGATTGACCGGTAAAGATTGCATCGGTTTGGCTGAGTGAGTTGATGATGTTGGCAACAAATGTGTAGATTCTAATTACTTGAAATAACTCTCTTGCAGGCAATAAGGTCGAGAAACTTTGCAATCGCTGTGGTATTACCGTAAGCAAGAATGCTGTATTTGGTTACAGCAGTGTGAAGGAACCGAGAGGAGTACTCGTTGGTAATGAAAACCTATGCACTACTTCATTCTTTTGCCCCCTCTTGGTTTATGCTCATACTCGGGCAGTATCTATTGAACCTAAGCTGTACCAAGCACGTTTAGGCCAACCAGCGGCTAAATCGGTTATCATTGCTACGACTGTATTAAGAGGCTTGTCTCGTTGCAGGAACTCATGCCATGACCGTTAGGGGCTTCGTGGAGAAGGACTTTGAGCAAATCGGGGAATTCCTCCACCGGGCTGTGACCATCGCCTCGACCATCCAAAAGCAGCATGGGAAGCGGAAGCGGATGAAGGACTTCGACAAGGGTCTAGACAACAACGAGGAAGTTAAGGCCCTCAAAGACGATGTTGAGAAGTTTAGCTGCTCCACTGACATGCCCAGTTTCTGTCCTGGGCGCGATGAAGTATAAGGATTAGGTCCCAAGAGAATCATCCATCATCCTTAGTGCTATAGTATCGTCGTCTTTCTCTCACTTTTATTTTTCCTCCTCTGGATTGTAGGGTTTCCTTTTATCAAAGCGCACCTCCGTACATGTTCCTCAATGAAAAACGAGGGATGTCATGATGTCTTGGCTTCTTTCTGACTGGGGTTTGGTAATTTTTCTAATTAATGCAAATGGTCCTGTTGGTTATTTTTCCTTTTATTAACTAATTCTCCATTTGATTTTCACGAGTTTAGTTGGTGTTTAGCATTTTTTGACTAGTTGCTAATCCATGCGATAGTACGTGAAGGGCACTTCTTAAGTCGACAATCTGGCATGTGAAGGTCCAAGGACAATTTTCCGCTGTCTCCGATATGCTAGGGCATGTGACCGTGGTTAGGTTGTCTTGCCCCACATTCAATGCTCGGCCCTTTACCTTGCGCAAAACTTCACTTGTTTGAGGAACTTCCACATCGTATGACCATCCGTAAATGGCGGTGCCAATAAAATACTGACATGTATGGTGATGGTGAAGATTTTGCTCGATTGGCCCTAAACTGTGCGTAATTTATTTTTGTGGGGGCAAAGAGATCAAAAGAAGGAAAAACCATAAATATTCTGGGAGGCCCTAACGTGGGTGCTTCTCTGCTGCTGCGGTTCAACTGCAGCTGCCTGACCGTACATGTCGGGGATCCACGGGCGAAAAGGCGTTATTTTCAGTCACGTCACGTCAAGACACGAATTCCATGTTTTTTTTTTCTTCTTGTTTTTTAGGTCGTAGAATTCGAGGTTCGTAAGCTCCAAATCACGTGACGCGATGGCGACGGCCCCCGTTGAATTTTCTTTCCCCGCGCGCGTTATCCGATGAAAACTGGCTTTGCTTACTTCACCGGTTATCGAGAGAAAATAGAGATCTTTTTACCCGCCACGTGGTTCTGATGTAACAATAAAAAGAAATTGACTTGAAGGATGTTTTAATTGACGTACTTGTAACATTAAGGGTATTTTTTTCTTCTACGAAAATAAACTCAATTTCTCCTGCGTTTAGTTTTTCTTTTGAAAATTTAAAACTTTTAAAAGATCGATCTTTCAAGAAATTATGAAATATTATACACGATTTTAGTGTCTACATTCGTATAGTTTATAAAGTATCATATATTTTTTGCCAAATAAAAATCTGATTGTGAAAGCGATAAAATTTTGAAACTGTAAAAGTTCCCTAACTAAACTTCATTAAATTTGAATGACGCTTCCTACCAACATTCATTCTTTGACTGTGTTCATTTCTTATAGAGGAGCAAGCGGATAGATGAACGCAAACTCGACTCGTTTAATTAATTTATGTTTGAACGCTTAATTTGTTTCCATCCGTTTAATGAGTAACACGACATAATCCAAGTATCTAGTTCAGTGAAATGTATCTATTGGATCACTCAAAGCCGAACATGACATTGGTAACAGCATGAATAACTTCTTTTCACCATAAGTTAACTTTTCAATGGCTTTCATCTATGAAACGTACGGTAATTATGGGAGTTTTACATTATACGGGAAAGAAAATTGCAAATCATGTTTATGATTGTACAACTAGAGTTTTAAAGTGTTGTAAATTGCATCCAGTATTTTGTACTGATTAACAAACAAATCTTTTTGTACCGACATAGTATTTCATAGTATTCCAACAAAAATTTTGTCGCGTTACTATACAATCTATTATTTTTAAGGTTTTGAAATTGAGTAGTCCCACTTACATATCGTATGCATTTGGGTCATCTGACAAAAGGATGGGTGGAAAATTACTACGAATCAGTCCCTATCTTAGGGAAAATTTCACAAATATGAGGAACTTCTAAATCTAATGACCATCCCTAGACCGCGATATTGCAGAAAAGAAAGACATGCCGCGCATGGCGCTTGTGATGTTATGACCAGATTTGTCCCTTCACATCTAGATATTGCTTGGTTTGGTGACCCTCACAAACACAAACTACTCATTAGATTGGAATTTCGTAAATGCACACATCCCCTTGTACTCGTGGGGTTAAAAAACAAAAATCTAACCTTGTCGATTCTTTCAAATGTATTATATCCAGGAAAGCTTGTGTCATCTATCAAGCAATTTAGAGATAAAAAATATGGTTGGAATACTTGTAAAGGGGTTGATTTTCTTCCATGAGGTTAACAATTAAGAAATGGACGGCATGTCCCAGTTGTTATCACAGTAATTTTACATGTCACTTCACATTTTTCTTTGTGAAAATTTGATCACTAGTAATTTTTTTCCTTGACTTTAGCTTCGCTCGAAAACTTCAAGTATATTGCATCATCTAGCACGGAGTAAACTATGTGCATTATTCTTCTGGGCACAAGATAAAAAGGAAAAAAAAGAAAACTTCGAATATTTGGAAACCCTAATATGGTTTCACGCCGGCCCTCGCCAAGGTTCACTCATGCATTGCATTGAAGTCGGCGGGGACCAAGTGTGAATTCATTCCATTGTGGGCTCCACTCACACCCAATCATGTCCCCCTTCATGATTAAATTCACTTCTCTCCCCACGCTCATTTTTTTTTTTTTGGTCAGTTCTATAGCGCAGAAACTGAGAGAGATACTCTCCATCGATAGCGAAGCCAACGGCCCCCACACGCGCCGCGCTCGCCCCTCCCGCCACGCGCCTCCCTCGACTCGCTTTTCACCAGTACAGGCGAAGGCGAAGGCGGCGGCGGGCCAAGCGGGATGGGCTTGGGCCCGATGACCCCGGTCCCCCGCTTCTTTGGAATTTAGGCCGGTCTCATTTTTTGTCTGACTTAGATATTCCACGATCATTCAGTTTTACTTTTGGTCGACGAGAGAAGATGTAGAATAATAAAAAAAAAAAACAAGGCTATGCTAGTCAGCTTCATTACCCCAAACTTGCCTTTAGAGCCATTCTCAAAAAATTGGTTCACGAAGACACAAATCAATTTTTAATAAGGAGAGGATGGAAACTAGCACATTACTTTGTTTTCCTTGAATGTGACAAACTATGATCATATATCTATTATATGAAGATTATGATTATATATTTAAATAAGCAGGTCATTCTTAATTATCCAATTAAAATTTGTTGCATTACTATACGATCTATTATTATTAGAGACTTGGAATTGAGTAGTCTAACTTACTTATTATATGCATCTAGGGCATTTGACATTTCATACGTGCAATTCATTTATCGTAAATATAAGTTTTACGTCATCCTTACTAAGTGGATGATCGCTAATTCCCATAAAAGTAGTGTTACAAATTCATTTTATTGGAGAAATTAAGGAATAACGACATAGCAATTGCTCGAATTTTTTCCCATTTTACAGTTTGAGTATCTCGATCTTTTTCTGTTTTTGTTCAATCAAGTATCTCAACTTTTCGATTGTGAGTCATTAGAGATGTCATTTAAAATCAAGGATGAAAAATATCAATGTGGACACTAATACCATTAAATAACCATTAATCATCAATATTGGCATCCAATGTAGACTTTGAGACGATTCCTCATCAATAGGTACATATTTGGACGACTGAAATGGCCCAAGCCAACACACACTCTCACTCCCCTTAGGGGATGCCATATTTTTGCTAACTAAACGAGCCATGTCACCAATTTTGCTTAATGTTTTCCAAGTAAACGAGTCACGCTAGTAAAATCACATGACATGTGAATTTATTTTGATGAAGGCCTCACATAGAGCCAAATTTAAAAGGTTGAGGTACTTTAATGAACATAAAATAATAGTTATATATTTGACTTTAAAATGGGCAGTAATTCAGGTATTTACGATCTTATTATTAAAAAAATTTAAAGACCCGGACACTAAAGGCTATGTGGACTATCCAAAGGATATATGAGAATAATTTTCTTTTTCTTTTTTGCCAAAGACATACGAAATTGCTTAGAACATGCATTTATCATCTTTTGAACTGCTAGCTTCGTTGCTGTATAGTTCCGTGGCTCGACCCATTCGAAAGATGTACATAACCATTTTATTTTTAGTCTATTATCGTTAATTATTTCACTGCTTGGTTCAAAATTTGAGGAATATCCAGGGCCTGATGTTACCTACGCACTTCCTTTTGTTTCGTTCAAAAAAGTAAAATTCTGACCGCAACTCGAGAACGTTCTCGACATGACCCTTTTTGACATGATTTGATCTAAACAAGTATTTTATGTACCGTACGGCATTACTATTAGTGATAGATAAATGAGAAGGGCGAGTACAGCACCTTTTCGATAATGATCTCCATTTGGGTAAAATAAAAATAGATATCATTGAGGCGCTCTCTCTCTCTCTCTCTCTCTCTCTCTCTCTCTGTTTTTTTTGCCTTGCAGAGTGAGGCACTTGCTTAAAGTCAAACGCATCTAAGACGAGACTTGCGGGTCAAGCTTGGCATCTTCGAGGGGCGTTTGGGAGGCTCTGCCTTCAGCTCCAATACAGCCATAGCCTCTTCAATCGAAGGCCGGGACCCAGCAATGGTACGAACGCACCACAGCCAGACATGCATCAAGACCTCGCCGGTTTCCCGTCGACATCCTTTCCAAGCCTCTGGTCCACCGCAAGGCCAAGATTCCTGCACCAGCTTCTGCACCCATAATGCATCCAAATTCACTGAACAAGGCCTAGGCCTTGCTCTGTCGACTCCGAGTCGAAAAATCTTCTTCCACGTACTATTCTCAAAAGGACCGCCTAAAAAATTTAGGTGTCAAAATTCCTGACTTACCCAATCCCTTTGATAGCAATCCGAACCCAAGTAAGCCGGTGTTCCTTTCACTTGAACTGTGTTTGGTCTTCTGGGGTGGTCAACTAGCCTAACCAAGCTGAAATCTCCCAATTTGGCCACAAACTTTTTGTGGAGCATGACGTTGCTGAATTTAATATCTCCGTAAATCATGCATTGATGGCATTAATTGTGCACGTAGTGAAACGCTGGGGCTAATCCCATAGCAATGCTGTACCTTCTTTCCATGTCAATGAGGGCCTGCCTTTAAATAGATGATCCTCCGAACTGCCTCCTCCTATGAATTCGTAAACCAGGACGAATTTATTCACCTCTTGACAGTAGCCTACAAGTTGCACGAAGTTTCTATCGCAAATTCAGCTCGATGACTTCACCTCGGATGCATACTGCTTTGTCCCTTGTCGCGAATCAGGGTTTATTGTCTTTACAGGGACCCGTGTGCGAGTGCGAGCGTATCCAAGGTACCCTTTTCATACGAGATACCAAAACCTCCTCTTCCCAGAATCTTGTCATCTGCAAAGGAATCGGTCACGGTCATCAACTTTTTATAGAATTTCTTGGGTCCACTCAGCTTTTCGAACTCATGGGTTAATTTCACGCTATAATCGCCTTCTTTTCCTCCTCTTCCGGTTTTCTGAGGTGCATTATTTCCCACTGGGGCGAATCTTGACCTATCAAGTACCCAAGCAACAACGATCAATCCCAATCCTGCGGCACCACCCCTGGCTATGGTAAGCAATGCCCCCGGGGGCTGTGGCTTGGAGCTAAATACAAACGGGTGGGTGAGAATCGCCGATGCAACTCCAGTGGCAGCTCCGAAAACAATAACAAGATGATCGACTCTGGCAAACATGAATTCATCAACAGTCAGCAACTAATTCTAATGCCAACCTCAGTAGAATGTCTCGTGAGAAACCAAATGTCTTTTTTTGTCCAAAAGCAAGAGGAGAGAAAAACTTCGTCCATGTCCAATAGTCTATGATCACCCATAAGTTCAGACGTTAGCTGCAGAAACGTGTGCAGTCTCGCAACTGGAGGACCAAATCTCACATAGAAAGGTCAAATGGTTTAGACTCTCTGAAACTTTGGTGTCAATAGTCCATGTAGTAATCGTAGGATCAAGAGTCCGTTATCACCTTCTCTCAAAAGGCTTAATCCTCTAAAAAAGACCCAATAACTTCCGTGGCGAGACCTTGCTTCATTGGCCGCAATCATATAAATCACCTTATGACTATCTGCCTTATAGGGACAACAACTGGGGCAACCTTAACTTACTAGAAATGCGAATTACCCCTAAACTAAGGGCCCTTGTTGACCTTGTTCAAGTCCATCAATTTTTCAGTATGAATATACAAAGTGCACAAGCAGGAGTCAGAAGAAGGCTAAGAAAACAAGAATTTTAGTGCTTCGAGGGGATGAGGAATAGAGAAAATACGTCAGAGAGGAACTGCGCTGCTGGAGTCGATCCACGGTATCAAAGAAGGCCTGTCAAATGTGAGAGTCGGTGAAGAATTGAGCGTCGAGCTTGCCCAGCACCAAGAGCACGAGCCACGCGAGCAGCACCAAGATCAGGGACGTGTTGGAGTCGAGGTCGAGTCATCAAAAACGTCGAAGAGGATCTTCCTCTAGTCAGCGAAGAAGGTTAGAGTCCAAGACTGAGATGAGAGAGACACGGCAAGGCTGATGAAGAAAAAGAGTAAAAACGGACTTATTTAAGGTTAGGGATGATCGTGCTCGGTCCGATTTTATCCTGGAACCACTCTTGGAATTGAGAATAGGTAACCTGACAGGTCCCGATGTGAACTGGTTTTAAATTGGCCGAGTAAAGCTGGTTCGGGTCTTTCCCAGGTTGCTCACTCCCGCTTCTCTGTTGAAAGTGGACGCTGAACGGAAATCGGTTAGCGACATCCACCGGATTCCCCCGAACGACTAAGAGCTTGAAGGACTCAGAGTCAAAGGATTGGAAATCGAAAGATGTGTTCTCAAAGAGTATAGCTGAAGCTGAGAAGGGTTTGAGCAGAGAGACCATCCAGACTAGTACTAATGTGGATGTGGGTGCTTGAGGCTGATCTTTATGTCTTCCATAGCTTCTCATACTGGGTGTTCTTGATCTTTGCAGATCTGGTCGCTGCCAGTGAGCTCAAAGCGCCGTGCAGAGCCGCGCTGACAGCTTAACATCTTCATTATTCTCACCACTCAGCTTTAATAAAACTGAAAAACTGGTGGCGTGCACCTAAAGGTGTTAAATGGGTAGAAAACCCATTTATCGACCCATATTTACTTAAATGGGTCGTTAATGGGTCAGTCTTTTTTTTCCCAAGACACCTACGTGGGTTTTAAAAATAAACGGACTGGGTCTTAAATGGGTCTATTAAATACCCATTTAAGACCCATTTACTAACCCATCAAAATAAACCCAGTAACCCACTAAGCCCACGCCCACGAATCCACGATTGACGATTCTACGTCTACGACCTCCTCTTCACTTTCGATTCGCTGCCATCTCCATCGCCTCGTCGCCGCTTGCCGCCGCCCATCGTCGCCTCGTCGCTGCTTGCCGCCGCCCATCGTCGCTTTGCCACTGCCCATCGTCGCCTTGTCGCCGCCCATCTCTAGTGGCCGAGGTTTTTCGACAACTCAATCGTCGCAGTGTCACCACCAGCGGTAGGGTTCGAGTCGGTGAGGGTGGAGAAGGGTCGCTCGTGCTAGTCTGCAGCGGGTGTTCCAAGAAGGAGGGAGGGAGTCGAGGGACGTCAATCGGCATCTTCATTCGACATCGAATCGGAATCTGCAAAACCCTAAAAGCAGCACTCGTCTGCTCGCCACGAACGGCTCTCACTTCTGGAACTTCCAGGTGCTTCTTCTTCTTCGTTTTTCTTTTTCTGTATTTTTCGGTCATTTCATTTCCTTTCCGGTCTTGGGTTAGATGGTACATTTGTTTTGGTCACGATACTTCGTTCGCCGGTTAGTTTAAGAGTAGTCGTGGGTAATTTGTCCTGTGCTATCTCTGCTTCTAGCGATGCTGGCGAGACGTAATTTTGGAGTGCCGCGTTGGGTTCGCAAAAGTACGTCTGCAAAGTGTGCAGGGAATGGGAACCCTTTGTTTTCCGTTGGGCAATGATCTGACATGTTAGTTAAGATGAGCTCTCCTGCTGAAATTTGATGCGTTGGTGATGTTCTGCCATTTGCATGATTGATTCGCAAGGTGACATTTCAAACTGCTAGTGGAAGTTTAAGTCTTCACATTCGCAGGCTGCAAGTATCGAATATCAGGACTGAGTTAGCAGCCTCACGGTTGAAGCAGTTCACTTTAACAAACGAACTAAAAAATAGAAAAAAAATATTCTATCTATAGTGTCTCTAGTCAATTGTCTCGGTAGCGTGTTCATTGTTAACATGGTAACGTAACGGAACATGGCATTGTTATGTAGACATCATATTATACCCGTGTGCCTGATAGGATGTCAAAACCATGTTTGGCATGATTGAGAGCCTGGACCATGGTGATTAGAGTTGACCTTGCATCTCCCTCTTCATAGACACTGGTAAGGTGATTGTGAAGCTCAATTTGACCCTGCTCATATAGAAAGAGAGAGAAGAAATAGAGTCACTTAGCCCGCTCGTTTAGTTCCTTCTACGCATGCACTAAACAGTCATGAGCAATGTTCAGAAGAATTTTACTTTGTGATCCATTTCCGCAACTTCATTCATGACTCCTTTGAACCACTCGAACGACCCGGATTCCCTAGTCACCCAGTAGAAATGAGCACTGGACGTCCTCTGTGACTTTCTTTTGCTGCCTGGTGTCACGTTTGAAGATGAGAAACTATTTGTGCTATCGTCAGATCTACTGGTCTCTGTGGTTGAATCCTAGTTCATCACAATAGCAAAAGTTTAGGATGTGTTTCCTAAATTTTAAGACACGTTGTTCATATATTAGCAACATACTGTACCATTTGCTCCTCTGCTCTTGTATTACTCAGAAGATCTCTAAGGATGCTCACAAAAGGGGTTGCACCAATGCCAAGCCCCACGAGGAGCAGTACATCATGGTCGTGTGTGTACTGTGTCTAATTGAGCTAGGTGTTTGCTTTTAGTTCTTAAAGAATACCGGCTCTTCATGGATGATTTAATTTCCTGTTGATTGTATCAAGTAGTATTGGACACATAGGCAAAAACCTATATGGGATGAAATGGCTTCTTGGCTTGCTTTTCTCTTTGGTCGGATTCTTTGATAGATGCATGTTCCTTTGTGGAGGTGTCATTGTGATTCTTTGGGCTAAAAGAGGCAGGTGGGTTGGGGTTCTTGAGGGGGTGTTTAGGGACTGTAATGGGGAAGATGTTCATTTTCTTTTCAATGGGGACGATGGTTCTCAAATGCTGCATTGCCCTCAAATGTTACAGATATATAGCCTTCAAATCCCATTATTTAACTGAGTTTTGGATGGAGTGATTAGCAAGGAAAGGAAGTGATGGTCGTGAGAGAAGAGAACAGAAAAGATTGCTAAAGGATTTCAGTTTTAAAAGTATTGAGATACTGGTAAGGGAATGCAAATAGATGTAGAAGAAGGGTACAAATGAGAGAAAAAGTATCGATTGTCTTTGTCGACGTATCAAATTGATGGTAATGGAAAAAACAGGACCCAAACATGTCTGTTGCCCTTCTTCCATCATTTTTAAGAACCCAAACATGTCTCAGGTTTGAAGATAGATTTATCTTGTAAATTATACACCTGTGAAAAGACTTTCTTTCTTTTGACTCACTTATTTGTTTAACATTTTTCAGATAAATTCATTTATCCATTGCTTTGTGGAAACCCGGAGAATCACCTCATTGTATGATCTGGAAAGAGCAATCTGTGAAAATGAGGGCATTGAACGATTTGAAGAGCTTGCACTGGGCCCTTTTTGCGACATCCCCTTGTTACTCAATACTTTTCCCTGAACAGTGATGTGACTGAAGTGTTCAAGATAACAAGTGGGCAGATTGTATGGTACCTTGGTAAATTTTTATCTGAACAAAAAACCAGTTTAAATGGTTTTTAACACAAGAAGCTCGAAATTCTCATTTGAAAGAGCACATAGTGTTCGTTAATGGGGTGGTAGCTTCTATTGAATTCTTCTTCTGTGCGATGGTGGATTGTGATCCTGGTATGAATTTGATTAATCAATCATTCGACCCTTTTCCTTTCTGTGGTGAAGTATCTTCATTATTAGCGTTATGATTCAAAGACAAAGGCAATTTCTTCTAGAAAAGGACGAAAGCCACGCACTTGGTCTCTTGTAAATCTCAAAGGATTGACTCAAATGTTTGTATAAGAATTTTCATTTCTAAGGTTTAAAATGATGTTAAGATCTTACATTTGCTCCCTTTCTCTTTCCGACAAAGTTGAAAAGGCTAATGGTTCATAAATGGGTTGCTTAGCATTTTTATTTTTTTTTTTGGTCGGTGGATGCTTAGCGATTTAATGGGGGTTTTAAATAGGTTGGCGACGAACCTCTCTGGATGCAGAAGAAAAAAAGGAAAAGAAAGAGAAAAAATAATTTTTTTTTGAAAAAGTATAAAAATTGAAAAATTATTGATTAGATTTGTATTGCTTGGAAATATTTTAGTAATATAATCTTTAAAAAAAAAACATAAGAATAAGTTTTCCTAAATTTGGTTAAATATGAAAATATTTTATTAATATGGAGTCGGGTCGGGTATGGGTCGGGTATGGGTCGAAAAATTTGATTAGATAAATGGGTCGGCCAAATGGGTTAATGGGTCGATTTGGGTCGGATCATTAATGACCCGACCCAAACCCGACCCAACCCACCCATTTATCACCTCTGGTGCACCAATATTCAGTGGCCAAAGTGACAATCGCCACCGTGGTGGGGTTCGATTGGAAACATAAATAGCCTCGATGAACGGGCTGCTGCTAAGAAAGACAACAGAATACGGTCGGTCCATGGCCGGCCGTAATGTCTGGTTCACTCTGCTGGGTGCTGAATTAAAAACTGATTAAGGACATCATCACACCAAACAAGGTGGATTTTTATTTTTATTTTTTTGGTCCCATGATGTCCCACTATTATAAATATAATGATATGTCATAGGCATTTACTTAGATCAGTAATATTATAAATATTTTTCAAAATTGGGGAGAGTAATGCTGATTTACTCTGCATTCCTCCAATTATTAATCAATTGCGGAAATAACTGCCAAATAACAGTGTACGAATTTCAGTCATTCCTGAATCAATGGATGATAACAGAAAACTCAGTTCTAGCTGGTGTGAAAAAACATGAGAGTGGACAAGCAGAAACAAAGTTAAGAGGAGGACCTTAAATGTAATTTATTTCTAGCTGATTTACAGAAAATGATCATCATAGACAAGCAAACCACCATGTCCCCAGTGTATAATTGTTCTTACTTCATACTGCCTTTCTTCTCCTACGTTTCCACAAGACCAAAGTTTCATGTGTTTACATGTTCAAGTGCTGGTGATTTATACTATCCATTCTATCAATTTGCTGACACAGAATTTGCACAAAAAGGACAGTCTCTGCCTACTTATCGTTTTGTGCCAAAAAAATGACCAAGGAATTGATGAAAACTTCACTCAACATCATCCCTTACTTTTTGTATAGATTGCGTTACACATAGACATATATACACAATGAAATCCCACCAAACTTGAGTTTGTAATCTTGTCTTCACCATGTCGATGATAGGATTTGAGAATAAAGCTGCAATAGATCCTGTCCTCCACAAACAAGCTGCACAAGAGGGAAATTGTAATATAAAAACCCACTTCAGCCAAGAATGATAAACAATATTCTGTGAAGCAAATTGGAATTATATAGGGACTCAAAAAGGAAAACGGGAGGCAGGCAGACAACCAACCGATTGCAAGGTGTCCAGTTGAGCACCAGATGGGAGCAAGGAAAGTGTCCACATCTTTAGATTCTCATAAACATAGAACTGCAAGAGGTGTAAGACATGTTTAAGTATTTACTTTCCCGAAAAAAATAAAGATTACAAGCCACAACAACAAACTCGTGCATCCTCATATCTACCTTGACCACTGAGTGGGGAATATTTCGACAGAGCACAGCTCCCCACCCAGCACATAAAGAAGGCAAACCACCTCTTGTGATTAGTCCAACCAACGCATTCATGCAAAAACAAAAATGTAAAAATGAATGGCATGGCAAATGAACTACTTAAGCAAACAAAACAAGTGCTCAAAACATGCTTGACAGCCAATGATGAAGTAGCAAGGGGATTATTTCATGAGGCTGCTGTAGAGATACATCTCAAGGAGATGCAGGAATTTGATCATAGGAAGAAATATTTAATATCCATCACAACTTCCGACCTACTGACTTTGACATGTGAAATGAGGAGATTATGTTAATGGGGTTACACTAGACTTCCAGCAGTTATGATAATGAGAGCCCACTTGCATCTGCCGCTTTATGCGTTTACTAGAAGTGCACACAAAAGGTAGCGATGCTTGCACAACCACCTGCAATATACAATGTGTGATGGAGTAATACTCCTACAGAAAGAAGTGGATGAGATATCAGGAAAACAGACACTCTTTAGTTGGGGTCATTCGAAACCTTGCTGAGGCTAGAAGGGGGCATTCAAAGCCTTGCCCACATTTGACATTGTAAAAAGAGAAACACCAGAAAAGTGGAGAAAGAGAGTTTAGAAAGCAAAATGAGGAGAAAACTGCCTTGGGGAAAAGAGGAAGTGCCTTTGACTGACTCATATGTGAAAGTATAAATCATAGAAATTGGACCTCAAGATGCAATTTTGCTTGAGATACCTCGCTATAGTCCAATTAGACCTAGAAAATGAGACAAATATTGACCAATTTTCACTGGCAATTTAGCAATATATACAGAATAGGCAAACCCTAGTTGCAATGAGCGAAAAAGGTACTAAATGACACTGTCAAGATCATTTCGAATCCAATGAAGCATACCTCTCTCATAAACAATCGATTTTCCAATATAGCAGAGACTTCTGCTCTGCACGGTAAGACTGAATGACTGTTTTGATTGTATCAACTGGGTGAAGACTAAGGCTGACAAAGATACCACTAAAAACCCCTGCAAATGCACGTTCTTCCTTGGCAACAGCAGCCTGAGGCTTAACATGTCCCTGTTGGAAATTGTGATCCATTTTCTAAAATTTCTAGAAACTTCAAGATTGATATTAGCTAGAAAACTCAAGAAAAATCCTTAAGAAAATCTAGTTTAGATGGCAAAGAAAAATGTAGAAGCATAAATGTAGAAGTCTCTAGAAGAACTACAATCTAGAATTTCCTAGATGAAGCCTACATGGACAACATTCTATAGAAATCTAGAATGTTGTACTAAGGCAGTGATTCATTTGTGTGTGTGAGGTTTATACCTCCACCAGTGTGGAGGAGTAGAACTAAGATAGTTTCTATATCATGAAATATTCCTCCATTACCAAAACATCTTGTACTATTCATTTCCATCAACTAGATAAATTTTATCCCATGTTATTTATCCTTCAATTATCCTATCTTATCTCTTGTCCATCCTCTACAAAATATACTATACACTTGCACATATCACTAATAAAAAACTATAACTAATACCAAAACCATGCTTCCGCACACTCGCACGTCCAAAATTTTTTTAACATGGTATCAGAGCTAGGCATATCGGATGGTTATGGGCGTTTGTCCTCACCATCATCAACTAAAAAGGCTAGAGCTCGAGCGAGAGCCAAAAGAGCCGAAGCCAGAGCCAAAATCAAAGGCTAGAGCCCGAGCGAGAGCCAAAAGAGCCAGAGCCGAAGCTAGAGCCAGAGTCAAAGCCGGAGCCAAAGCTAGAGCCTACGAGAGCCAGAGCCAGAGCCCGAGCTAACAACTACAACTAAGAGCATTTTGATGCCCCGAGACATATGGGACATCATTGAAGAAAAGACATGCACATTCAAAGTCAGGTGCAAGTGTTCCAACAAGAGAATGCAAGGGACCGTGGAACGAAGATGGAATAAAAGACATGGGACAAATTACAAGAAAAATTTCAAGGTATGTCTGAGACTTTACAACACAAGTCCGGATTATACTAAAAATGGATCGGGGGAGTGTTGGAAATTGTGATCCATTTTCTAAAATTTCTAGAAACTTCAAGATTGATATTAGCTAGAAAAGTCAAGAAAAATCCTTAAGAAAATCTAGCTTAGGTGGCAAAGAAAAATGTAAGAAGCATGTAGTAGTCTCTAGAAGAACTACAATCTAGAATTTCCTAAATTAAGCCTACATGGATAACATTCTATAGAAATCTAGAATGTTGTACTAAAGCAGTGACTCACGCCTATAAATAGGCTTGTAGTTCATTCATTTGTGTGTGTGAGGTTTATACCTCCACCAGTGTGGAGGAGTAGAACTAAGATAGTTTTTATATCATGAAATATTCTTTCATTACCAAAATATCTTGTACTATTCATTTCCATCAACTAGATAAATTTTATCCCATGTTCTTTATCCTTCAATTATCTTATCTTATCCCTTGTCCATTCTCTACAAAATATACTATACACTTGTACACATCACTAATAAAAAAACTATAACTAATACCAAAACCATACTTCCGCACGCTCACACGTCCAAAAAATTTTTAACAGTCCCAAACAGTGTCTTCATAGTATGTTCTTGCTGGGCAGGATGATCATTGTTTACTTCTTTTTTTCAGGAAATAATTGAATACCGTTAGTGCTCTCATAGCGAAGTTCGCATCCACCTTTTTCAGATGCTACAGACTTTAAATGATAATCTGCATTAAGGGTAGAAGATGCAGCTTTTGAGACACAGCTGTCTGCCTCAATATTGGCACTTTGAGGTAATAATCCGAAAGCGAAGAGAAGCTTTACTTCTTGTGCAAGATCAATCTTGCATTGTTAGCCACCGGCAAATCCTTGTACTGGGTAGAGAGGGTGTAAGAATCAGCACTTCCACTATCTACGAAGCTTTTGGGGCCTTCATCTCCTGGCATTAGATTCTGTGGAGGAGCAACTATTTCTCTAGAAAAGTATTTACCAGCTTTTTCGCTATCAGCAATCTTGAAAGAATTTTTGCCCTCAGCAGGTATCGACTCACTCATCAGCCATAAATAAGTGCAAGTCCAGATGAGATCCCTAAACATCATACCCCTTTTCCATCCCTAGGGGTATTAAGGAAATTGGTCATATCCCCGCTACAATTCCGTACAGGTGATTGATACTGCCCAGTGCTCTCCCTGTTAAATTTAAGCACTGACGTTCTGTTAGTTATCCTAAGAATGTCTAGGTTCAGTTGCCGCATCTCTGTTAAGTTGATGACAGAATGACTACATTTAGGCAAAGTAGATGTACTGCCATTTTGTTGCCATTTCACATTATGCAAGATATCCTCCTTCTCGCCAAAGATTTTGTAACTTAAGTTTGTTTTTTGTTGTAAAACTGCGTGAGAACAATTTGTATGGTCCCATGCATGGCCAACCGCTGAGATGAGTTCAGAAGTGCTTAGTATTTCAGATGACTTGGGATCAGCCTTTTCCTGCTGAAAAGTTTCAGAATGTGCGGGTACACCCACTTTATGGACAAAAGCAGCAAACTCAAAGGATCTCTACTCAACTTTAGTATATCTCTGTAATGGCAGTGGATAGCATAGCCAATAAATTGCTTTCTGATGAACGTACCGAATCAAAAACTCTGGATGTTAGAACTATAAGAAGCTACAGTACAAAGAGGTATATTTGGAATGATTTTTATCATAACACGTAAGTTATCAGTCAAAGCCTTCCTGTTGTGGCATTACATCTGCCAACAGTCCCTCCAATTGAAATGAACCAGAGCAAGCGGCTTAATGATGGACTCCGGGAATTTTAAGGATGAAAAGAATCACTCTTTTATGATGATGCATAATTGACAAATGAACAGGAGACCACAAATAAGATGCTGGCTGCCCCCGAAGCCATCAAAAGAAACTATCCCCGTGTCAAAAAGAAGTTTAAAACACAAACACTTTATGAGCTATAAGTTCATTAATCCCAACTAGTTGACCCAATGGATCCCTGATTTTGCTCAACATAGTGAGGCCATATTGTGCAATTCCTGATTACTCCATACTCCACAATCTACACCGAAGCTCTTCTTTCTCATCAAAGAAGCCACTGAGTCACGGGCACTTTTACAGTGCACGGGGTATCCCGTACACATTACTACGTGCCCTTATTAGGTACAAGAACATCGTAACACAATCATAAAATTGTTTTATAACGGTTACACAGTAAGTTGTAAAAAAATCTATGTATCTTAGAAATCCCACTGAGTCACCTAAGAAGCGCAAATCATTTTTCCCGGAGAAACTCGAAAGTTCGGGACTTTTCCGAGAAGATCAGGGTTTAAGGAGAGTGGGTTTATGTCGAAAGCTCGGATTATCCTCTGGCGACGGCGGTGAATTTGGAAGATGCTCCTGCATGCCGGGGGAATGGGAAGATTCGTGCGTGGGCAGCGCGTCCGCCGTACGGAATCGGCCCTGCGCGGAGAGGAGCTCCCAATCCGGTGCGATCGTATTATATATTCAATTCAAATTCAAATTCAATGTTGCAAGCTCTGTTACCGGCGAGAGTCTCGCAGAGGACGCGGCCAGGTAAAACGCGAGTCATGCGCATCTCTTCGGACAAAGATACGAGAAAGCAATCTATTACCGATTTGTTTGTCTTGTGCACGTGGACGTCGAGGTATCTATCTTTGACGAGATCCAGATCTAAACGTTGTTTCACCTGTGGAAGTCGATCCACGAAATGTCATTTGGCAAAGGTATGGTTTACTAGATTAACAGAATTTAGTAGAGGGCAGAGGCCCAAAGAAGCTGAATCGAACGACCCATCCCCGTCGGCCCGGCCCGCCTATTTTTCTACATAAGGGGAAGGTCTCTTCTCCTTCTCTCTAAACTCTATACTCCAAATTCTCACATTCTCTCTACTTTTCTCCTGACTTAAGCATTGAAGAGTCCACGTAGACCAAAATACAAAGATTTTCTTTATTTGGAGGTGTGCATGTCCAAGGTGCTTGAGGTCCATAGGAAACACGTTAAGGCTACGACATGTTAGATTTAAGTATCGATACCATCTAAATCGCTATAAAAAAATAAATAAATAAAGAGGAGTTATAAGTAAATGAAAATTTCTCTAGAACTCTAAAAACCTTATGTTTGTTGTAAAATATGGCGTTGCGAATATATAATAGAAAGAATAGAGAGATTGAGTAGAGAGAATTAGACACCGAGATAGTAGAGAAAGCTAGAGAAGATGGTGTAACTGTTTATTCGATGATTGTTCGATAGTTGTTATTGTACATCAAAACTAAACTCCTATTTATAGGAGAACAAGAATGTACTTATCATTAATATCAATGTATCGAATGATACATGTACTAGATAAGGGAGATGAACGTTCATTGTATAGGGAGATGTACTTAGAATGTATGATACAAATGTACCATAATAAGTACATTAGATAAGATGAATATAATGAATATTCATTCATGTATTTCATTCATTCATGTATTTTATAACACTCCCCCTTGAATATTCATTGTATTCATTACGAATGTGCATCGAATGATACTGCCTCATTAAAAACCTTAAGCCAGAAAAACCCAGTGGGACAAAAACCGGACAAAAGGGAAAAAGAGTGCAGAGCACAAATGTTATGATCTCTCCCTTTTATGGATGCATTAATTGCCTCGTTAAAAACTTTTAGCCGGAAAAACCCTGTGGGAAAAAACCGGACAAAAAGAAAAAAGAGTGCAATGTATATATAGCCACTGCTGGGGCTGATCAATTTTGCATCTTGTGAACTCGCCGCATATCAATGTTGTAATGCATAGTTCATAATATCTCCCCCTCAATTGAGCCATATAGTCACTTCTGGGGCTAATCAATCTTGCATCTTATGAACTCGCCGCATACCAATGCCATATACTAATTTCTCAAAAGTTGATGTTGGCAATGATTTGGTAAAAAGATCTGCAAGATTATTTATAGATCGAATCTGTTTAACATCAATTTGTCGACTTTCTTGGAGTTCATGAGTATAGAAAAACTTCGGCGAGATATGCTTGGTTCTATCACCTTTGATATATCCTCCCCTGACTTGTGCAACACAAGCAGCATTATCTTCATAAATTATAGTGGGAGAATTTGTAACCGGTATTAAACAACAAGAATTATGAATATGCGTTATAACGGATCTCAACCAAACACACTCTCTTCCAGCTTCATATAAAGCAATAATCTCAGAGTGGTTAGAAGATGTAGCTACCAGCGATTGCTTAGTAGAATGCCAAGAAATAGCGGTGCCGTTATAACAAAATAAATACCCGGTTTGAGAGCGAGCCTTATGTGGATCGGATCTATATCCAGCATCAGCATATCCAACTAAACCAGAGTTAGTGGAATCTTTGGAATAATATAATCCAAAATCTATGGTTCCTCGGAGATAACGGAAAATATGTTTAATTCCATTCCAATGTCTCCGAGTTGGCTCGAACTAAATCGTGCCAATAAATTTACCGCAAAAGCGATATCTGGTCTCGTACATTGTGCCAAGTACATCAAAGCCCCAATTGCATTGAGATATGGTACTTCAGGACCAAGTATCTCTTCATTTGATTCTCTAGGACGAAATGGGTCTTTTTGGGGATCTAGAGACCTTACAACCATAGGGGTGCTCAATGGGTGAGCTTTGTCCACGTTGAAGCGTTTAAGCAATCTTTCAACGTATGATGATTGATGGACGATTATTCCATTTGCTTTATGCTCAAGCTCTAGACCAAGACAAAGTTTGGTTTTACCCAAATCTTTAACTTCAAACTCCATTTTCAAATATTCAGCAGTTTCAGCTAACTCTTCGGAGTTCCAATTAAATTTATATCGTCGACATAAACGCAACAATAGCAAATCCGGTTTTTGATTTCTTAATAAACACGCATGGGCAGATAGGATCATTCTTGTACCTTTCCTTAATTAGGTACTCACTTAGGCGTTGATACCACATGCGACCGGATTGCTTTAACCCGTATAAGGATCTTTGCAATTTTATTGAGAATAAATTGCGGGGAGTGCATGCTTCAGGCATTTTGAATCCCTCGGGAATTTTCATATAAATATCAGAATTTAATTAGCCATATAAATATGCCGTCACAACGTCCATAAGACGCATTTCCAATCTTTCAAAGATTGCTAGGCTAATGAGAAAACGAAATGTAATCATATCCATCACAGGTGAATATGATTCATTATAATCAATCCCAGTCTCGGGAGAATCCTTGGGTAACGAGTCGGGCTTTATCCCCGACAACCTCGTTTTTCTCATTTCGTTTTCAAATAAATACCCATTTATATCCAACGGGCTTTACATTATCGGGGATACGAGTTACAGGTCCAAAAACCTCTCGTTTAATTAGGGAAGCTAATTCAGCCTTAATTGCTTCCTCCCACTTAGGCCAATCTTGCCTTTGACAACATTCAATAATAGATTGCGGCTCACAATCATCATCCATAATTTTATGGACAACTGAGAATGCAAAAGCATCATCAATTATGATTTCATTTCGATCCCAAATTTCATTATAATATGTAATGGAATTCTCAGTATTCCTGGGATTGGTGTTCCTTTCATGGGTTTGCGCCTCTTCAGGGGCAATAAGCTCTTCAGGAGCAAGCACAACGCCAAGCTCTTCTGGAGTGGATTCCTGATTCTTTCTCCTTCATTTTCGAGGAGCATTATCTTTTGATCTTATTGGTCTACCACACTTCAAGTGCGAGAGATTTTGATCCATTTTAGCCTGTCCTTCAGGAACAACTATCTTAGCTAGAGTATTTGCAGCTAGAATATGATAATAGTGCAAATAAACATGCAAATCTGTCATTGCGCGTAGATAATAGGCAAACATGAGACCATCTACAGGATGCGTCCACTAAAACCATAAAATATCGAAATGGTCCACTTGGTGGTTGTATTGGTCCACAAATATTACCCTGAATTCTTTGCAAGAATAAAGGGGATTCAAGATTAACCTTTGTTATAAAAAGGTTTGATAATTGAGCTTTCCTTTTGAGCAAGCCTCACAATTATAATCTTTGGACAACAATACCTTTATATCCTTTAAAGGGTGCCCTTTTGTATTTTGAATTATCCTACGCATCATTGAAGGATGACCAAGGCGATCATGCCACAGTCCAAACTGATCAGGGCTTACCAATCTCCAGGATGTGGTAGCGTAGGTTTCAACAGCTTTAATCATGACACAATACAAACCCATATAAGAAGCTTCTAGCTTCTCATGGATGGTCTTCAGGCCTATCTTATAAGAGGAAATACCAATGTATTCCTTATCTTGCTCATAAATAGTCTCAATATGGTACCCATTACGGCGTACATCTTTGAGATTAAGCAGATTCCTCTTTGATTTAATGCTTAGAAACGCATTCTCAATATGGAGGATTGTGCCATTTGGCAAAATAATTGTGGCATTTCCAAAACCATCAATAATCTGAACAGGACCTAATATTGTATGGATTTGTGCCTTCCGCAATATCATACTCGAGAAAAAGTGTCTACTACGAAATATAGTATGTGTTGTTGCACTATCAAGCAAACAAACATCTTCCTTTTTCTCGGTATTTTTCATTTGCATTTATATTGACAACTTCAGGTGTCAAGTATCATAAAATTCGAAGTTCAAATCATCATCCACCAATATAATGCCTTATTAAAGTAATCAGAGGTCCTCACATTTGCTACTTCAGGAGCAAGAGGAGTCCCACCAACGGAAATATTGTTGGTCTCAATAATGGTTATGGCAGTAGGATTGATTTCAATGGCATGAGATTCACCACGCTTGCCCGTATTATTTAAAGATGCCTGATATAGGTCAACAAAGTGTTTTGGCGTAGACAGGTACGTGACCAGTGCATAGTCATGCCACAGCGATGACAAATACTTTCATTAATCACCTTCTTTGGCTTCTTTTCTTTGCCATGATTCAGGCCAAAGTTTGATTTCCTAGGGCGGTTAAATTTCTTGCCATCCCTTCTAGGATTATATTCTTGCCTGCACTTATAGCCCTTAAAATGGCCAGTATTTTTCTCAAAGTTAGCATGTGCTTCAGGCAATGCTTTTGAGCCAGCAGGTCTAAGATCATGATTTTTGAGCAGCAATTTATTAGTTTTGCTCAGCAGTGAGAAGCACAGAAATTAATTCATAATATGTGGCAAACTGACGTTACCAATATTGCTATTGTAATACAATATTCGAAGCATGGAAGGTAGAGAAAGTTTTCTCTAATAATTCCGCATCAGCGAGTTTGATATCGCATTACTCAAGCCGAGAAATAAAGCAGAATTATAGTCAGACACTGATTTAAAATCTTGCAGTCTGAGATTTTGCCAATCATATTGTGCTTGAGGAATGATAACAGTTTTGGTATGATCATACCTATCCTTCAACCTCCTCCACAAGATATGAGGGTCTCGCATGGATAAATATTGAGTCTGCAGGCTCTCATGCAAATGACGGTGGATAAATATTAACGCATTTGCTTTATCCTTTTCATTTGAGGTTATATCCTCTGTAATTGCATTAGCGAGACCTTGCCCTTGGAGGTGCATTTCCATGTTAAGGCACCAAGATAAATAATTCTTTCCACTCACTTCCAGGATGTGGAATTTGGGCTTTTCAATATTTGCCATAATCCTTGCAAAAGTAAATCCTTAAATTAATTAGAAGGATTTCTAAATATCCATCGCCACTTCAGAGCAAAAGGATATTTTTAGATTTGAAATTTGGCTTCGGGCCAAGAAAAATAAAGATGAAGAATTGATAGAAGAAGATGAAGTATAGGATGATTAATAAAATGAATACCCACCTTGCAAAAATTACTTACTCACGGTAGATCTTCGTGTTTACAGAAATTACTTACTCAGTTGGTAGATTTTTGTGCTTGCAAAAATTACTTACTCAGTCTGTAGATCTTCGTGCTTGCAAAAATTACTTACTCAGTCGGTAGATCTTCGTGCTGATAACGTGTTGTAAAATATGGCGTTGCGAATATATAATAGAAAGAATAGAGAGATTGAGTAGAGAGAATTAGACACCAGAGATAGTAGAGAAAGCTAGAGAAGATGGTGTAACTGTTTATTCTGATGATTGTTCTGATAGTTGTTATTGTACATCAAAACTAAACTCTTATTTATAGGAGAACAAGAATGTACTTATCATTAATATCAATGTATCGAATGATACATGTACTAGATAAGGGAGATGAACGTTCATTGTATAGGGAGATGTACTTAGAATGTATGATACATATCGTGCTGATAACGTGTTGTAAAATATGGCGTTGCGAATATATAATAGAAAGAATAGAGAGATTGAGTAGAGAGAATTAGACACCAGAGATAGTAGAGAAAGCTAGAGAAGATGGTGTAACTGTTTATTCTGATGATTGTTCTGATAGTTGTTATTGTACATCAAAACTAAACTCCTATTTATAGGAGAACAAGAATGTACTTATCATTAATATCAATGTATCGAATGATACATGTACTAGATAAGGAGATGAACGTTCATTGTATAGGAGATGTACTTAGAATGTATGATACAAATGTACCATAATAAGTACATTAGATAAGATGAATATAATGAATATTCATTCATGTATTTCATTCATTCATGTATTTTATAACAATGTTGAGAATTCACAGTAAGGGATTGCTAGTTTCTCTTTTTCTTGGAAAGGTTCACAGGGTTCAGGTTTTCCATTGATTGTTCGATGCATGATGAGAGGGAAGTAGAGTCGAAAGCCGATGCCATTCTTCATGGATGGTGTCTTGCTTTATTTAGTATCTTAAGAATCTTGTTTCTTCATGCAAAATTGTATCTTGCAAGAGCTGCTACAAGAATCTCTGTTTCTTTTTCTTCAAATCACTGCTTGGCCGATACCCCACTACTGTGCAACTATGCAATACTAAGGAACATCTTTCTACACTATATATGGATATCGTCAATAGCAACTTCAGAAACAAAAGCCAACATCAAGAGACACATAGTAAAAGTACATACGCAAATGTAACTTTTTGCTAGAAGATGACATGCATATAACGCTAAAAGAGGCATCGATTTTTGCACTCAGAGCGAGGCATTTGCCCAAAACTGATAGCCTCTAGACCAGACCTTCCATCGAGACTGTCGGATATCGGAGGGTAGGTTGGAAAGATCTGCCTTCAAGTTCAAAACGGCCATTGCAGCTTCAATTGACGGTCGACAGCTAACATCGGGATGAGCACACCAAAGCCCCGCGATCATCAAGGCCTTCGCCTGTTTCTTGTCGAAATCTCTGCAGAGCTTTGAGTCTATCGGTAACTTCCCCCGCCCATGTTGTTGCCGAACCCACTCTACAATGTGGCCTTGGTCTTCAATGACTCTTCTCCCGCAAACTATTTCCAAAAGGACGACTCCGAAGCTATAAACATCAGATTCCTTACTTGCCTCACCCGTCCGATGGTATTCTGGAGCCACATAACCCAATGTTCCTGCCACTTCGGTTGCTTTTGGCTCTTCGGCGTGGTCAACTAGCCTAGCCAAGCCAAAATCTCCCAATTTGGCCTCGAACCTTTCATCAAGTATGATATTACTGGCTTTGATATCCCTATGGATCACGCATTGATTACATTGTTTGTGCAAGTAGTGCAACGCCGAGGCTAATCCTATAACGATGTTGTACCTCCTCTCCCATGTCAACAAGGGTCTGCCTTTAAACAGATGATCCTCCAAGCTACCTCCCGTCATAAATTCGTAAACCAGGACAAATTCACTCGCCTCGTGACAATAGCCTATAAGTTGCACCAAGTTTCTATGCCTAAGTTGACTTAATGACTTCACCTCAGATATATACTCCTTTACCCCCTGGCGTGAACCAGATTTTATTTTTTTTACAGCAACCACGGTGCGAGCGCCTCCCATGTACCCTTTGTACACGGTCCCAAAACCCCCTTCTCCCAGAATCCTGTCACGTGCAAAAGAATCGGTCGCGATCATCAACTCTTTGTAGGAGAATTTCTTAGTTCCACTCAACTTTTCAAACTCTTCGGTTAATTTCGCGCTATGGTTGCCTTCTTCTCCACCTCTCTCTCTCTCTGGACTGGAGACTTCTGACCTATAATTTACCCAAGCAACAATGATCGTCACCAATACAACGACACCGCCCATTACTATGGGCCTCCACTTCAACCAAGAGTCCGTAGCCTTTTCCAACTGGAGCTGTGTACCGTAGCTTGATTCCGATATCAGGACAACGTAATGCCCTATGACACAAGCATCCACCATCTTTACCACGTTCTTTACCTCAGATAACGCTGAGTTGTATGGGCAGTTGTGACAACGGGTTCCGTTACTAGAATTCCCATCAGCATCCCTCCAGACCCCGCTCAAACATTCCGTCCGCGGGTCGTAAATTATACTAAAATATGACCCGTCCTTCATGACTTTCTCGATCGCCGTTTGGACATCAGCCCCGACGCTCGGATGTATGAGAACAAATGGAACAACCACACCCGATGCATTACCGTGATGGTTAATGTTGACTGCAACACAATCGCTGTCGGGAAGAGCTGGATGGCTCAGAGAATGGGAGGAGAAGTTCGCAACGAATTTTGTTCTATCTTCCTTCGGTTGAATGATGAAAGAGCTCACCTGGAAAATCAAATAGCGAAGATCGACATATTTTGAGCTGTCGTACTTCCATTTAAGGGAAGAGGCAACCGAAAGGAATATATAATGAGCAACTGAGGGGAGTTCGCTTTCGTAAGGATTTCCCCGTGGAAAGGTTAGCACCAGAGCCGCCAGAGGTCGGACGACGGTGCCGTTGAGTCTTTCCTTCATCCGGCTGGGGCTGAAGTAAGAAGAATGCTCAGAAACAAAGCAGCAACGAAGGCCTGAGTCCATGGGGGTTTCACAAAAATCTAGGGAGATGATAAATGTATCGGCAAAGTCAGCGGAAGCTGAAAGGGGCTCGAGCAGGTAGATCGTCAAGAATAGTATAACTAATGCAGGTGTGGGTCGTTGAGGCTGAATGTCGGATGTCTTTAATTTCTGACAACCGCCTGCAAACTCGAAGTGCCGTGTGGAGCCGCGCGGGCAGGTTAACGTCTTCATCGTTCTCAGAGCTCAGCTCAGAAAAAGTGGTGGAAGAGATGATCGATTCTGTGCGCCAGAATCAAATAACGAATGAGACGAAAACTGCACTCACCGCCGAACTTGGGCCTCATATTCTGGATCTAGGGTCGAGCGAGCCCAAGATTTAAGATCTAGAGCTCAGCTCGACCTTGAATATGAGATGATTCGAGGTCGATTAGGGTCGGCGGCAACAAACTAGGCGGAGGCGGAGGCATGGTGCGTCGACACCGCGTAGGGTTTCCGTTGGAAATTGTGATCTATTTTTTCTAAAACTTTCTAGAAATTTCAAGATTGATATTGTCTAGAATTGTTGAGAATAGAGGTTGCTAAATGAATCTAGAAGATTCACAAGATGAAGAAGAAATTCTAGAACAAGTTAGAGAAGCCTAAGTGGACAACATTCCACATAAATCTAGAATGTTGTATTTAGTCTCCAAATGTAAAAAGGTGAAAGGAGCATGAGAATGTACTCCATATCATGAAGCTCTTCCACCAACACTATTATTTTATCAAACTAATGAAACTATTTTCCATATCTTATGTTTTTTGTCCTTCAATTATCCTAGTTGATACCTTGTCCATCCACTACAAATTATATCATACACTTACACACAACATCACTAATCAAAAACTATCATCAATATCAAAACCATGCTTCCGTAGCGCACACGTCCAAAATTTTTAACAGCTTCTACCAAGTTGTAGCGAAGGGGAAGAAGAAAGAAAGCAAAGAGCAAAGAAGAAGAGAAGGAAAGAAGGAATGAGCCTCGTGCGACACATGTCGCCAGCTGAATGGAGTCCTACCCAATATTTTCTCCGCCGGTGTGGGTCGGTGAACGCGTGCACGAATCGAAATGCGTCAAAAAGTCTTTCCATGGCTTTCTTATCTTATTGGTGCTTGGGTGTTTGGGCTGTGGATTAGAAATTAATTAGAGAAAGGTCTAAGAAGAGGGCGCCATCCCGTTACTAAAAACTAACCGGGTAACGCTGACCTCACATCTTAATTATAGGATATTGGCAACAGGAATTCAACGCTTTGAAGATGTAATTGCCAAAAATGACCTTCATGGGAAGCTGGACAGATTAAAGAAAAAATAAACATAATCTACATTTATTACATCACTAGGGCTCAATTTGTTTTGGAGACTGAAATATCATAAAAATTATCGGTTATACTACTAGAAGTAATTAGTAAAAAAAATGCTTTCATTACCCACAACAATTTGTATTTAAATCAAAAAAATACTTTCATTACCTATAACAATTTGTATTTAAACATTTTTTAGACGGTTCGAATATATATCATTTATCAGATTTTCCTTCCTAAAAAATACTTTTAATCAAAATACATGATCGGTAAGTTTTGTCAATCATCGAAACAACCGAGGGAATGTTCTCTCCAACAGCTCGAATCTATACCAACATGTGGAATGTCCACATCCCAAATATTCTTGAAAGGATCAGCCTCCACAGCGTCACAATAGCTCTTGGGAAGAGCAAGATGGCCCTGAAGAACACAAAGAAGGTGAATGCGTTGCCAAAAGGGCTTCTTTGTTGAGAGTCGGTGCTAAACATATACTGGGCAGCGAAATCCACCCCATTCCGTGTGGCCTCGTCCCAAAGATGCAATTGCCCGGAATACCTAGCTCGGCCACCGACGTCGTTTAGTCTCCGGTTCCACTGGCTTGGGCTGAAACGTAGGTAAGTAGACAGCTCAGAAGCATTCCCCTGAACGTCTAGGAGCTCGAGGCTTTTAGAGCCAAATGAGACATTGAAAGATGGATTGTGAACTTGTCTAGCTGAAGCGGATAAGGTTTGAGCGAGAGATTATTAAGACTAGTACTAACATCTTTGTTGGTCGCTATGCATTATGGCGGTAATCATTCGGCTTTGATAAAACTGAAAAAGTGGTGCGTGCACCAAAATCCGGTGGTTAAAGTGACAATCGCCAGGGTGTGCCAGACTCAATAGCGAACAGAAAATTGTACTCACTTAGCCTAGTTGGATCGGAAATTATCGATGTGAACCCATATTAAATGAGTCAAGTCTCCCTATTAATCTTATCTATCGATGATCAGATGATTGGGCAGTGGATCATAAAATAATTAAGGGCATCATCACACGAAAATATAGGCAAGCGACATTGTAATGAGTCAAGTCTACCTACTCATTCGAACCAAAAAAAAAAAAAAGTCTTCCTACTCCTATCCATCGATGATCGGACGATTGGGCGGTGGACTATATAGAAAACAATTAAGTGCATCATCACCCGAAAATGTAGATCAGTACTCAAGTCTTCCTATTGGATTAGTTGTCGATGCGAAAACTACTTACACATAGAAGAATTGAGTTATGCTATCTTGTACATGGATCAATTCAAAGGCAATGTCTATGTCTTGTTGGCAGAACCGTGGGATGGGTGAATTGGCAGGATTCTATCGGGGTGCCAAACACATGGAATTTTTTTCTGGTACTTGTAGATTTCACTAAAGTGTTGATAAGTATTGACAAGCGTCATATAATATTGATTAAGAAAATGACATGTGAGTTCATTTTCCAAGTAACATGTTGATAATTTTTTAACATTTTTATGAAACGCCAGCTTCTTATTATAATTTATTATCATTTTTTATACGACTTTACCATAGAGTCATTCTACATATGCAAAACCTTGGTAACATTTAAAAGAATAATTTAGTTTAATTATTAAAAAATTGCACACATTTCTATGCTAGATGGAAAAGAATAATTTAGTTTAATTCAATTTCAAATATATACAAATCTATACATATGGGACTACTTGAAGTTCACGTAGCAATAACATATGAACAATAATTCTCAAGGGCAAGGCAAAATTTTTATGACAATTAGTCGCCAAAGATTTAAAATGAGATCATTCGATTTCATATATTGCAGTTTATGTAATTATATGGTGATCTTGTACACCATGCCTCTGAAAATTCTATCAATGACATAAAATGACACATTATTTACAAATGCATATCATCATAATTACATGTAAATAATTGTTAAATTTGATAAGTTATTGCGTTAACACGTAGGCGTATTAGCCAAAATCATTAGGGTTTTTTAATTTAATTGTGAATAACATCCTTCAGAAGCTATATGGTGGTTCCAAAAGGCCACAACTTCCCTAGGAATGGAAGAGCAAGTTATCCAGTTCCTAAGTAAAAGTGACGTGGTACATAACAAACCACCTTAACGTGATGGGATCATCTTGTTCAGATTTTTCTACGAATAATTTTAATATAGGGGTTGTCTGATTCAGTTGAACGAATTTTACGTAAGCACTTACGCATTCACTCGTCTAATCGCATTCTACCAGTAAATTAAAGCGACCTCATCAAAACCAAATACTTGAGAGTGACTCAAATTAATATCATGACCTGTAAACATTCAGACCAAAGATAGAGTTCTTTCACATTTAAAAATGGTCAGGCACTGAAATGCTTTTATCTAATGTAATCAGGGCTTTATCATACCCCAACACTTTTGGGCCAAAATAAACAAGAATAAGAAAAAAAAAATATGCCCTCTCAATTTCCACGATTTACTCATACGTACTCCAAATCTCAAGCTAAACAGGCAGTCCACATCATAGCATCCAAACTACTAAGGTCACGCCTCCATCTATATATAGAATTTTAAATGGACTTGCGGTAATCTGCATCTAAGGATCACTTATTAAGACTATATCAATGATATTATGGAAAAGATAAGGTTTAATCACGTACAGAAATTGGAAGAGGCCTCAAAATGAAAAGGTGCCCTGGGTCTCTCGGATCCAATTAATGCACAGGCGAGAGAATAAAAGTTCAAAGCTCCAAATTGTTTTTCTTCCAGTCATTGTGTATGTCAACGAATAGTGTGGATAGTTGCGGGACTTTGGAATTTACGCACAATTGACAAGAGGACCTTTTTGTTCCAATCAGTTAGGTTGATTAATTTACCAATTTAATCCTAAACTTTTAAATGATTAGTCAATTTAATTATAAGTCTTTTGACGTTTTGTTAATGTAGTCATTCTGGCTAATCTTGCCCGAAAATTATAGTCATAGTAACCTAGCTAGCAACGATCGTCCACATGGTTGACGCTGAAGTGAATGGTTTTTGAATTTTGTCCTTTATTTTTCCTTTCTCTTAGTTCTTTTCTCCTTATTGCCTCGCAAAATCTGGCAAGGGCAGCCCTCGCCGGCCACACCAAAGGCCGGCAACCAGTAGAGGGAAAAAGGAAAAAGAGAAAAAAAATTAACAGAAGCCTCATATTGAGCCAATTTAAAAGGTTGAGATACTTGATTGAGTAGAAAATAATAAATAGACAACCGACTTCAGAATGGGGCAAAAATTATTCCTCACCATCGGGATTAGTTCTGACCCATGCAGTAGCTCATTTTGGCAATTGCTTATTTTGCTGACGGACTAAATTTCATTCGTAAGAGTAAGATTCCGATAGTAACTCAATATTCCTTTTGAGATGATGCCGTTTGGCACGATCAAAACTAAGTAAATATTCTAAGTACTCTACACCATTACAGTCGATAGTGAATGAGAAAGGCGAGAGTACAACAGCTTTTTGAGAATGACCTTTATTTAAGTGATATTCACATATATCCCCTTCAAAAGACATCATCATTTTCGAAGAAAATAAAAGATAGACATCATCGAGGCATTTGCTTAAAGCCAAACAGATCCAGACGAGACCTTTCGATCAATAGAAATATGCTGGCATCTTCCGCGGGAGCTTGGGAGGCTCTGCCTTCAAATTTAAAACGTCCATTGCCGTTTCAATCGAAGGCCGAGACCTAGCAACGGGATGGGCACACCACAGCCCCGCGATCATCAAGGCTTTCGCCTGTTTCTCGTCGAAATTTCTGCCAAGCCTAGTGTCCACGGCATCGAGCAACTTCGTGGGTCCATATTGCTTCCAAACCCACACTACAAGGTTTTCTGGGTCTCGTTTTAGGTCGACGGCTCTTCTCCCACATACTATTTCCAAAAGGACAACTCCAAAACTGTAGATGTCGGATTCTTTGCTTGCCTTCCTCGTTTGATGGTATTCAGGATCCCAGTAACCCGGTGTTCCTACCACTTGGGTTGTCTTTGGCTCTCTGTTGTGGTGGACGAGCTTAGCCAAGCCGAAATCTCCCAATTTGGCTATGAATGCTTCATTGAGCATAATGTTGTTGGATTTGATATCCCTATGAATCACACATTGAGGCCGTTTTTTGTGCAGGTAGCACAGTGCTGAGGCTAATCCCAAAGCGATGTTGTACCTCCTTTCCCATGTCAACAAGGAACTGCGTTTAAACAGATGATCGTACAAGTTACCCCCTCCAACGAATTCGTAAACCAGGGCGAGTATATTCGCCTCGTGACAATAGCCTATAAGTGTCACCAAGTTTTCGTGACTAAGTTGGCTCATCGAGATCACCTCAGATATATAATCCGTTATCCCTCGGCGTGCACCAGAGATTATTTTCTTCACAGCTACTGGTGTGCGAGCCTCTCCTATATGCCCTTTGTACACGATACCGGAAGCTCCTCCTCCCAATTTCTGGTCACTTGCAAAAGAATTGGTGGCGATCCTCAACTCCTCATAGGAGAACTTCTGGGGTCCACCGTGGTTTGCTGACTCTTCCGTCAATATCGGTGCACGGGCAACCTCTGACCTATCACGTACCCAATCAACAACCTTCGTTGCCAATTCGATCAATAAAATCATGGTCATGGATGCCACCCCCAAGAGCAATGGCCAAAAGCTTAGCAATGCCACCCAGAGCAGTCGAAAGTAGCCAAACAATGCCACCCAGAGCAGTCCCCAGAAGCCATCTTCATAAAGGAGGACGATGAGAAGCGCCAATGCAACAACAATGGCAGCTGCGGCAACATCATCGTTATCTCTGGCAAACATGAACACATCAACAGTCAGCAACTAATTTTACAGCTACTCTCAGTAGAATGTCTCATGAGAAACCAAGTTTCTTCTTCTGGCCACTACCAAGAGGAAAGTTTACATGGCTTTGATGGCACCCCAGAGAAAAACTTCACTTATGTCTATTTGTCTATTATCATCCATAAGGTCCGTTGGAAATGGTGATCCATTTTCTAGAATTTCCTGGAGTTGCCAAACTGCAATCTAGAATTTTCTAGATGAAGTTTTGGATGACTAAAGATTGTGGCTGGAAATTGTCCAACATGTAAGAAGCAAACAATCTCTAAACAAATAAGAGATATGATGGTGGCTGCAAGATGAAGCCTACGTGGACAGCATTCAAGAGAAGTCCAGAATCCTATAAGGCGGTTGTACATAGTCGGTAGAAATGCCTATAAAAAGGCCGTAACCCATTCATGTAATGGAGTGAGAGGAGTAGGAAAATAAACTCCATATCATGGAGCTCCTCCACCAGCACTTCTTCCAACTATTGTAAAACAGTCTTTTTTATAAACTAGTGAAATTATCTTTGTCCCATAAACCTTCTCAAAATATGCTACCCTTGCCCATCCTTTATCAAATACATACTACACAGATGCACACATTTAAATACAAATTACACCATGCTTCCGCACACATCTAAATTTTCAACAAGGTCAAATGTTATCTTCAGAAACGTGTGAGGTGTCGAAATTTGAGGATCAAATCTCACATAGAAAGGTCAAGTGGTTTAGACTCTCTGAAACTTTAGTGTCAATAGTCCTTGTAGCAATCGTAGAATTAAGTGTCCGTTGTCAGCTTCTCTCAAAAAGGCCTGATCCTCTAAAACGACCCAATAACTTCCATGGTGAGACCTTGCTTTATTGGCTGCAATCATATAAATCACCTTACGACTATCGGCGTCATAGGGACCGCAACAGGGCAACCTTAACTTATTAGAAATGCCAGTTACCCCTAAGAAAGTGCGCAAGCAGGAATCAAAAAAAGGCTAAGAAAACTAGAATTTTAGTGCTTCGAGGGGACGAGGAATACAGAAAGTATGTCAGAGAGGAACCGCGCCGCTGGAGTTGATCCACGATATCAAAGAAAGCCTGTCGGATCTGAGAGCGTGGGCGAAGAATTGAGGATCGAGCTTGCCCAGCACCAGGGGCACAAGCCACGCGAGCAACGCGTTGGAGTCGAGGTCGAGTCATCGACAATGTCGAAGAGGATATTGCTGTAGTCAGCGAGGAAGGTTGGAGTCTGAGACTGAGATGAGAGAGAGACACGACAAGGCTGACGAAGAAAAAGAGTAAAAAACGTACTTATTTAAGGTTAGGGGGTGATCGTGTTCTGTCCCGGTTCTATCCTGGAGCGAATCTTGGAATTGAGAATAGGTCAACTGACCGGTCCCGATGTGAACTGGTTTTGAACTAGCCAGGTAAAGCCGGTTCGTGTCTTCCGTGGTTGCTCACCCCCATTTCTCTGTTGAGAGTCGACGCTGAACATAAATTGGTTAGCGATAGCCACTGGATTTTCCGTGGCCTCATCCCAAAGATGCACTTTCTAGGAGAACGTAACTCCGCCGGTGATGTCATCGAGGCTCCGGTTTGGGTGGCTTAGGCTGAGATATAGGCAAGGAGACAGTACATAGGCATTTCCCTTATTGTCTAAGAGCTTGAGGATCTCAGAGCCACAGGATGGGAAATCGAAAGATGTGTTGTCAAACAGTCTAGGCGAAGCTGAGAGGGTTTGAGCAGAGACAATCCCCGTTGGAAACACAAATAGCCTCGACGAACGGCGTGTTGCTAAGAGAGGCAAAAGAATGTGGTTGATGGCCGGCTGTAATGTCTGGTTCATTCTACTGGGTGGTGGATTAAAAAATAATCAAGGGCATCATCACACGAAACCAAGTGAATTTACTATAGATATGATGATATGTCATGCGTGCAGGGTTGTTTTTTTTTTTTTTGTCAACATACGCGGGTAGTTAGATCAATGATATCGTAATGAGTCAAGCCTTCCTATTGTCTTATTTATCGATGTGAAAACAAATTAAATATTGAAGAATTTAGTTGTGCCATTTTTTGTTTTTATCAGTTTAAAGGCAATGGCCCTGTCTCTAGGCAAGACCTGCGATATGGGTGAATCGGCAGAATTCTACGGGGTTGCCCTCAAACGCGATATACATATATTGGGATCCCTTTTTCGAAATAACTTGTTGGTAACATACCATTAGTTTTATGAAATTACTAACTTCTTTTATAGTTTGCATATTACCAATTTTTATACCAATTAACCAACTTTTATTCCAGTAGCTTACTAAATTTTTAATTTACTAATTCTTATATAAAATTATCAATTTAAATTAGAGTGATTCACTGACTTTTGTCATATTATATTAGCAATTAGTTTTAGGTTACCTACTTTCATTTGATTTTTTTTTAATTTACCATTTTTTTTTTGAGTTACTAACTTGTATTTTCCTTGATTGGTAACCCCTTATATTATTAACTCATTTCAGAGAAAACCAACCTAAATTAGCATGGGTCGGAAGCTTTTCTCTTTAAACTACCACATATAAATGGGATATAATCTTATTTGACTTACTTACCAAAGTTTATTTGTATTTTTTTTCAATTTGCCCACTTTCTTTTTATTACAAACTCTTTTTTTTTCTTTTTTGCATTTCTTAGTAACGCCTTAAATACATTGACTCTTTTACACATTACTGATGTTAATTACATTGACTTATTAATTCTTCTCTGATAAAATTACCAATTAATTTTGAGCTACCAAATTTCATTTGAGTCATTTATTAATCTTATTTTTATTTTAATTACCAATTTTATTATCTTTATTAACTTATATTACCTCTTAACTACTTCTTAAATTTACTAGTTATTATATAAAATTATTAATTTTTTTATTTATACATCAACTTTTCTCCAAAAGGTAATAAATTAAATGGGTATATGATAAGAGAGGCTTCTCAAAGATAAAAGAATTTGGTAACTTTAAGAAAAAAACCAATAAAATTTTATAACTAATTGAAATATAAGGAGGTTACCTAATTACATTTGGTAACTCAATTGGGGAAATTTTGTAATTGCTCTAATTGAGGTTGGTAACTTTTTGGAATAGTTGGTGGGTTGACATGCAAGGCAAATAAAAATTGGTAAATTTCTTTAAAAAAAAAAGACTTTAATAAATAGGGGTGATCAGTTCCCCGTCTGATCCAACTCCACCTAGGAATCGGGAACCAGATCGAGAGGATCAATTCCCAATTTTTGGGATTGGGTACCAGACCGGACGATCTTGGGACTAAGAATTGAACAGGACCGATTGGTCCAGCCTTGTATCCAATAGAACCGATCATTTAGCCAAAAAAATTAAAAATTAATAAAATTACTAGAGTTGTTACTATTTTAGGGTTTATTGCTATTTTTAAGAAATAAAAAACGTGTGTGTGTGTGTCTATATATATATATATATATATATTTTTAAGTCGATCCAATCCGATTCTGGAGGAACCAAGAACTAGATCAAAAATCACCGGTTCAGTTTTCATGGAACTAGGAACCAAACCGACGCCCTCAGAAACTGGACCAAGCCGGCTAGTTTGGTCTGGTCTAGTCTAGGTGGTTCCGGTCCAATAAGCTCGACCCTGCTTATGAGCAACTAAAATGATAATTAATAAGCTAAAACTAGTCGATAACCTAATAGGAGAAAGCTAATGAGTGTTATCAATAAAAGTTGGTAAGTTAATATAGAAGTTGGTAAATTTAAGGCGCATTTAAGAATTAGTAAGACACTTGGAAAAGGATTGGTAAATTTATAGCATTGATACCAAATGCAATTTATAGCATTGATACCAAATGCAATTAAAAGCTGGTAAAAGATTTTTTTTTTTTTTTAAGAGTAGGTAATTTGCAAACTATGAAAAAAAGTTAATAATTTCGAAAAAGTCTTGAGAAGGTACTATCAAGTTATTGCAAATTAGGTAAATGGAAATTTTTTAATTAATAATTTTTTGCACCTATTAACTCTTTAAGAAATCTATTAGTACAAAAAAAAAATGCACTTTTCAAGGAATGAACACAGTCGAATGGAGATGTCTTCTTGTTTGAAGGAATTTTTATTTTTATTTTTGAGTTAATACCACAAAAAACCCAAACTGGTAAATATATAACCAATTTATCCTAAACTAATTTTTTAACCACCAAAAACTCCAAAGCAATATACTTGTGATAAATTTACCCTCTATTAGTTTTTGTCTAATTTTATTATCAAAATTACTAAGTTTGATGACTTGTGGTAGCTGATGAGTATATCTATTTGGAGTTTTACCCTCCTTGTCACAAGTGTATCACTTTGTGATTTTTTGTCATATTAATCTAATTTAACAAAAACTAATGAATTGTGTAAATTTGTCATAAATATATTAATTTGAGATTTTTAGGTGCGTTTGATAATGTTTCTATTCAAAAATTATTCTAGGGAACAAAAATAGAAAAAACTATTTCTGTTTCGAGGAACAATTTTTGAACAAAAGAACGCGTTTAGTAAACTTGTTCTGGAATAAAAAATAACAGAAACATGTTTGGTAAATTTATGTTATTTTTTTGTTTCTTTTAATTTTTTAATTATTTTATTTTATTTTTCCTTTTTTTCTTTCTTTTTCTTTTTTTCTTCCTTTTGGCCGATCGCCGGCTTCGGCCATGGTCGGCAACCGGCCGACGAGGGCCGGTGGCCTCGCCTTGGCTGGGTGAGCTCAAGCTCGCCCGATCTAGCGATGCCAAGCTCGCCTAGCCACGGGCGAGGCTCGGCCTCGCCGGGGGCCAGCAACACTCCAGCGAGGTCGCCGGCCCTCGACGGCCAATCGCCGATCATGGCCGAGGCCGGCAACCAACCAAAGAAAAAAGAAGAAGAAAAGAAAAAGAAAAGAAAGAGAAGAAAAAAAAGAGAAGAGAGAAAATTTGTTTATTAGTAGTGTTCCAAACAAAAAACAAGTTTTTTTTTTTCTTTCTTTTCTTCTTTTTTTTGTTCCTAAGAACAAAAAAGATTTTGAACAAAAACGCAAACAAATGCGTTTCTGTTTTTGTTCCCCGAAACAAAAAAAAAAAAAGAATTGTGTTCATAAATAGAAATAAAGAACACAAACAAACAGGCCTTAGTTGTCAAAATATTAGTTCCAATAAATTTGTCACGTTTATATTAGTTTGAGGTTCTTTATAATCAAAAAATTAATTTAAAATAAGTTTTGCATAAATACATTAGTATAAAATTTCGTGCGATATTAATTCTTTTGTTTTTTGGTCAACTTCTTGTCCGAAGAAATGCTAGAGTGTTGGAGGTCATAATGGTAACTCTGTCGCGATCCAAGGCAATGTGTTCAATCTAATGCCGTACCTTGTTAAGTATTTACAGCTGGACGACAACGAAATTCGTCTCCTTCTTACTTGGAATTATGACCAATTAAGTTACACGTGGGTAAAAATCACCTGGACAAGTTGAGGTCAGTGTCCCATCTTCAATACCCCCATTCTTCTCGTGCGAACATCCGAGAAAAAACAAAACAGAAGCCAGAGACTGAGCGCGCAGAGAGAGAGAGAGAGAGAGGGAAGGTTTCATTGAGCATGTCAGAATTGGCTGGTAACGACCAACCGCCACCGCCGTTTCCAGCCAAGCCAACGTCCCCCCGCCACGCGCCGCCGTCGACTCCCTCTTCATCAGCGCAGGTGGCGGTGGCAGAGGGCCAAGCTGGATGGGCTTGGGCCCGATGACCCTGGTCTCCCGCATCTTGGAATACAGGCCAGTCTCATTTTTTGCTGACTTGGATATTCCACGAGATGAGCTTTAGGCGACCAGAAGATCCAGAATCATCAGACATCGCTATAATAGTCAGCTTCGTCATCCACAAGTTGCCCTTAAAGCCATTTTCATAAATTTGTTTCCGGATGACAAACAAATAAACTTTTAGAAGGAATGGATGAAACTAGCATATTACTTTAGGTACTCGCAGTAGTTTTCCTTAAAAGGGGCAAACTATGATTATATATCTCTGGAATGGAAAATTATGATTAGATATTTGAATAAGCGGGTCATACTTGAGTATCCAACAAGAATTCATTGCATTACCATGCAATCTATTACTTTTAGAGATTTGTAATTTAGTAGTCTAACTTACAAATTTGTGTGCATTGCCTCATTTGACCTTTCTTATGTGCAATTTATCGATTGTAAATATAAGTTTATATCATCTTTGCAAACTGGATGATTGCTTATTCCCATAAAAGTAATGTTGCGGACTCCATTTTGTTGGAAAAATTAAGGGCTAATGATGTCACAATCACTTGAATTTTTGTTTGTTTTACAAATGTGTATCACAACTCTTTTGTATAATCTAGGACTATTTTGAACATGTACTAAAAGTTCATGAACCATATTAAAGGAATTAAAATTCAAGAACTACATTGAATATTGGGCTAATGTTCAAGGACCTCATTAAACAAATTGAAACTTTAAGGATCACATTGTAGTTCACGAATCATTTGTGTTATTATCCCCAAGAAAGAATCAAGGGCATCATCACAGGAAACATATTAAAAATAATGGCCGGCTGTAAGGTCTGGTTTATCTTATGCAGGAGAATGGAAACAAATTACAAGTCTGATTGGATGATTGGATGGCGGATTTAAAAATAATTAAGGTCATCATCACACGAAAATGGAGATCAATGATACTATAATGAGTCAAATCTTCCCATTGTCTTATTTATCGATGTAAAATCAAATTAAAAATAGAAGAATTTGGTTCCGCTATTGTGCGTTTTTCGTATGTCAATTTAAGGGAGATGTCCATGTCTTTTAGGAAGAACCTGCGAAATGGGTAAATATAACTCATTCTTATTGATTACAAATTTTTATTTGCATTTCTCAGCAACGTCTTAAATTTATCAAATCTTTTTTTTCCAAATTATTGACCTTAATTATGGTAGCCTATCAATTTTTCTCCAACTAAATTATCAACTAGAAATTGAGTTACCAGCTATCATTTAAGTTATATATGAAGCTTGTCTCTATTAATTACCAACTTTATTTTATCTTTATCAACTTTAAATTACCTTTCTTAACTACATCTTAAATTTGCCAACCGTTATATGAAATTAACAACATTAATTTAATTGAAATGATGGAGAAATATAGATTTTAATTTTGGAGAATATACAAATGAATGAAAAAACGAAAGAGAGAAAAAGGCTGGAGCTTTCATGTAGAAGACGATAAAATGCATATCAATGTATGAATTGAATAAAGAAAGTATCAATGCTTACGTTACATAAGAATAGGACATATCGATTAGGAGTGAGCAAAAGAATTGGCCCAAATGAACTGACTCTAGTGTACACTCACCCACCTAGACCACCAAGATTGGACCAACTGTTTTTTAGTTCCTATTATTCCAAATTTCCAAAACCTTAATTCTCATTTATTTCTCGCTCAAATTCAGTCACAGACGCTCGTCATTCATATCTTTCACTCTCACTTCTCTCATTCCCAACTACGCAGCACACACACCTCCTCGTGGCTCGATGCCTCTCAAACACGGTTCTTATGAGTATTATAGCTTTATTCGTGGGGATGATTATCATGTTTAGCTTATCAAAAACTTGTTCAATTAACATCACTCATGCAGTTATTTAGACTATCCAATAACACTTGTGGTCTTGTAGGGAATTAAAAAAAAAAAAAAAAAGAAGGATGCAGCTGATTCTTCAAATCATCTGAGAACCGGAAAGAACCAATTGGTACGTGGCAGAGGATATGGGAGATGTGAAATGATTTTATATAATGTTCATTGGGCTTTATCATACACCAACAATTTTGGGCCACGACTTACTCCTCCATACTCTAACCTCGAGCCGAACATTTTAGGAATTGTTTGATTTTTTTTTTTTTTTTCACTAAGTTCGTTCGAGAGGAGATGGAGATGTGAGTATGCATGCGATCGTATGCGCGTGCCTGCATGCACGGTTTTTTTTTCTTTTTCTTTTTTTTTTTGGGGGGGGCGGCGGCAAAAGAAAGATGCCATTTATATATTAGAATAATACTCAAAAGGTACATAAATGATTTTCAAGCCTAACAAATCCTATATAACTATTAAACAAAACAAAAGGCAAAAAGCAAATAATAAAGTATAGCCTCAAGCTAGAAGCACACTCTTATCTTTCAAATACAAGTCAGCAATTGTAAATGTTTAACGGTCGATCACTAGATTAAATTATGAGCATGCACAGAGATGTTCCACTCCATTTGCAATAACTTGCGATATGTGTCTAGGTCAAACATCCTTATCACCACCGTCATGTAGAGACACCAACATCAAAATTGAAAGAACACATATCAAATGCCTATAAAGAGCTTCTAGATCTATATCTAAATCTAGTTTACCTAAATCTAAATCGGGAGAGGAGAGCAGTCTAATTTTGGAGAAGTTATGGAGCCACGTTACAAACATTCTCATTAGTGGCTGTCGACTGGATGAATAGCCGAACTGATTTCCACATTCACTCAAAATTAGTTACAGAAATTTATTCACGCATACAATCTTTCAGAACAGATCGGGAGAAAAAGGAAAGATGAAAAGATGAAAAAAGAAAAAGGGAAGATGGATACAGAGAGGGAGAGGGGGGAGGGAGGGTAGGAGGGTTCTCTATCTCAGGGAGGGCACCTTAGAGAGGCAGCAGCTTCAAAAAGAAGACAGAGGAAACCTTAACCAAGGAAAAGGAGAGAGATGAAATGATCACTTAAGACGACACAATCGCGTGCCCAATTGAATTGCTGAAAATATGTGGAGCAAATCTTCATAACCTCGCCACAAAAAGAAAGGTATCTTGTCAAGAATGCAGAAGACGTCACAGCCAAATTTATTCTTTCCTCTAGCTTCGTGATTCATGATTGACTGTGTTGATTCTAACACCTTTTCCATGTGTTCTTGCACAAAGCCTGTTGCGAGTAACAAGTGATTGAACGATAAAATAGATAAATAAAGAAATAAATTGAATACCATATATATATGTGGTCCGGTCAGTGTGACCTGCATGCTTAGTAAGAATAGCACAAAATTCTAATAAATCAAAATTATAATCACACTTAAATCACTCAAACATGTTTGATATTTCTTAACCACTTATTACACTACACTTCCTTGCATGGACAACTACCACCTCTTCTCTTGACTTTACTTCGCTTTGCGTAGACTAAGAGCTCTTTCTTTAGTCTCTTTCCTATCCCCTCCAACATTATTTGATTCCAAATTCAGAGCAATCCCTATTGTACCCTCTTCAAATTCTACTAATTCACCCGCCATTACTTCATCAAGACCATAAATACGAGCAATGCCGTCGCCTACTTGCAGTACGGTACCGGTATTTACAATCTTTACTTCTCTATTATATTGTTCAATACGTTCACGAATAATATTACTAATTTTGTCAGCTCTGATGGTTACAGACTAACTACTGAATCACAAATAAAAAACAGGGAATAGATTCATAGGTCCGATGCCTTGTAATAGAACTTAGGGTTAATAGAAATAGTAGATCACATAGATTCAACAAATGAGGTGGGTTCATTAACAATTCAAATTAGTGAGAATCCAATGCCCTGAAAGTCTAAGGGTACCTCCACAAGGTTCATCTATGGAGGGTGAGTCAAGGCCTAAGATCAAGCCGAAAGGCGTAGTCAATGGACAACAGGTGAATATTCCTATACTACCCCTTGTTGGTCCCGAGGGACGAAGGAGGCTAGGTTAACCGAAAGATGGTTATCGGTTCAAGGACGCAAGGTGCCCCTACTTTTTCAAGGTAAGAAGGGGTAGAGAAAATGTCTCGAGCCAATGTTCAAGTACCAAGCGCTACGGTGCTGAAGTAACGCATGCCATACTCCTAGGAAAAGCTCGAATGACCTTCAACAAAAGGGCACCTGTATCTAAAACCAACACAAGTGGGTAGGTAGAGAATACCTAGGGGCACGAGACAACTCTCTCTAAGGAACTTAGCAAAATAGCCCCATAACTTGGGAAAAGGGGTGCCTCCTCACAAAGGGGGTTGCAGTGACTAGGCTTGAGCGACTGTTTACCAAAAACATAGATCTCCACAAAGTAGTAGGACCATGTATGGGGGCTAACGCCTGCCCAGTGCCGGAAGGTCAAGGAAGTTGATGACCTGATGACAAAGGAGCCGGTGACCAAAGCCCTTGTGATCAAAATGAAGAACTTATGATAATAACTATAAGTATAGAAAAAAAGAACTTTTTTTTTTGTAATTCCTACTCTGCAATTGGAGTTATCGACAGAAAAAAAAAATCAATTTAGATAGTCCTTAGTGGCTTCGATGGCGACTAGATCAACTCACAACAAAGACACTCCTAGTATGTATGTATGTGTGGGTATATATATATACACATATACATATATGTATATGTGTATAGACAAGTTGAATCCAAAACAAGAAACCTATTCAAATAGGAAAACGACTTGTATGAAGAAATTTCTTTTTCGAATTCAAACTCGAAACATATTTTCAAAAAAAAAAAAATTGTGTCGAGTAATTTTCCTTTTTTAAAATATTATCCTACACATAGTTGGAAAATTTCTGAGGACCGCTGGCAAAAAGAAATTGAGAAAGTGATGCTTGTTCAAGGTGTCCAAGCATTACGTACGTGCCATGAAAACCCTTAATCTCTTGCGTGAATTGTTTTAATCATTTTATGGTAATTGATGTACTTTCGTTGCTACACTTTTTTTATTAGCCATGATGGGTATATTTATATCTTTTGCCCTAACTGGCCTTTGATTGATATATCACGGGATAAACGTATTGAAAATTTTAGAACATATCATAAAAGTACAATTGAGTACAAAATCTTTTAAAAAGTATATTCAAATTATAAAACTTGTCAAAAAAGTACAATTGAATCCCACAACTTTTAAATAATGCAATCAAGCCCTAAAATTTGTCAAGTTAATACAATTAAATTCTAAAACCTATTAGCATTTTTCATTTATCAAGTTAGACAGAGTAACTAAAAAACATGATTACACCAACTTGACAAGTTTTATAATTTGATTGCACTTTTTGAAAACTTTAGTACTTAATCACATTTTCGTGATAAGTTTTAAAACTTTCAGTATATCTATTCCTATATTATAATTATGATAGATCACGAGCGATGTATATATCAGGTACATAGCATATATGTCATGGGCTTTATGAAAAATTTTATTGGAATTATTCCTCCACGTACATGTACAATAAACAAATAACAACAGTATAATCCGTCTTAAACAAGCTGCTCATGATTGTGAAAACTTCATGAGGAATTAACTTCGAGCTGGTCAAAACAAAATTACTAATTTTTTGTCGAAAGGGCCACCGGTGATGATGCATTGGCGTTCGTGATATGTATGACCACTTGCTCCGAACCAGTTGCCAATTTCGTTACTCTTAGCGTGCGTCTCATTATTCCTTAGGACAATGATAGTCGACGACATTGGCGGACAGATCGAGTGGATTATCATCGAAACGATTTCGACCGGTTTCGAAGTCTCTTCTTCTGATTTTTTGAGATCTCATCCGCCTTTTGAGAGGATCTTGTTGTCGTCGCGGACACTTCAAAGATTTTACCAGCATTTAGCATCCTCTCCTTGCGCCATGTTAGAAACGATAAGGTTTGGGAAGAGCAAGAGACAGAGAATGATTCGATTGCACTAGAAAAAAAACAGTAAAATCGTCTTATTGTATTCTTTATTTAATCAAATCTCAGATCTTTCATACAAGTACCGGCGGCTAGTTCCCATAGTGAGAGGGATAATCGATATAGATTATTTTAGTGCGTTAATTTGACTTTATTATTGACGAATTTTTTACCCACTAAATTGTTTCATTACTATATTTGATACATTTGAATCTGGAGAAACCCAAGTTGCAATCCAGAAAATTCAGATTACAAACTCACTCGACCATACGAAGGCTTACAGAAATCATAGAACTAGCTCGACTGAGTTTGTAATATAGGGACACAACCGACCTACTTACCTAAGCTTTTAAATTGAAACTTATATAATATCCAAGCACAGGCCAAGTAGTTTGAATCTCGGCACTCTTCACTCGAACTCATTGCTCATGGTGAGGCCACAATAACTGACGCACATAAAATTGGAGCTTTGCCTATTTTATAAACTAAGCCTAGTCATACATGTGCAAGGATCGACTTTACTTAAATACGCGATTATAATATGTATCATATATATTGGTAACTTCGTGATAAGGCATATGTAAGAAATGACAAATAAAAGTAGTTATCTGACCAAAAAAAAAGTAGTTAACTGATTAAAAGAGATGATAATAAATAAATAAAAAAAATGGGTTTATACCATAAAAATCTTAAACTAGTATAGGTTAATACCACAAAAAATATCAAATTGGTACACACATGTGGTATCTAACCAAAACTATTTTTCTTGTCACCAAAAATCCCAAACCGGTACACCTATCTTATATTTACTCCAAACTAATTTTCATATTACAAAAAATCCCAATTTGATACACCTATAACTAATTTACTAAAATATTAATACAAAATCATAAATGTATCACTTTTGGATTTTTTAAAAATATTTTTTAGCCATTAAAAATTAAAATATGGAAGTTGTTTAACTCAAATGTAGTTGGCAATTTACTTAAAAAATGGTAAGACATCCAAATTAAGATTGGCAATTCCTGTAAGTTTAAAGCGTCAAAAGAAATGCAATAAAAGTTGGTAAAAATTAAGAAAAGTTGCTAATTTTGAAAATTGTCAAAAACAGTCCAAAACCCTAATTCCCATTTATTTCTTGGTCAGATTCAGCCACGCACGCTCGTCGCTCACGCCTCTCACTCTCACTTCTCTCAATCCCAGTCCTGCAGCACTCACACCTCCCTCCTAGCTCGCCGCCTCTCAAACTTGGTTCTTATGATTATTATGACTTTATTCATGGATATGATCATCATGTTTAGCTTATCAGGAACTTGTTTTATTAACAAAACTCATGTAGTAATTTAGATTATGCAACAACACTTGTAGTCTTACAAGGAATTAAAAAAAAAAAATTGGAGAGGTGACCAGTTATTGGAACCACTAGTGAATTGGACCGGACTGATCGGTACGTGGCAGAGGATATGGGAGACACGAAATGCTTTCATCTAATGTTAATTGGGCTTTATCATACACCAACAATTTTGGGCCAAGACTTGCTCTTGCGTGCTCTAGTCTCAGGCTGAACATTTCAGGATTCATTTTTTGGCTAAGCATGTGGCAGAGGATACGGGGGATGTGATTGCGCATGCGATCGCATCCGCATGCCCAATTTATTTATTTATTTTTTCGAAAGAAAAATGTCATTTGAGTATATTAAAATAATACTCGAGAAGTACATAGAAGACTTTCAAGCCTAATAACTCCCAAATAACTGCAAAATAATGGAAAGGCAAGAAAGCAAATGACAAGGTACAATCTGCAGCTAAAATTACACCATCTGACATTGTAATGTTAGCAGCCGATCACTAGATATAATGATAAGCACATGCTGCAATCTCCCACTTCATTTGCAATGGCTTGTGGTGCAAGTCTAAATTCAATGTCCTCATTGACATCGCCATGCAGCAATACAAACATCAAAATATTGAAAGAACACATATCAAATGTCTATTATGAGCTCCTAGATTATATCTAGATCTAGTTTGAGGAACTGAAACCCCCAAAACTTAACTTGAGGAAGTGAAACCCTTAAAACTTAACCTAAATCTAAATCGGGAGAGGAAATGAGACTAATCTCAAAGTGGTAGTGGAGCCACACTACAAACATCCTACAATCGAATACATGAATGGCCGAATGGATTCCCACATTCACCAAATTCATGTGGTTTGGTCAATGTGACTGACATTCACAAGGAGAACCGCATAAGATTCCAATAAATCAAAGCTACAATCACGCTCAAAACACTCAAATACTTTCAGTATTTCTTAGCTACTAATTACATCTATAATTCATATAGTCTTCAAATACATAATTCCTCACGAAATAATACTTCAATGTCACAAAAGAATTCGCATATTTTACCACAAGATTGAATAGGCTTCAACACTCTCCAATTGTTTAGATGTAAATCATGAACAAGTTAGATGTTTTTCACAACAAAGACACTTCAAATATATATATAAGAGTTGGATTAAAAACAAATTTAAATTTGAGAAATATTTTCAATAAAAACAAATATTGTGTCAAATGACTTTCTTTTCTTTTCTTTTTTTTAATTATCCTGCACATTGTTGGAAAATTTCTGAAGACCCTTGCTTAGCATTACATGCCATGAAAACCCCAAATCCCTTGCGTGAATAGTAATAATCGTTTGATGGTAATTGATGTACAATTTGTTGCTACACTTTCTTCATTAGCCATGATGGGTATATTTATTTATTTCGCCCCAATTTGACTTTGATTGATATATTATAGGGATAAGAGTACTGAAAGTCTTATAACTTGTCGTGGAAATACAATTAAGTATTAAAACTTTTAAAAAATGCAATCAAGTCCTAAAACTTATTACGAAAATGCAATCGAGTCCTAAAACTTTCAAAGAATGCAATCAAGTCCTAAAACTTATTAAATCAGTACAATCAAGCCCTAAAACTTATTAGCATTTTTCGTTTATCAAGTTAGACATAGTAATTAAATAATCTAGTTGCACCAACTTGATAAGTTTTAGGATTTGAGTGCACTTTTAAGAGCTTTAGTATTCAATTACAACTTTGAGACAAGTTTTAAAATTTCCAGCACTCTTATTTTTATATTATAAGTATGATAGATCACGGGGGATGTATATATCCGGTACATATCACATCTATCATGGGCTCCATGAAATTTTTTATTAGAATCATTCCTCCGCGGACATGTACAATTAACTAACAACAACACTATAATCTGTCTTAAACAAGCTGTTCATGACGTCTCCAATATGGAAACTTCGTGAGCAATTAACTTCAAGCTGGTCAAAACAAAATTACTATTATTTTTTGTCAAAAGAGTCACCGATGATGATGCAATGGCGTTCGTGATGTGTAGGACCACTTTTCCAAATCAGGTGCCAATTTCGTTACTCTTTGCGTGCGTCTCATTATTCCTTAGGACAATTATAGTCGGCGACGTTGGTGGACAGATCAAGTGGATTATCATCGAAACAATTTCGACCCGTTTTGAAGAAATAATTTTAACCCGTTTTGAAGTCTCGTAGCTTCTTCGTCGCGGATTTTTTCCCCGAAAAATTAGAGAATATACCATCGGTGTGTTAAGAGATGGTTATAAAAGCAATCTCATCCGCCTTTTGAGACGATCTTGCTGTCATCCTAGACCCTTCAAGGATTTTATCAGCATTTAGCATCATCTCCTTGTGCCGTGTTTGAAACGATAAGGATTGGGAAGAGAATGAGACCGAGAGTGATTCGATTGCACTTGGAAAAAAGCAGTCAAATCATATCACATTTCTCATAAAAGTACCGGCGGCTGGTTCCCATAGTGAGAGGGGTAAGCGATATAGATTATCTTAATGCGTTAACTTGACTTTATTATTGATGAATTTTTGACCCACTAAATTGCTTCATTACTATATTTGATACATTTGAATCTGGAGAAACCCAAGTTGCAATACAGAAAATTTAGATTACGAACTCACCCCACTATACGAAGGCTTAGAAATAATAAAACTCATTCGATTGAGTTCGTAATATAGAGACACATTCAACCTCTTGACTTAAGCTTTTAGACTGAAACTTATATGGTATCTAAGCACAGGTCAAATAGTACGAATCCTTGCGCTCTTCTCTCATACTCATCGCTCATGGTGAGCTCACTTCGACGCATGTTAGGAGCATTGCCTATTTTATAAACCGAGCCGAGTCATGCATGTGTAAGGATTGATTTAACTTAAATAAACAGTTATGATATGTATTATATATATATATATATAGACACACACACATATATGTATGTATGTATGTAAGTATGTATGTATATGTATGTAAGTATGTATGTATGTAACTTGAATACACAGTTATAATGTCAGGAAAAAAAAAAACACCGCCTCTCTCTGGATTTCTCCAGATTTCTCTCTCTCTACTGCTCCAGATTTTTCTCTCCCTCTCTCTAGATTTTTCTCGACCACATAACTCCACCAACTTTGCAGCCTATAAATAGGAGGAAGTGTGTCTTGTGCATGAGTTGTTGAGTGGTAGGGTGATAGGGGTCTTGTGTAGAAACGTGTGAGGCGTGTGTAGTGTAAGTGTAGGGTGATAGAGAGTGAGTGGGTGTGTGCACAAAGAGTTGTGTTCGTGTGTGGTTTACAAAGTGAGTGGGTGAGCAAGTAAAGTGAGTAGTTGTGAGAGTGTGATAGTATAAAGAGTTTGTAATATTGTTTATAAAGAAGCAATTATTTTACTTGTACATCCACTGGCTTCTCAACAAGTGGTATCAGAGTAGGTCGTCGGAGACTGTGCGAAGAATGGTCGGGGACCATTGTAAGTGAGCAAGGTTGTCGAGGATCGTTGAGCCAAGGAGCGGAGTACGTCGGAGTTCTGCCAATGCACAATCAGGGATTGTGAAGTCGGTTGGTCACTACAACCAAGTCATAATGGCAAATTTCTCAAGTTCGGTAAGCGGCACTGAGAAGCTCAACAACTCAAATTATAATAATTGGAGTATCCGCATGCAATATTACTTGCTAGGTCAAGATTTGTGGGATATCGTTGGCGGAGCAACACCACATCACCCACGAATGATAGCGAATTAAGAAAATGGAATGTAAAATCAGGTAAGGCTCTTTACGTTCTTGCCATGACTGTTGAAGATAAATTATTGCAACACATAAAAAGTGTGAAGACCCCGAAGGAGGCCTGGGATAACTTGGCAACGCTGTTTGTGAGGACAAACGATGCCAAGTTACAATGCCTGGAGAACGAGCTCCTCTCAGTTTCACAACAAAGTATGACGGTAAGTCAATACTTTTCTAAAGTTAAATCTATTTGCGAAGAAATTTCAAAATTAGATCCTAAGAATGCCATCTCTGAGACAAGAATGAGAAGAATAATAATTTATGGGTTAAGGCCGGAATATAATGATATTGTTACGGCCACACGTGGATGGGCAAATGAGCCAACTCAAACAGAGTTGGAGAATATATTGGCCAACCAAGAAGCCTTAGATAAACAAATTTCTAAGGTCTCGATTAAGGAAGATGAAAGTGCTCTCTTCAGTAATAAAAGAGGGTTCAAGGGCTAGAATAGAAATAGAGCAAGTGCAAGAGATGGCAAACCATGGAAAAGTCATGGAGAATGGTCAAAGCGAATAGAAGCAACTAGACCTCCGCCGGGGGGAGCTCGTCGAGATTGTGATAAGGACAACAATGAAGAAAAGAAGAATAGAAGGCATAATGGACGGTGTTACGCATGTAGTAAAGTAGGTCACTTTGCTAGGGACTGCTAATTCAAAAGAGTTGAAGGAAACATTGCAGCATCTAAGGAAAATGATAGCGAAGAAGAGTGGGATTTCCAAGCATCCTTTGCAATGGAGGAACAAGAAGAGCTTGCAAGCTCCTCCATCATAGAGTTAGAAGATACGATGGCCCTCATCACGGTAAGTGATAAATTGATTGATTATGATGAAGATTGGATAGTTGACTCGGGGTGCTCAAATCACATGACCAGAGATCAAGGCAAGCTATCATACATGTGCGAGTACAAAGGTGGACAAGTAGTTGTCACCGCAAACAATTCAAGGTTACCAATTACCCATGTCGGCCAAACGATGATAACACCCCGATTTAGTTCACATCAGGTCGAACTGAAAAACGTGTACCATGTGCCAGGAATGAAGAAGAACCTATTGTCCGTGGCACAACTTACAGACTCAGGCAATTATGTGGTGTTCGGTCCTAGAGACGTTAGGGTGTACCGCAATTTGAAACCTACGGGTACACCAATCATGGAGGGACGTCGATTAGAGTCTGTCTACGTGATGTCAGCCTAGACGGTATACATGGACAAAACTCGAAAGAGTGAAACGCCTGATTTGTGGCATGCATGGTTTGGGCACGTGAGCTACCAAAAATTAAAGGTCATGATGAAGAAAGGTATGTTAAAAGGTCTTCCCCACTTGGAAGTCAAAGAAGACGTCATCTGCGACGGATGCCAATACGGGAAGGCACATCAGCTTCCATACGAGGAGTCCACATTCAGAGCTAGGATGCCTCTCGAGCTTATCCACTCAGATTTATTTGGACCAGTGAAGCAACCGTCGGTCAGAGGATCAAAATACATGATTACATTCATCGATGATTTCTCCAGGTACGTCTGGGTCGATTTCATGAAAGAAAAATCTGAGGCATTAAACAAATTTAAGTAGTTTAAAGCAAAAGTAGAATATGAAGTAGGCAAGAAAATATTATGCCTTCGCACGGATAATGGGGGAGAATATAAGTCAAATGATTTTACAAAATTTCTTCAAGAATGGAAGATACATCGACAATTTACCTGCCCAAATACGCCACAACAAAATGGAGTTGCTAAAAGAAAGAATCGGCATTTGGCGGAAACATGCAAGAGTATGTTGCATGCAAAGAATATTCCACCCAAGTTTTGGGCTGAGTGTATGAAGACAGCAGCACACGTGATCAACAAACTACCTCAAGCAAGGCTTGACTTTATGTCACCTTATGAGAAGTTGTGGAATCGCAAGCCCACGGTAAGTCACTTTAGAGTATTTGGGTGTGTATGTTATACATTCGTGCCAAACCCCTTCAACTATACAATCGAGTATTTTTATTTGACACGAATAGTTGAAGGGAATTCTCCGAAGAGAAAATGGTCATCTTCGCAACAAGTTCGATGAGAAGGCAGTGCGCTGCATATTCGTGGGCTACGATGATCAAAGAAAAGGATGGAAGTGTTGTGACCCTACAATAGGGAGGTGTTACACTTCCAGAATTATGGTGTTCGACGAACTATCATCTTGGTGGTCATCACAACCTAATTCAAAACAATTTGAAGAAGAGATTCGTGAAGGAATGGAAGAAAATGACGAGATTGATAAAGGCCAGCCAATTGAAGAAGGAAATGATAATGTAACTGGAAGAAAAGAAGTCAAAGCACAATCACCAGAAAAATCAAAGAGCCCATGGCGAACTGGTGTACATCCAAGAACTACATAAGAGCTTCGACCAAGTCAGATGGAAGAACCTGAAGAATAGGAACCTCAAGTTAGGAGATCAACAAGACAAAGAAGACCAAAATCTCAAATATGCAAATGCAGCACTGACCGAATATGTCGGAGTAGTTGAGCCGTCCACATATGAGGAAGCCTCGCAAGGCATGGAATGGAGGAAAGCTATAGAGGAAGAGATACAAGCACTAAGAAAGAACAAAACATGGGACTTAGTGCCGAGACCTAAAGAGGTACGTCCTAAAACTCAACTAGATGGGTCGATAGAAAGGTATAAGGCGTGACTAGTTGCTCGAGGATTTTCTCAAAAGTATGTCCTAGATTATGATGAGACCTTTAGTCCAGTAGCAAAGATCACTACAATTCGAGTCTTACTAGCACTTGCAGCAAGCAAGTCAAGGAAATTATGGCAAATGAATGTGAAGAATGCCTTCTTACATGGAGAACTAGATCGAGATATATACATGGAGCAGCAAGATGGATTCAAAAGTAATATTCATCCAAATTATGTTTGTAAATTAAATAAAGCCCTCTATGGCTTAAAACAAGCCCCGAGAGCATGGTATGGGAAGATTGCTGAATTTTTGGTACAAAGTGGTTACTCTGTAGCCCCAGCAGACTCGAGCTTGTTTGTGAAGGCAGAAGATGGCAAGCTTGTAATAGTGTTAATCTACGTGGATGATCTAATCATCACTGGAAATAATGAAGAAGAGATATGCCAAATCAGAACCAACCTCTCAGTACAGTTTCAGATGAAAGAGCTTGGAGAATTGAAACATTTCCTAGGACTCGAGATTGAGAAGACCAATGAAGGATTATTCCTATGCCAATAGAAGTATGCACAAGACCTCCTAAGCAAGTTTGGGATGCTTGATTGCAAACCTATATCTACTCCAATTGATGGAAATGTGTGCAATTGAAGGACAAGAATGGGAAGACTCAACTATGTACAAGCAATTGGTGGGTAGCCTTATTTACCTAACCATAACACGACCTGATATTGCCTTTGCAGTAGGAGTAACAAGCCGATTCTTGGAGAAGCCACGAAAGCCTCACTTAAATGCAATCAAGCGCATACTAAGGTATGTCAAGGGTACATTTGATTTTGGGCTTATGTATAAGAAAGAAGCATCATGGGAAGTTATAGGCCATTGCAATGATGACTTTGCTGGAGATCGTGACACACGACGATCAACTACTGGATATATGTTTAGCCTCGGATCAGCAGTGGTGTCATGGTGCAGTAAAAGACAGGCAATTGTGTCACTATCTACGACAAAAGTTGAGTATAGAGCAACAACAATGGCAACACAAGAGAGTACATGGCTAGTACAGCTAATGGGGGATCTTCATCAACCAATGAATCAACTTACACGAATATATTGTGATAATTTGTCAGCCATAAGCTTAGCGAAAAATCCAGTTTTCCATGCGAGGACCAAGCGTGTAGAAGTGCACTATCATTTCCTACAAGAAAAAGTATTACAAGGCGAGATAAAGATGGAGTATGCCAAAATAGATGATCAAGTTGTAGACACCTTCACCAAAGGTCTTGGAGCTGTAAAATTCGAAGAGTTTCGAAGGCAACTTGGTATGATCACAATGTCCATGCTAAGAGAGAGTAGTCGGTGAGGGGGAGTGTAAGCAAAAAAAAAAAAAAAAAAAGCACCGCCTCTCTCTCTACTGCTCCAGATTTTTCTCTCCCTCTCTCTAGATTTTTCTCGACCACATAACTCCACCGCTTTGCAGCCTATAAATAGGAGGAAGTGTGTCTTGTGTGTGAGTTGTTGAGTGGTAGGGTGATAGGGGTCTTGTGTAGAAACGTGTGAGGCGTGTGTAGTGTAAGTGTAGGGTGATAGAGAGTGAGTGGGTGTGTGCACAGAGAGTTGTGTTCGTGTGTGGTTTACAAAGTGAGTGGGTGAGCAAGTAAAGTGAGTAGTTGTGAGAGTGTGATAGTATAAAGAGTTTGTAATATTGTTTATAAAGAAGTAATTATTTTACTTGTACATCCACTTGCTTCTCAACATATATGTATTATATGTATGTATCATATATATAGTTGCCCTTCATCTATTTGCTCAAGTATTTAGGTGAGATTTTCTTGCGTAATTTAACTTAAGTTAGGACTTATAGGATTTTTCACCACATTTATATGCAAAAATTGACGCATACACTTTTATGCGAACACTGTTTTTTCACTCTAGATTGTATTTATCTCAGGAAAAATTTCATAGTAAAAGAAAATGTTTCCTAATAATTTGTTTTCTCCGAAAAAATATTTTCCTCTTTTCAAGTTATAAAATTTATTTTCTAAACTTTAAGCATGCATATTTTCTTTGACCGTATATGATTTTCCGTTTATTGATCACTTTCAATAAACTAAATACATGTGAAAGTCTACAAAATTAATTTGCAGAAAATTCTTTCACTCAAATAAATACGCTAAATTTGAGTCTAATCTTATAGGTGGGTTGAGTTTCTAGTATATTATCAAGCAGGCTTTGGACATATTGAACGGATATACGCAACATTCTCTCGATGTCTACGACCAACCTAGAACTACTTTCCGTCTTTTGCTTATTATAACCTACCAAATCCAGCATATGTTTTGACCAAAAAAAAAAAAAGTTCCAGCAGATGGGACCGGATCATACGTTCTCGATCTAAACTATAAGTTACGTGACCCAAAAAAAAAGTGAAAAAATAAAATTATCGCGAGTCTGCAAATGCTTAAATGCTCATGAGACCACTGTTCCCCCGCAGGTCGCGCCACCTCCTCTCTCTCTCTCTCTCTCTCTCTCTCTTTCTCTCTCTCTCTCTCTCTCTATGTGAAATGACAATCAGTATAGCATTGATTTCAAAACTAGAAGTGAGAGAGCTGAGACTCCGAGAACTTCAACCTTCAATATGTACGTGCAACGTGAATTGCGTTCACTTCTAACTTTTGAAGCGCTCTCTCTCTCTCGAATGAGTTTGATTTTCTCTCTTTATCGTGTCTGAGCGGTGAAAAAGATTGGCAAAACCAACAGCGAAAGAAAGAAAGTAGCGAGTGACTGGGGTCTCTTTGTAGGACCAAGTGTTTCATTTCAACTTTGTTGCCTTTTCTCTTTTTATTTTCTTCATAAAGAATGGATCTTTGGTTGGTTTCCAACTTGGTTTATAGAATTCAAGAACTGCAGAGGCTAAAAGATCTTCAGTTCGTCCTTTGCTTTATATATATATATAAAAAGGGAAATCTACATTGAGGGTCAGTGCAGCTTCTCCCCACTGCTCTGCTGCGATTAATGGCTCCGCCTTATCTTGAGTATGTGTAATATGATGAGGCCTCATAACTCAGCATGAGATCTTGTTTCCAAGAATTGTCCCGTGAGAAGATTTAGTTTCGTTTCTTTTTTCTTTTTGTTCCTTTTTTTCTTTTCTTTGTTGATCGATATACATTAGTATACAATCAGTTGCTACATGCTTCTTTTTCTTTCTATCCAATTCTTGATTTAGAAATTTATACAAAAAGAAAAGCTTATTGTGTCTGGAATTTAGTAACTGAGCTCAGCTTTTGGAAGTTACCTATGTTGTTTGTGCTCATGGATGATAAATCCCACCTGGGTCATCACCTTTCTGGCACATCATACACAATCTGAGCCAATTATACGCTTTTGTGGTAACTGTGAGAAACATTATTTGCAAAGAATGAAGGGCAAAAGAAAGAAGTGAAAAACAATGGTTTTGGTGTTGAGAGTGAAGGAGAAAGAAGAACAGGTTTGACTGCATTGGTTGGGAATTTCTTCTTCTTTTTTTGTTTTTTTGTTTTTTTTTTTGCTTGGTCGAGAAGAAATTTTGGAAATGTCAGCTGGAGTCCAAAACCAGGGGACAATTAAAGAGCACTTTAAGGAACAGCTTGCTCTCGCTGTCAGGAATATCCAGTGGAGCTGTGCAATCTTCTGGTCAATTTCGGCTGCACAACCAGGGTATACCAATAGTCACATCTCTGTTCTTGTACATATTTGTTGTGAAATATTTTTCTGCCTAATTTTCTTTCTAAGGTTGCTTGCTCTCCTGAAGTTCAGAGTTTTGATGTAGTTAGTAGGTCTAGTTTAGGTTTAACATAAATAAAAACTAACAATGTTGATAAATTTACATATCATTGATCGCCTGCTCAGCTCAGAGGTTAGAACATAGGATCTGCAATGCCTTGATCAAGGATTCCAGCAGCCAGCTTTTTATTTTTTCAATTTTAGAGTTGCATTCCCATTATCATATCAGCTGGGTTTTTCCTTATTTGGCATTCATATTAGCTTGCTTAGATTCTTTCGTATGGCACTTAGCTTCTTGAATTTCTGTTCATGCCTACAAGAATAAAATCTTCCTTTGCATCACCCGGTATGCATGTGTGCAATGTAGGTGGTTCTTAATGCAGAATGTGATTATTACCAGTTTACCAGATATCAATTTTGGTTCTGAGTTACCCTTTTCTTGGCTTGCCTTGAGATATGAGAAGTGAAGTGGTTTGAGACTCGTCATGAGTTTCGTGCAGGGTACTGGAATGGGGTGGTGGGTATTATAATGGTGACATAAAAACCAGGAGGACGACACAAGTTATAGAACTCGATGGAGGAGACCATATGGATTTGCATAGAAGTGAACAGCTACGAGAGCTATATGAATCCCTCTCGGGCAGCGAACCCAATCCACAAACTAGTAGAAGGCCTTCGGTTGCCTTGTCCCCAGAAGATCTTGCCGATGCAGAATGGTATTACTTGGTTTGTATGTCCTTCATCTTCAACATTGGCCAATGGTAAATTCCTTTCTCATAAGTAGTAATTACTGAGACTACTCTATGCCATGTTATGCCTTTTTCTCCTCCTATTCCAATTTGTAAAAGCAGCTTGTGTTCAATACTCACAAGTTTGCGAATAATGATTATTCACTTCATTAACCTGCAGTTTGCCTGGACAAAGTTTAGCAACTGGTAAACTGATTTGGCTATGCAATGCGCACTGTGCAGATAGCAAAGTGTTCAGTCGGTCTCTGCTTGCTAAGGTTGGTGATGATCTTATTTTAGGAGCAATGTTAATTGTTAAAAGTTCATCATTATTTGATGACCCTACGTACTCATGATGGATCGTGCAATCTGACATTTCCTCTATGTGCTGATATTGTTCTGTACTTTGGGGACTCCACAACCATATTCTTCAGAGCGCGTCAATTCAGGTATTATATCTGTTAGCAAAATGTTACCAGCTAAATTTCAATTGCATTCACTTAGATTCCGCACCATCAACAATGAAATGGTTCCAACACAAAAGAAGAATGACTGCTTTGTAATTTGGACAGTTTCAAAGCCTCTTCTTGACTAGATAACTCTCCTTATATCCTCTTTCTCACTTTTCAGACTGTTGTGTGCTTCCCCTTTTTGGATGGCGTCATTGAGCTAGGCACAACAGACCTGGTACAATGTCGCAACCCTTCATTCTATTATCTTCAGTATTTTGAAGTTGCAAATGCAGATGAAATCTAAACCAAGTTTCCTATTTTTCGTTGGAAGGTTTTGGAAGATCCTAATCTCATTCAACATGTCAAAACTTACCTCTTAGAGTCTTCAGACTTGAGAAGATCCGACCCTTGTGCTAGAGATAATACTGAAGAAACCATAATGATTTCAGTAGAAGCAGAGGAAGGAATAACTTCACTTAATCCCAATTCAAATGGGCTTGATCCCAACCCACAACTTGATGACTCGTGTATTATTGGAGAATTAAATGGAGTTGCTTCTCAAATACAAAGTTGGCAGATTAAGAATGATGAGCTCAGTTACCACATCCATCAATCCGGAAATTCCAAAGACTCTACTTCGCAATCCTTCTTAGAAACTGGAACAGCCATTTCAATTCCTAATTTTGAGAAGTCCAAAGATCATTGGCCGGGAAACCTTCAAGAATGCAATAACGAAGAACTAAACAGGGTAGACCTTCAAGCTGACAGTTTGCACTACCAGACTGTTCTGTCATCTATCTTGAAAACCTCCAACGGATTAAGATCAGGACCACATCGTGAATGGGGTGAACCAGAGTCAGGTTTCATATGTTGGAAGAAAGGACAACTCAAATGGCAGAGGGCAAAAGGTGTTCCACAGATGCTGCTGAAGAAGATCTTGCTTGAAGTGCCTCAGCTGCATGCGAGGAGCATGCTCGACATTTCCGAAGTAAGTTGCAAGAGAGATGGGTTGTGGATGGCTTTGACAGATGAACTCAGTCCAGACCACACACTATCTGAAAGTAGGCAAAGGGAAAAGATAAACGAGCAGTTTTCTGTTCTTAACTCAATCATCCCATTAGTAAACAAGGTATGTACATTTATATGCCTCCAACATAGGAAAACTATGATCTCTTTATCATTCCATTGGCACTAGTTAAGTCATTCAAATGAATATTGTGGTATCGCATGATCCAGGTTGACAAAATATCAATACTAGACAACACAATCGAATACGTAAAGGAGCTTCAAAGAAGGGCGGAAGAGTTGGAGTCAAGTAGGACGTCAAATGGATTACTGGCAATCTCTGAAGGAGAACCCCAAGAAAGTACAGAGAGGACATCTGATGACTGTGGCAATCCCAGGACGGGTCTTAGCAAGCAGCCAGTAGTTAAAAAAAGGAAAGCTCACAACTGTGACACGACAGAAACAGATAACGATTATCTTAGAGATATTCCAATTGATTATTTAAGTGTTAGCATGAATGATGAAGACGTGCTAATTGAGATGAGGTGTCTTTGGAGGGAAGGAGTACTGCTTGAGATAATTGAAGCTTTGAGCCATTCTAGATTGGATTCTCACTCAGTTCAGTCATTGAGCAGCAACGGTATTCTTTCCGTGACCATTAAATCCAAGGTATAGACTCAGGTTCAATTGCATAATACTTATGAAGATGGCAGAAATTAGCTCAACTGAGAGATTGAGCAGGATTGGACTGTGATATATTTTATACTTTCATGTTTAGTCCAGATAATACCAGGATAAAATAAGACAGGTAGCAAAATAAATCATTGCCTCCCCCTCAAGAATTAAAATGTTCTATTATTGTCTTGCAGTTGCAGAGATCAACAACAACAAAAACAACAGCTGCAACGATCAAACAAGCGCTTCAAGGAGTCGCTCAGAACTGCTGAAGATCATTTCCTCACTGATATATCCCTAGGATAGCTTGACCGGCTTAAAACATAATCATTTTGAGAAGTCGTTACTGATGTTCTTCCTGATAGGATATTCTAATAAACCGAGAATGGATCTTTCCAAAATATTGATTTCATTCTCGGGGTCAGATGAAAATTTTTGCCTATGTCAGATCAGCGTCTATTCCTTCTGATGAGCTTTATTCCAGTGTATTTTGAGGAGACTTGGAGGGAGAAGTTCAAGCATTAGTTAATTGATGGAAAGAATACGGGTGACACTAGTCCTGTCAAATAAGGAAACAAAAATTCAATCATGAAAGTTTGTCACTCATCCTGGGGGACTGTCCTGCTACACATCCGTTTGGCATAGTCATTTAAGAGCTGAAATAACAGAGAAAATTACTTGCTTGTGGTGTGCATCTCACTTGAAAAGGTAATAGTCAGAAAGCCAACTCAACTATAAACAGAAAAATCAGAATACAAGAAACGGAAACCGTGGAAAAACCATCAAGACTAAGGTTGAAGCGAGGGGGATCAAATGATACAATGGAGGATCTATGGGAAGGGGAGAAAGATGCTCCTTACAAGATTGTATTAGTTAATAAATCACATATTGCAGCATCATCCTTCTCAGCCACTCATAATCTCATTGAATCCATGCTTTAGCAGAGGCCAAAGAATGATGTTCCGTCTTAAAATCTCATTAAAGTAATGCAAGTTTGCCTACAGAAACATCGAGAAAAAGGACAAACCAAAGATAAAGGCGAAGGCTGTGGAGACGGAGTATAATATACCCAACCTAAAGATGATTAGGCTGATGATATTATAATATAAACTACCCTTCATATAACTGGACAGTAAAGTAAAAGTGTGCTTTATGCAAAGATCCGCTTGAAATGGTCAAGAACCTCCAACAGACATAATCAAGACCCGGGTATGGAAAAAGACAGACAAGCCCCATCTCGATGAGTTTAAAGTAGATATTTTGGTACTATAGCAGCACCTTGTTTGATTAAAGTTTTTCCTCATGTCCATCATTATGCACATTCGAAATTCAAATTTAGTAGGGCGATTTTATCGTTTATTCTTAGTCCCTATGTCATCACCCCGTCGAATATGCGGCAATCTCACAAAATCGAGATGACTCCAATTACAAACCAGTTCCTGCTTCCTGGAATTCCAATTACTGGTTCATTTGACATTTCCCTTCAGTAAATCAAAGAACATCTTGAGATAGTGTCCACTAGATCCCTTCACAGTACCTTACTACACATAGTAAAAGATCTGGGAAAGAGAATTTCTACTTCTCACAAGAAGCAGCTACTAAAAAATATACCGTAACACACATCAGAGACGAAGCATTTATGGAGGCCACCAACAATAAACAGAAACAGTTGGGAGGGAGCAAGGCATAGAGATTATAGTAGGGGTGATCGGGTCCAGGGTGGGTAAGGTCTAGACTTGGACCCTGTTATAACCGGTTCCCCTTTTTTGGACCCTATACCCAACCCACCCTATTTTTCCGATCCGATTCCAGGGTCAACCCTATTTCCACTTAAACCTATTTTGCAATCTCCCAATATCCTATACAATTTCAAATTTTATATTAATACGCGAGAAAATAATGTAATTCTTCTAATTTGTATCGAAACATTAAGCACTTGTAATAAATAAATACATGAACTTTTTGACTAAACAAAAAATTAAGGATCCACAGGAATAAAATCATAAGACAAAAAATTAGCAACAAACATAGGTCTAATATTAGTCTTATTCCCACAACTACTACATAAAACTACTCATTTATGCAAGCATAACTCCTCCTACAAAAGAGAAAAGAGAAATTAGACGAGCCAATCCACATAATACACAAGAATTTGGCGATGACGAATACCGTCCGATGGTGCGAGAGAGCCGATGAGGGAGGAAAGCAAGTGAGAAAGAGGAATGACGAATGAGGAGTGCCGTGTATATTTGAGAGAGTCAAGAGAGAAACCACCGTGTAATTCCGAGAGTAAAAATAGAAATAAGGGGAAAAAATAGGGTTTTAGACCTATACTTACAAAACTGGTTCCCAAACCAGTTCCAAAACCGGTCCAAGAACCGGTTCCTGAGTGGGTAATCAATCGGACCCGGTTCTTGGACCGGTTTAAACGAAAACCGGTTCCCGACCCTATTTTTCAAGTGGGCCGGTCCGATTCCCGGGTATACCCGGTCCGATTGCACACCTCTAGATTATAGTGCCAATATATGTAAAATTTACGTAATTTACTTTCTTTTGAATTTAATTTCCACAATGATTAGTGAAGAAGGGGGGGAAAGCATACTATTGGAACTTTTCTATATCAACTTATTAAACAAATCTCCCAGAAATTTCGCTCATGCCCCACCATATTAAAACAGTGATAAAGTTGTACAATCAAAAGAGCAGTAGTCGAATCTAGCAACTTAGAAAATGATAAATCATCAATCAAAAGGAGGGCAGGACAGCAGATATCGAGAAAGCAGATATTTCAGTCGCCACGCCCCAAAGGATTGATTGTTCTAGCTCAATATCTTGCACTAATTGTGCTTTTGCAGAAAACAATGTCAGTGAAGCAAGAAATAGCATTTGCAATTCATTTTAATATTGATGAAGCAAGAAGTCCAAGATTATGATACCATCACCACCACCATCTATCCTCTCTGGGACATCCTCTAATAATGACCAGCCGCCGCTCCCGCAAGGACCAACACGACATCGCCTTTGAATGTTTACTACAACACATAATTATTGACCATTTTCAAAATAAAGAAGCTTCAAGAGGGCTTGCAGAATGAGTATGCCACATTATCACTAAAGCTCTGTCGCTGGCGCAATTAAGTAGCCACGGGAAAACAAGGGAAAAGTGTAGGGCCATTGCCCCCACTAGATAAATAATAAATAATTCAAGAGCACGAGAACTAAATTGCATTTGTTGAATTCCCTTTCAACAGAATGCAATATCAACTTTACATGTTTTGTCTTTTCTCCTTTCAAACTAAGGACTAGTACATTTGGCACAAAATCTCCCACAACTTAGTTTCTATGGGCACCACTCTCCTGCTCTTCCCATTTCAAGTATATGCCAAACACTGATACAAATCAAACAACAAAACCACACCAATTCCAGATGCAAAGAAACAATCTTAATTACTGCTATTGAAACAAAGAAAGGGAACAGGAAGGAGTGGAAGCAATCTGAACATTACTGCAGAGCAATTTCTCCATCATCTGCCATCTTTGACAGCAGAATATGAAATACCAGGAACATGAATATGAATAGCGAATTCACCAAACAGAATTACATATCACATGTTAAACAGTACTTATAGCATTGTAGTGTCCATTGCTTGAATTTTGACCCCTGCAAAATCCTTGACAGTGTATCCAATTTTCTCAAACTTTCCTTCCTCGTTGCTCTCCCTAAATTTCAGATAGTCAGCACAGACAAATGGCTTGTAGATCCTTGCATCATCTTTCCCCACAACATCATCAGGTGCCAATATCACCTTCTCATCCTCAAAACACCAAAAGAAAGCCAGAGAACGGCGGTTCACTGGTTGCTTAAGAACAACTCGGTGTTCAGATGACCTAAACCTTCCATTGCTCCAAGCCTGCATCAAATCTCCAATATTAACCACCAAAGAACCCTTGCAAGGGTCTATATTCAACCACTCCCCTTCCTTGGATCTCATCTGAAGCCCACCAATCTCATCTTGATAGACCAGTGTTATGCAACTCATATCCGTATGCATTCCAAGTCCTTCAACCTCTTTTTCTTTTACATTTTCCGGTGGGGAATAATTCACGATCCTCAAATAACCATGACAGTTGCTGAATTCTGTCTTGCAATACTTCTCTTCGTAATCATCGCCCAAGCACTTCAACAGAACCTCTATAACCATCTTTGAAACCTCTATCATCTTGCTTCCATACTCTTGCAACACATTGCTGGCACAGTGAAAGCAAAGAAACCAAATTCAAAAACAAAATAGTGCATGATAAAAAGGCAGAGAAGGACCAAAGGTACTAAAGTTACCTCATTTCATGATTTTGTGAGCCAAAAAGTTCATCAGCAGACACCTTTGCAGAGGCCATAAAGTTGGGTCCAGACACTCGTAAACTTTCAAAGTAAGGAGATGCTATAAAACGCGGAGTATAGGTCTGGATTGATGACGATGGACCTAGTTTAAGTTTCAATTCCTGGGGAAGGCTGAATATGTGCTCCGATAGAAAACATAGCTTACTGAATATACTTTCAGGTATACCATGATTGGCAGCATAGAAAAATCCCCATTCTTGACATGCTTGAGCGAGTGCAGAGAGGAAGGTGGACTCTACAGGTTGAGACAAATCAAGAACAGGAAGTTGAATGGAATTTTTTGATTTGGTCATTATTGCACTAGAAGATGACACGGGTACTTCAGCTAGCTAGGTGTTGGCTACTTATAGAGTAGGGTACCCAAGAGAAGAAATATATCGAAATTGTCATTCGTTGCTTCATGTAAGTTCCAAATGCAATAATGATGAGCAATCATTAAAAGCCTTTGAAGTCATCAATTGCCACACTCCAACATAAAGTGGTAGGAATAAAACCACAAAGGCTACCATAATCAGTAGCGTAGACTAGGTGGCATAAAGGGAATGAGAGAGTTTGTTACTCTCAGTTTCACTACTTCAAAAGGAGAAGCTTTAGCAAAGTCTACTATTGATACGATAGTGGTAGGGACAGGTCATACTGATTACCCACCATAAAAATAGCCAAAGGAACACTGTAGCATCACTGAAATAAGCAAGCAATAAGATTTGCCTGGAGAAAAAAATGCAGAAATGAGTTCAACCCGTATCTTAGCAGCAATAATGCACAGGATCAGAGCAGGTAATGGTGCTCGTAAAGCCTTTAGTATTGCTCTATTATAATTTGTAGTCAGACAAGCTTCAATTAGTAATGCACACAAGCATCAATGCTATTTTAAAATCAGGCAGATACGCCTTGCAATATGTACCACATATCAGAATACGAGTTCGGCAAACCAATCTGCCAATTCACAAACTGAGTATCAGCAACAAATTATAAAGACTATGCACAACACAGTTCTTTTAGAACTTTGTGCCATTTTCCATCTAATTAATACACCATCTCAAAACCCTTCCTTTTAAGAGAATGAGTATGAAATATGGCATACCACATCACATTAATTGTCACTAGTTACTGGAAAACTAAGTCCCAAAAATGAGCTTTCAAATCTGATCAAAAATATTATAAACCCTGACAAGTTCTTGCATAATGGCATCACTCCCACTCAATTGTTGATGGAGGCTTCGATGTGATGTCCAGAACAACTCTATTGACACCTCGAACACTGTTGCATATCTTTCGTGAGACGTGGTCAAGGAATTTGTGATCAAACTGATACCTGAAATTGTTTGTAATTGACATATAAGCGCTCGGCATTCCAATAAGCTTAAAACAAAAGGAAGACTCCATAGATGCAAGTGCACTTAAATGCCCTTTAATGAAGACCGCCATCCAGATAAGCAAGACAAAGGCAAAGAAATTGTTGAAAAATGCATACACGGGTAAAAGACCTAGAACAAGAAATATCAGAGCAACAAAAAATGGAAAAGATGCCTTAGCGGGCTTTACAAGTCATTACCAACCCTAGAGACAAGCATCCCACAATACGGGCTGGCTAGACGACATTCTTTTCCAAAAACAAGAAGAAAGAAGTATGACATGCCCTGAAAGAACTGCCTGCTTACCAATCTGCTGTCATTCCGTCTTGACTTGTTACCGCTCTAAGAGCAACAACATGAGAATGTGTCCTTTGATCACCCTGAACTCCAACAGACCTTACTGGAAGAAACACAGCAAAGGCTTGCCAAATAGTATCATATAGTCCAGCATCCTTAATTGATTGAATAAATATCTCGTCCACCTTGAGAAGACAAAACAAGAAGACAAAGGTTATGCCTTTAATGTGTAGAAAGTGAAGAAACATTCGTGCTGTGCCTTAACACCACATACCTGGCGAAGAATATCTAAAGCATTATCTTTAGTTACGTCACCCAAAACTCGAACTGCAAGGCCAGGACCAGGAAACGGGTGACGCTTCAGAAATCCCTCGGGAACATCTAATATCTTTCCAAGCTGACGAACCTGGAGAGAAATACATAAAGCAGGTCAAAAACCAGACAACTCAGAGCAAAAATAAAGACAAGCCACAACAAGCCAAGAAGAAGTAATACCTCGTCCTTGAACAGAAGCTTAAGCGGTTCGATCAGTTTCAATTTCATATCCTTGGGAAGTCCTCCAACATTGTGATGGCTCTTAATTGTGTGCGAGTGCGACCTTCCAGTCCCTGGGGGAGGACATGATTCAATCACGTCGGGATATAAGGTTCCTTGGACCAAGTACGCAGGTTTCTTCCCCAACTTTTTCTCCAGATCATGGGCAAAAGCATCGAAGATGCAAATAAACTCCTTTCCGATTATCTTCCTCTTCACCTCAGGATCTTCTACGCCCTTTAACTTGCTAAGGAACTGCTCAGTAGCATCAACACAAGTAACTGGCAAGTGTAGATCACTGTTAAAGGTTGCCATGACACGCTCCTGCTCCTTGTACCTATAAGAAGCAAAGACGCAAAGTAAGGCAGAGGACATAAAATGGCAAGACCACACAAAAATTCACCGAAAAGGAGGCTCAAACTCACCTCAGAAGACCATTGTCAACAAAAATACAATGAAGCCTCTCTCCAATAGCCTTGTGAACAAGAGTTGCGGCAACTGTTGAATCGACACCTCCGGACAATGCGCAAATGACATGATCTTCAGGCCCCACTGTGCTCTTTATGACTTTAATCTCTTCATCCAAAACGTTTTCCATCTTCCACCCTGCATTGACTCCACAGATGTCAAAAAGAAAGTAGCGCAGCGTTTCCATTCCTTCAGGTGAGTGAGTAACCTGCACACCGCATTCAACAGCCATTATTTATAAGGAGAGACATGTGATGATCTCAAAATCCAGCCAAAACTCGGCAGCAAGAGAAAACCATCTAATTCGAGCCTAATCGGTCATATTTACTAAATGCTTAAATTAACCAAATCACACAAGAAAATTTCTTATTTTGAGGAAGATAGCAACCAAATTCACATGAAATCTGCACAAATTTTCATTGAACTTAATCAAACCAGAACTGAACTCACGAACCAATAACCCAAAATTTAGGCTTCCACCAATCAAAATTCATATATCCATGTGAAAATTCTTTAGCATAGTGAACCAGAAAATCCAAAAGAACGACCTACTAAAAACATCAACTGCCGTAGCCGCCGCCATAAATCCAATGCAAGACAGAATTTTTCGCAACAGAAACCATAATCAGAATCAAAACCAAACCTCAGGATGATACTGGAGCCCATAGAACCTCCTCCGCCGGCTCTCGATGGCCGCCACCGCCCCCTGCTGGCTCCGCGCAACGACTTCAAACCCCTCGGGCAACCTTACCACCTCATCCCCGTGGCTCATCCACACGGCCTGCCGATCCCCCACCCGCTTCGACCCAAAAAGCCCGGTATTCTTCTGCACCTCAATCTCCATCCTCCCGTACTCCTGCTTCTCCCCGACCCCGACCTCCCCTCCCAGCCTCTGCACGATCAGCTGCAGCCCGTAGCAGATCCCCAGCACGTGCACCCCGTTGCTCTCGGCCCACTCGGCGAACCCCTCGGGGAAGCTGGGCGAGTCGGCCGTGTGGACCGAGTGGGGCCCGCCGGAGAGGATGACCACGCGCGGGTTGTGGTCGGTGATGGCCTTGAGCGTCGAGGTGCCGGTGATGCAGAGGGAGAAGACGGAGAGGCTCCGGATGCGGCGCGTGATGAGGTGGGTGTACTGGGAGCCGTAGTCGAGGATGAGGACGAGGTCGGACTTGACTTCTTTGGCGTCCATCTCGGGGAGGGCGGGCGGCGGCGGCGGCGGCGGCGGCGGCGGCGGGGAGTTCAGGACCGGCGGGGTTTAAGCGGAGAGAGGGGAGGCTAGGGTTTTAGTGGAGTTTGGCGGGAAGCGATGCCATGGATATGCGACAGATAGGGGGGTTAAATGGGGAAAAAAGGGAAGTTGGGAGGGGTGTCTTTCTAAAATTGGGGAATTTTAGATATAGTTCCCTATTTTGCTAATGGACACGTGGCAGGCAAAGAAGTTGTTCTTGTGAAGGTAATTTTGTGGGAAATTTTATTATGGAATCCCTTTGCCATCTAGTCGGAGGTTTGTTAAGGCAATTGAAATATTTTAATGCCAATTTTGTAGTATGCGTTGAGTTGGACGCCTTTGCCCTCTAGTCCCCAATTTTCGAAAAGTTTTAGATTACTGCCCTCGGCTTTAATTAGAAAAACGGGCCTAAACTCTGTGAAGTTGTATAAATTATCACCTTGAACTTTGATTTTTGTTGTGGTCGCTGGTTTTTTTATTTGTCGATAGAAAAAAAAAACCTCTGTTACATAGTTGATAAAGTTAAAAAACTAAAGAGAATGCGTGATTTATAAAGTTAAGAAAATTCAAAAAGCTTATTTTGGTTAAAGAAAACGAGTTAATCCGTTTCCATTCAATTCTTAACAATAATTAGACAAAAATACTAGCGACTATAATAAAAGTCGGTCATATTCTATTCCTATTCTAATGCTCACTCTCAGACTTTTGCTCTACCTCCTTACAAGACATGGAAGTCGAAATCCATTCCTGAAATTACAGTGTCCCCACCCTAACCCTCTGAGAATGTGGAGATTCGAACCCCACCTCCCTCTTTCAGTTAGAAATGGTAGCCACTGGAGCAAATCTCAAAACTTAGGGAGGTAATTTGTAATTTTTCCAAAATCCTAGAACTGTCGTGCAACGGTGCTAAAATCGAGGTGTAGTTTGTAACTTTTCAAAATTCGGGGGCTTTGTACAATGGCTCTAAAATTGAGGGGGGTTTTGAGCAATTAACCCCAATAAATTTTTTAGCTCTAAATAATTCATCTCAGAGTGCGGTTGGAAAATCATGAAGACCACGGTGACGTTAGTGCACGAACATTAATGCAAAATAATAATCATGCAATCTCCTCTCTGCTATTGAATAGTTTTCAAAGGTGACGTTTCTTTTATAAATGTCGGAAATCAATTAAGCAAGACACTCCTTTTTTTGAATTATCTAAAATTTCTCAACTTTTAGTCAACTTGTTAAAGCGGGTGAGTCGGACAAAAAATAGTTCAACTCAAACTTACTCATTCGACTTATTTTTAACCAATTTGTAATACAATACAAATTGAGCGACCCGACCCAAAATCTATTTTTAGCAATTTTTTTTCCTTAGATTGTCGCCTTTGAAGATCGAACGGCTCTAAAGACCCAACTCATCGAGTCGGTGAAGGAGTTCAAGGGTCGGGATATGAACCGAGCATGAAGGTGGTGGTGAAAGTCTGTCAAGGGCCATCCATAAATCATCAAAACGGGTTCCAGCTATAGTTTTAGGTTAAATATAGATGATAAATCTTAAAGTATTGGGTTTAATGAAAGCCTTACTTACAATTGTCTCGTAACTAAAACAAGTCCATACTAATCTATTGTCTATTGATCTTTTTTAATATTACACATCTTAGTTGACGAGCAAATTATGAGTTTGCTACACAACGATTGAGCAATTATCACATCATCAATTGTATTGTTTCGTTGACGAAATACGGCAACAGCATAAGATCTTAAATTGTTGGCAATGGGTGTACTTACTTTCATCCTTAGATATTAATCAAACTTTAAGAAAATTTCCCAACTAATGTACTCACACGAAATGCTTATGTGTTTCAAAAGTCAATTTTAGTAATATATATACAGAAGCATTCTCATGTCAAGAAATGTGAATGACGACCATCATCACTTCCTTTATATAGGCCATACTGACAAAAGTGATTGTCACGAAACACTTAAAAGAGTGCCCTTTTGAATTTTTTCAAACATCGAACAGAAAAAGAACAGGAAATAAATAAAATACATATTTTGTTTATCACGGTTTACCATTATTTTTCCATCACTAATCTCATCATTTCATTTATGACCCAAAAAAAAAAAATCTCATCATTTCATCACGATGAGCAAAGAGAAGCGTGAAAGAGGTGAGGCGTGCCGCGTGAGTTAGATCTCCTCGAAGATATCACTTCAAGCTTTTGTGGCCTAAGATATTAACGGGCTAAAATTTAGAAATCGGTCTACGATGGATTCAGTAAAATCTATTTTATAATTAGACTCTACTCTAATAAACACATTCGAATTCTTAACTTTATGCGACCCATATTCTACTCGCTCCATCAAATGCGAGTCATCTCGACCCATTTTGCCACCTCGACGTGATTCCATCGCTCTCGTCCTTCCCCAGCAGCATCTATTCCTATTTTTATGCCCATGCCCACTTGAGCACTGAGCATATTCACATTCACATCCCACTCAAACGCGTTCACCAGGACCACCATGTTACAAGAAATGGCCCCTAGGACCACCCCAAATCATGACCTGCACCATCCCTAGGACCCTCAGGCTCACTCATCAAGTGGGTCAGTGAACATTGCTCTGCTGATCTGAGACTAGGATGTGGCACACCTTGGCTGATTCATTGGTTCCTTCTTCAGGGGAAATGGCCACTCCCAATCCGAGGGCTCCCTTCGCGGGGAGGGCTGTACGCCTTACCTCCCCACCCGGCTTGAGTCGCGCCCAAATCGAGCATCTCCGTGGACAGCTCCCTCGGCCAGTACCCGATGCGCACGTTACTGTCACCAAAGAGCAGCCGCCAGTTCCCCAATCTGTTGTCCTGCAGGTTGGGACTCAGGAGACAGAAGAGGCAGGTCGAAAACACACGAACTGGGGGCAAAGACTACTAGTAGTCGTGTAACAGTTGATGTTTACTTGTGACGGTACATGAAGGTCCTGATGTTGGAGCACCGATGAGGCATCATGTCCTTCAACCTTGCTTTAAAAGCATACCTGCCCCTCAATAGTTTTATCCAAGGTCTGGAAAAGAGGAACATTAAAGCGCAAAAGGCGTGTGTTGACAAATTCCAGCAAACATGCATACGCCATTGGCCAACTCAACCAACACTTAAATATTCAGCAAACCAAAAGATAAAACGGCATGACATGAATCTATTGGAAATTAGCGTGAGTGTCAAGTAACTAGCAAAACTGCCAATTTTATCTATTATCTCCTTACTGATAATTGAAATGACTATACAGGCAGTCAAATTTCCTACAATCATCCCAAAACTGCTCAAACCCCCCCGGTTGTAATCTCAGTATAGCAAATCCTAGAAAAAGTTACAAGGAGATTCTTATCAAATCTTGCTGTTGGACCATGTGTGTGTAATTGTAACTTGGATCCATCGGGTGAACTTGACGGCGCCACAGATGAATCCTTGGCTTTACGACAAAACTCGCTAGTTTCTTGGTCCATCTCTAATTTTTTCACGCAACAATAAATATAACCACAGGCAATTCACTGATGGCTGATGCTTTTTTGCAGGATTCCGGATCATCATATAATCCTTGGTACAGAATATCCCCTTCATATTTGCAATTCTACTTCACCTCCTCTATTATATCCTCTAGGATGCTCTCTACCATCCTGTTAACAATGCCTTCAGCAACCTGTCGAGTATCCACCCAAACTCGAGGCTTTGCGAAGTCCTCTTCGACGAGCTGCTCCAAAGTGCGTAACCTCGTTTGGAAGACAAGGTTCCAATCTACCCATTTGATTGCCTCATGAGCCACATTTTCATCTGGTGGAGCGATTTTGGTATCCAGTCTGAGAAATCTGAAATACCACTCGTATGCACCTTCTTGGAGTATTTCATCAACATAATCAAAGAGGAGTGTGTGATCGATGCTGGACCGATCTGGCTGCATCTCTATTGCACTAAATAAAGATGGTGGAAGAAATTGCTCCGACTCAGGGAACTTCACCAGGAGTTCATCCCAGTTCAAATCCGAAGCTGTCAAAAGTGACCTCACATACTCAGATGTGAGTCTGAGCTTATCATCAGCCTTATTGGTAGAAAATCTGGAGTCTGATGGGGACGTCACTAAAGCAATTTCAGATGACCTTGACGGTAAATCAGCTGCAAGTGTCACGACATACTTTGGTCAATGAAACAGAATACCAATAAAAAGACAAATAGCACAGAATAAGATTAATTCTCTTTTCCAAAATGAATCATACCCGGTTCAGATACATATCTATCGAAGCTCACAGTAGTTCCGGAAGTAATCACATTATCTGAGTTCTGGGCATTTATAGATCTTATTAAGGAATCACCCGCAGATGAAAATTCCAGTTGATTTTGTAGAGGTGAATCCTGAAAATGTCAAGACACAGTTGTAAGCTGTATGAAATATCCCAGAATGACAGTAGGAACTGTTAAAAGGGGACAGGGCAGAGAAAAAGACATATAGGTGATATTAGAACAATGCAGTCAACAACTTAGGGACTAAAGCTGGCAAGAGAAAGTGTTACCAATTTAAAGCAACGTAAGCATTCTCCTTTGTGGTGGTCAATTGTTGCGCTTGCACTGGTGCTCTGATTAGCGCAACAATATAGCCCGTTATTCAATGCTGCAGGTTCTTTGAAAGGATCGACACTATTTGGGAGCATATTATTCGTTGTTTCTGCAATAACAGATACTTCAGCAATGCCAAGGTGCACCTGGTTAGAAGGAGCTTGACTAAGCTCGCAAGGTACAGATATACCTTCGGAGCCTGAATCCATAGGGAAAGGGGCAATTTCATGCATTTCAGTCTCAAGAAGTTCCTCTTGAATTTCTGGGTTTGCTTTTGCATGATTAAACGGATCATCAGGATTCCTGCAAGTATGATCATTCAGCGTAGGGACCTCATCGTTTGGCCTTGGTGGACTCGGAACATTATTCTCATTTTCCTTGTGATTCCCAAGTCTGTTCTGATTGTTTAGATAGCTGCTGTGGGAGTTGAACCTCGTCTGTGCAGTAAAAAACCCCTCTTCTTCTGTTCTCCCAGAACTGAGGAAGGACAACAAGTCTTCCTCAGGCAAAGAGAGTGACCTCATTGTAGTGTTAATGAACTGCTCATTAATAACTTCTTTACACAGATCTTTACTTAGTGGCTTAGAGAGATGCGTCCTAGTTTCAGCCATATTGAAGTTTCCTTCCTTGTGATCTCTGTCACTTTCTGTATGAGCACCTCCAGCTGTTGTAGCAGATTCATGTCCGATTTTCACGTGGAGACCATTGTGCTCACCTGCATTACCTTTCTTCTCAAAATCAACTAAAAATTTAGAAGTCAGTCCCTTCTTTGCTCTGCTTAGCTCAGTAGCATTCCTCATTTTCCTTCTCAAACCTTGAAATGGGAAGTGTGACTGTCTAACAGTCGGGATTTCATCTCTTATGCTATTGTTTGTTTGTGAAGAGGAGCAGGTTTTCTCGATGTTGCCTTCACTTTGTGGTCCAGGCCTTAAAACCACTATTGAAAAAAGCTCCTCACTGCTTCTCTTGGGAAGGAGTTTTCCCCAGCTCTTGATCTTCTTCCAGGAAAGCATACCTGTACTTTTCTCTTGAATCCCACTTGGATCAATAGTACTTTCACACTTTTGCTCTTTTTCCTGAGAGTCCCGCAATTCTTGAATGTTCTTTGCTAATACAGAGTTTGGGTCATCGAGGAGTTTAGAGATTAATTGTTTGTTGGAATTCAGCATGTGCAATGCTTCCGAGAATTGCTTAGACTTACGGCCTGTCCGATCATTACCAAAGTGGCCACCATTGACGAACTTCTGATTTACAAGTGCCTCCGCCACTTTGTTCCTATGAAGGGATTGGATGTTCGTCTTCTTCAATTCTTCTTTTTTTGCCACACTGATGCCTCTACAGCCACTCTTTCCTCCGCCTCTGGGATGTACCTGATGGCAAAATAGTCCTCTGAACGTCGACTGAGAAGGTCCATCCACTAACATAGGATGGGGAAGTTTCCGTGGAGAACCTGTACTTGAATCATTTTGTCGATGCCTACTGTGTGTCTTCCCTAGGCTTTTGGATGAGTGACGTGGAGTCTTGGGAAAAAGTTTTTCTTCCTGTTTTGCTTCAGCATTCTCTCTCTTCAACTGCTTGCTCAGGAGCCTCTCCTTTTGCCTCGTTTTATTTGCACGTTCATCTCTGAACTTGACAACCGAACTTTTGTAATCCTGTTCATCCTAGAAGTTACAGATTGCTGGTCAGATGGTTGGTTTCATCCAGCAAATTGTTAAAACATGAAACAAGAGACAGAAATGGAGACTATAATTACAAGAATGTTCCACCAGAAAATGTAAATGCAACCAATGGCTGAGTTTAGATTTTGAATATATGTACTCTGCTTCGTAGTAAAAAGGTTCCAAATGGATCATTAGACTTAGATCAAACAAAGGGAAATAGGTCTGGCCTTTTCATGGAAATTGCGAGAATCAATGTTGTCTGAATCATGCTTCTATATTCTGAAGAATCCAAAAATTTGTGTGATCTCAATAGCAGAGGAAAAAATATATAGACTTACCACAGCAACTTGGCTCTTCTTGTTCGACATGTGAAGTGATTTAGGTCTCCCTTTCATACGTACATCATCTGCAAAGGTAAAAATCAATAAATTCTTCACTTCAAACTTATCTATTTTATATTTGGCATTTATTTGCTTTTGTGCGTGGATGTTGGATGCTGAAATTTTAAGCATTTTTAGCTAGCCCTTCCGCATTGCAACTGATGAACTTTGAACTGGAAAACACATCAAAATGATAATCTTGTCCATGGTTTCTCAATAAGTGATGCAGTCCAGTTTGAATTCTCACCATGGTTGTGCCAACTACCCGAATGCCTCGCATCTGCAAGCAGCTTCCTATGTAACTGACCAGGGAGAGGCTCAGGAACGTTCATCAAATCCCAAGACATGCAGCCCAACTGGTACTTCTCATGGAGCCTGGGGTTTTCAATGATCTCTTTCCCGTAATACTTGAACTAGTGCTCCTAGCTCAGAATTGCCTCTTGGTTCCTGCCATTCAGGCAATGACCCTCAGGTAAACTGTAGTAAATTGACAGATTGAAAAAGAAAAACATTGGGAATGAGAGAAACCAGTTCTTTCGACTGTTTCATTGCAAAAGAAAATCTAAACTCACAGCAGATTCCTCAAACTAAAATCTTTTGCATAATTAGTTGATGAAACAAATTCTTCTAATGCAAAACATACAGTTCAATTCCTCTGCCCTTCCCTATTCACCTTTTTGAGACTAGATGCTGTCAAATGGATTTGTCGATTTAGAGTGATTTGGTAAAGGCAAGTGCATGTTGGAAAATACTAATATATGTGACAGAAAGTTCCTGAATTTGAGTTTAAAGCTCGAATTTTTCAATGGGAAAAGAAGGTTCTGAATATAAAAAAACCCCGTCTAAGTTGTACGATGAGTAAAAATCAACTGTTAAGCAGGTGTGATGGTAGTGAAATGTAGCATTACTTCATCAATTAATGCTTTGAACTCTAGTCTCATAGACCTCTTCATTTGCTTGGAAACAGAAAACGCAGGATTGTGATCAAAAACCAGGAAAAGATTTCTCAAGAAAGAGAGATCAAGAAGGCATGAACTGGGTTGTAGAGAAAGCGAGAAAAGAAGTACCGGAAATGAGACTCGGAGCTCAAGCGCATGAGAGAATGCCCAGAAAGTTCGGTCAACTCAAGATTTTGTGAGGTTAACTTGCGATGGCTGTCCTTGAGGATCAAAAGTTACGTCGAACCCATTAACAATTTGCCAGGAATAGAAAGAGAGAGAATAGGAAGAAGAAGAAGAAGAAGAAGAAGAAGAGGAAGGACGAGGAAATGTAAGGGGAAGGTGAGAGGGAAGAGAGAGAAGGTGACATGAGAACGTGAAGAAGACTTAAATAAGGCACGGCGGTGGGACTTATAATGACATTGACCCGTAAACAGGGTGACCACCACAGTTTTTGCAGACTTGGAACTCAAGCAAAGTTGTGGTCTCTCTCTCTCTCTCTTCTCTCTCTGTAGCTAGACAGCATCAAAGCTACAAGCGTGAAGGCGGGATCAAATGAAAAGCTTACAAAATTGCAGACTGTCCTTCTCACTTGGTTCCTGCGTTTGATCCTCTTGGGGAGAGAAGCAAGAACCAAGAAAGCTGTGTACAAAGCTCTTGCGGTCACTCCTACTTCACCAATGCATCAGCATTCCCTTGGCAAGTTGGCAAGGTTTTTAATCTGATGGGACAGGAAAATTTCAGACTTTTGGGTCGCCCGTGCGTGTGCGTTTGAGGGTAATAAATCTTGGATATTTCCAGCTCTTTTTTGGGAGAACGGTTGGCCCAACTTGGCCAAATTGCCAATGTTCCCGTTTGCGTGAAGTGTTCATGCCAGCCATCAGCAAGAGTCATTGAAGGATTGGAAAAGAAAGGAATTGAGCATACGGCAAGGGAAAGCTATTCATTGCTTGCCTCAGAAAGTCATGTGGATGCATGATGGATGTATACGGATTAGCTTGAATTATAAGGTTAAAAAACTTTACCGTAATCATACGTCACATGGGAATCATATCTACATTTTTAAAGTTGGTGGAATAATATTTGGCGAGCAATTGTGTCCAAAGATTTTGGCGTGATTTCACATTTTTTTTTTCCTTATCTTGGGGAAAACCTGATTTTTTTTTCAAACATTTTTTTCCAAACATTTGGCGAGTAGTTGCGTCCAAATTTTTTCTTTTCCTGTATTGGAAGAATAAAACCATATTTGGAAAATTTTCAACTACATATTCTCAAATCTCAAATGTGCATGTTTGCTCATTTAGTCTTAATGAATCTTTTTACTCAAAAAACTCTATTTTTCTCTTTTCCTTTTTGCCAACTAAAAACGAGTTAAAAACAAAGTATTGAACTGAATACTCATCTTAACATCAATCCATTCATATAAATATAATTTAATTATCAAGGTATTACTTAAAAATTGCAATACCCAAAACTTCAAATGAAACAAAAAAATTAATTAGCACATCAATTTGCACTAGGATCCATCATCATCTGAAAACTCGTCTCAGGATTTTTACATCATAAGATTGGATGATGCCACATTGCTAAGACTATACTAAAATAAGCCAAAATGACCAATCAAATACGACACATCATTCAACAAACATGTTTCGACAAGAAGTTTGGGTGTCTTTTATCATTATAATCACATCCAATTATGCATGGATCATCACAAATTGAGCTGCCATGAATGTTGTCGAGGAGTCCTCTTAAGCAAACACACAAATGATCCCACCGAACCCTGTCTGCAACTGTTTGTATTAACTGCGGCTGACATCTAAAACTTTCGATGCCGTGCAGTAGGGGTTTGAAACATTCAATTCCGTAAGCAACTTTTGATTTTATACTTAAACTATTCGAGGATGTCTCCTTGTCCACATTGCAGCCATCAATTCAGGCCACGAATACTCATCCTCTGATGGATATGGAGAGCATATTGAGACTTGATTAGCAGTTTAACTAACATCAAAATGACTTTTCCCCAGAAGAAGACACTGAAGAGAAACCCCTCTTCGCGCATCAGCGAAAGCTTCATGTGATTGACCGCGCATGCCGGCTCGATAATCATGTTAAACACATGCATCCACGGAAATTTTTGCCTTGATTTTGTACTTACACGTACTGAGTCTTCGTGCAGTGCGAGATCTTTCAGTTCTTGCTTGTTTTCTTCCGCCTGTTCTCTGCCGGATCAAGAACTGCCAAACCAGAAGTGAAATCCTGGCTTATCCGACCACATCGTCTCGGAAACATGCCCCCGTGACCCGAGTTTTGTATTATTAGACGACGAATTGCTGTCTGAATTCACCTCACCAGTATGTCAAACAGGAACTCGGAACGAACAAAATTAGTTTCGATTTGGACGCTAATGAGGACCTATGCCACGAGCCGCAGACCCAAGATGTAACACGTGTACTGAAGCATCGAGGTACGACATCAGCATCTGAAACTCGGACAGACCCGCATTCGGCCACGAATCCCCTCTTCCTCGCTGTTCTAACCTTGACCACTGAACTTAAGCTAATCCCCTTAATATGTCTACGTCGCCGCCTTGAATGCGACATCGTTTTCTGCGACCGAATTGTGGAATTTTAGGCATAGCCATCGCATCGCTTTTCCTTCAGGCCCGTTCTTTCTCGGCCTTCGATCGGACACGTTCAGCTCTTCTTAGGCTCTGAACTTCATTCCGCGACATCATCGCTTGGAATTCAAAGCTAGCGTTGGGAAAACCTCTTTGACGTAAGTGAACCAGAAGTCTACTCTCTCTCTCTCTCTCTCTCTCGCCATTTCTATTTTGGTCTGCTGTCTGTCCTTTCGTAAGAGAAGTGAATTGATGGGAAGTTCGGTCGGACGAGCACGAAAACTAAGAGAACGAAGAAGAATAAAAAGGAGAATATTCAAGGAAAAATACTCATTGGATTGATCCTTGACTATTTCTCCTCCTGATTAAAAGATTTGATCATCAAATGTTGTCCGCTTATAGTATTATTACCATGAGAAGGACTCGGAATTTAATACTAAACACAACATAAGCATCTTTACTTTCGTGTGAATTGAGTCTTTTGAGAAGAGGAAACGTTGAAGCCAATTCGTGCTTCAACGCCATGTTATGTATGACCTTGAAAACCTCTCAAAAAATGTTATAAGTCGGGTGGAAATTATCAAAGAGTCATAGATTTATTGCATGTGTCTTTAAATCTTTTAATTTGGCCAATTTAGCCTTTAATTTTTTGATGGCCAATTATGGCCAAAAATCAATTATGAGTATGCCAACCATCTTAAATGCACGGATGGCGCCGATGTGGAAAACTTTTGTAATTTTTTAATATTTTTTCTCATTAGTTTCCTTCTTTTTTTTTCCCTTTTCCTTCTTTTTTGTTTTCCTTTTTTTTTTTTCTCTTATTTCCCTATGCCAATCCGTAGCCTCGGCAGTGGCCAACAAAGGTCATTGGCCATAGGCAAGGGCCAGAACGTATGGCCTAGATTTGACAAAGGCATTGTGGCCCTCGCTGGCCTCATTTGAAAAAAATTTTAAAAATGAAAAAGATATTTACAAATTACAAAAAAAAAAAAAAAATGTTTAGGCCATCATTCACTACCATGCCACCTAAGACAGTTGACATTTGTATTAACGATTTCCATCAAAATTAGTCGAAATAATTAAATTGGTAAATCATCAAAAAATTTAGAATTAAATTGTGTTTTCAAGAACATACCTAACAGGGTATCTAAGCACAAGTCGATTTCAATGTTTCTTCTTCTTGAAAGACCCAATTTACACGAAAGGAAAGATGCTCACATCAAGTTTAGTATTAAATTAAAGATGTTCGCATCAAGTTTAGTATTAAATTCCGAGTCCTTTTCATGGTGATAAATACTATAAGTGGATTATATTTGATGATCAAATCTATTTACGGAATTATTATAATCAGGAGGAGAATCAGTTGGGAGGATAAGTGAAGTTGAAGGATGCGGGATGGGCTTCCCATGTATGGACCCTCTGTTGTCTAAAAATCATGTTGGACCAGATCAAATTGCCAACTCCTGAAAGATCGCATCAGAATTTCTTCTGGGCCCAAGATCAGATCAGAAGTTAAAACTCGTTGCTTTGGACTGCAATAGGTCGCCTTTGTTTTGGAAAAATTCCAAATAAGAACCTAAAGTGCCCTTATTTTCTCAGATAATAATCTGAAATGATTATTATTGTTTCAAATAAGGATCTAAACTCATCAGCAGGCAAAATACTCCGGCCGATCAAGGATGTTTTCATCCAAACACGATTCTAATTTTAATTAAAATTGAATAAAAAATTTAAAAAATAAATAAATTCTTTTAAAAAATACAGGAGGGAGGGTTGGGGCTAGCCCTCCCACCTATTTTTATAATGATTATTTGTGTGTGTGTGTTTTTTTTTTTAAGTTTTAACTTTTGTTCTTTTTTAAGTTGTTTCAAAGAAAATTAAAAAAAATAGAATAACAAAAATGCACTTGTTCAGCTGGTAAGGTCATACCCTTCTTTGAGAGTTGAGACTAACATGGTACTTTAGATCTTTATATAGAATAAGATTCATTTTAGGTCCTTATTTGAAAAAATGATGACAATTTATATGCTTATTTTGAATTTTTCCCATTGTTATGAATTGGTTTTTTATTTTTATTTTGGATTAAACAAAGACCCTAGGTCCAGAATGAGGTGACGAAAGTACGAGTGATTAATACCGAAGTTGATCCAATTCTCATGCACATCTCCATGCAAAAGGAAAGGAACTAGCCTAGCCAGACACTTACCAATTCTCGTAATTTGCTCCCTTCTTCATTGCAAAACTCACCCTAATTAGGTTTCTTTAGAGAGGAAGGAATGCTTAGAGAAACTAATTTATAAACGAAGGTGGATTCTCTTCTCTTCGCGTGAAAATCATTGACTCGACTCGTTAATGAGAATATTATTTATCAATGTGGAAGTAACTCTCTCTCCAGAAGAAATAGCTCTCTTGAACACGATTTCAAAAGGAAAATTCATTAATTTGAGAGAAATTAGTTCCCCAAAATGTCCACGTGATAAAATAAAAGCAGGACACTAAAAAGAACGGTGAAAAAGATATCGTTCCCAGTTCGAGACATGACATGCTTCGCCCGAGCATCAAAATGTTGATCCCCCTCATAGAACAAATGTTGCATTAGCTTTACCTCTCAAAATCCCGAGCACCAACCCGCTATCGTCAGTGAGTCTCGTCATGGGGCCGGTGGGAGAATTACCAAAAAAGTCATAAATCTATTGCAATTGTGTCAATTCAGTCTTAAACTTTTTTTGGATCAATTTAGTCCTAAACTTTTTACAATTATGTTAATTCAGTCCATCCAACCAAAATTGATCGACCGGTGACCGACTAACGCTGACGTGGACGCCGAACGCCGTCCAAATAACGCGACGTGGCATTTTTAAACTTTTTTTATTTTTTTTAATTTTTTTAATTTTTTTGAATTTTTACTTTTTGGATTTTTGAATTCTTTTTTTTTTTTTTTTTTCCATCATCTTCTTCCCCTCCCAGCCAGGCCGACCGGAGGCGAGGGTCGACGAGGTTAGCCTCGCCGAATGGCGAGGCTTGCCCTCGTCGGCGGAGGTTAGCCTCGGCAAGGCCAATGGCGAGCTTGCCCTCACCGTCGGCGACCTCCTCAAGGTGAGGGTCGGCAAGGGTGAGGCCCCGCAGATCCGGCGAGCTCGACCCTCACCAGATCCGGCGACCTCCTCAACCGGAGGATCTACAGGTGGCTCTCTCTCTCTCTCTCTGGCGAGGGCCAAGCTTGATAGATCTAGCAGGGCCTCGCCCTCGCTGGCCCTCACCTCCGGCCGGTGGGGGCGAGTCTCGCCATTGGCCGGGAGGCAAAGAAGATGATGGAAAAAAAGAATTCAAAATTCAAAAAAAAAAAAAAAAATTTAAATTCGAAAACAAATTTTAAAAAATTATTAAAAAATGTCGCGTCGAGCGTTCTTGAAACAGTAGGCGTTCACGTCGGCGTCGTCGGTCGCCGGCCGGCCAATTTTTGGCCGATCGACTGAATTGGCGCAATTATAAAAAGTTTAGGACTAAATTGGCCAAAAAAAAAAAGTTTATGATTGAATTGGCACAATTATAATAGGTTTAGGACCTTTTTTAGTAATTTTCCTTGGGACGGTCGTCGGGAGGAGAATGGTCGGTGAAAGAAATAGCAACCGCCCGCTTGCATGACATGCGTTGGCATGGCTTGCACGATAGTGTGCATTAGGTCATCAATTTGTACTTGTATAGAAAAAAAGGGGTATATATGTGGCGTTCAGCTTGATATGGACGGTCCGTGCGGACATCACAAGGCTGGAAAATCAATAATGGCATCGTCACAGCTGCATATATCCTCGTGGGCAATGATCACGGATTGCATTAGGTACGTGACATATAATTCTTTTTTTGTTCTTCTTAAAAATGCTATGATAATTTATGCTGAAGTCAAACAATTATCAGAGACCCTTCTAGGGTGTGCAGAATACGAGCATTTTCTTTTCTTTTTTTAATTTTTCCTTCTGGTGGTGCGAAAAATGAGGACCGCTGGAATAAGACAAGATAATAATACGCCCCCCAACGCAGATCATTCGGATCAATCATGTGTTCCGCAATATTCCCTTTCTGTACAAAAGAATTTGTCATGTATGCTTCGTGGCGTGCGAACCGTATAGAATCACGTCCGGTTCATCTGAAATATTAAACTTATGAATGAAAACAATGATTTGCATTGTCATCGCGTTTTGGCTTCACTAACCCGATTTTCAATTTAAGTAATTGAAGCGTCGTGGAATATTAAAATTACTTTAGATAAGAGAGGACGTGATGTGCTTTTGAAATTCAAAATAGGCATGCTTTCTACCATAATATATTCCCGGGAATATGATATGCTTTTAAATCAAATCGTAAATATAGTTCGAGTTTTTTGTCCAATGAAAAGGATACACCCGATACTCTAAATAATCCTCAACTTTAGGTTCGGTCCAAATTTTACCCTAAACTTTTTTTTATCCCCTAAAAAACTCACAACTTTAGATTTAATCCCAATTCTATCATGAATTTTTTTATAAAAACATTATCAACTTTTACTTGAGTCACACACTGTTCTATTGATCCTTTGTTTAAAAAACTTCTTGAGCACAAGCTGTTCAAGTGTCTTGAGTTGAGTATCTTAAGTGTCAACTCTCCGACTGTGTTCCATTTTGAGTTGGGCAGATTGAAAACTAAGCACAAAATCAAACATCCTTGAGTGAGATGGAAATAAAACTCTTTAAAGAGTAAGAATAATTGAAATAAAAAAATCAACCCTAAGTACTCAATTATTACCCAAATTTCAGATCGTCCTATTGGGTCTGAAATTTGGAAAAACATATTAGACCAATTATGTGAAAATGCCACCTTAATTTAAGGGTGATTTTGAGCAAAGGATTAGCAGAGATAAATATGGGCCTCGAGTAAAAACTAATGATTTTTTATGAGACAAAAGAAAAATTTATTAAAGGTTTTTTTTTTATGAAATGAAAGAAAATTAGGATAGAATTAAGATTAGAGGTTTAGAGTAGACTTGAGAATGGACCAATAATTTGAGAATGTTTTTATAATATAAAAAATTTAAGATAAAATTGAGACTTAGGCCTTGTTTGATAATCGATCAAACAATACCTGTTCTGTTCTTTTATTTATTAGAACAAAAATAAAAGGAACAAAAAATTCATTTGGTAACTTTTTTGTTTCTAGGATTAGATTTGAAATAGAATCAATAAGTAAAAATATATATATATTTTTTTTTATTCCCAAGAATAATTTCATAATCAAGCCCATTTCCTTTTTCTTTTTTTCTCTTTTATTTTCTTATTTTTCTTCCTTTGCCGGTGGCCTTGCTAAAGCCTCGTTAGGCTACTATAAGGTTGGCCTTGCTATGGCGGGCATCGCCAACAACCTTGCCTAGCCAAGGCTTAGCTAAGCCTCATCCAGTCACTACCAAGGCTCAACCTTGTTAGGCCACCGCGAGGTCGATGTTGCCTTGCGATCTCGCGATGCCCCAACAAAGCTCGGTCTCACCAAGGGCTAGCAATACTTTAACAAAGTTGCTAGCTAAGGGAAGAAGGAGAAGAATAAAAGGAAAAAGAAAGAAAAAAGTAATAATTTTTATAAAAATTAAAAGAAATTCTAATTCATTAAAGAATTTACGCCTCTTATCAAACGCGTTTTTATTTTGAGAATATAAATTTTGAGTAGTTATCAAATGTTTTTAAATACTCAAAAATTCATTCAGAAAATAGAATGAAAAATTATTTTCGAAAAATAAAATAATTACCAAACATATCTTTAGAATTAGTGTTTGTGTCTTTTGGGGTATTAGACTATTAGGTCGAATAAAAGTAGCTAAGTCAAAGCTGAAGCTTTCAGAAATTTAACATCAACATCGATGCCACGTGTCCTCGTGGAAAACCGTCTCCGGGGGTTAGATTATCTACTGTCGCTGCGTCCGATAGCTTCGGTAGAATTCTCGCGAGGCCGGTGGTTCCGACGGCTGTGATATGACGACACCGAGGAGAAATCCCGAGAAAAGAAAGAGAAACAGCAACCCCCCTTGACATCACGTGGCGCCACGTGGTGGAAGGCTAGTGGTTCGGACGGTGGCCGCGAATGTGATTTTTCGGACTTTTTTCCTCCTATTAGTTCCGCGGCCTCGACGGTCGATGATGATCCACGAAATAAATTTATCAAATAGCTCGTCATTTATTTTATATTTTTCCTTCTTCTTTTTCGATTTTTCCCCATCGTTTTTTTCCTGCCCCTTTTTTTCGTAATGTCGTTTTCCATCTCGCGAACGGCTGGCATTGGGCCCCATGCCGAAGGGGGTGAGGCATGTGAGTGGGGGGCGTATCCTCTTTTCTTTTCTGACAAGAGAAAGATTGCGATGCCACCTTGACGTGTTTGGTGATCTCGTCAGGTAAGCACAATTATTATTAACGACTCGAATTATGGAGTCAAAGTGCGATCTTCATTTAAGCTCAGTTTTTGCAACGAAATAACGATATAAATAGTCACTGGACTTTAATTTAATATATAAAATGACTCCCAAAATTTTAATTTATTTAATATGATATGTAAATTTTACCGCAATACTTAATGCGGAATTGAATATTCTCATATAATCAAAAAATTAATTTAAACATTTATTAAGGATTTATGAGTTATGTTGAACGAATCAAAAGTTCAAGGACTATACTGAATAAATTAAAAATTCGGAGATTATATTTTTACCTTTTGTAGTGAAAAATCAGATGGGCTCGAAAAATAATCAGAACATTTTTGGGCTGTTTATACACGAATTAAGCTTCTCAAGTCGAGAACATAATTGTGTAAAGTCGGGATACTCGGATTGGGATCACGTACTGCGACGACGTGTATCACGGGCGGATTTTATAACGCAAAGAATCGAATTTTCCATTCGAAATGGTTTTTCTTCTACGCAACTCGAATGAAAGAGCCCCACGTGAACTTGCGTTGTCATGTCCTGAGCGGGCAATGCGCCCCGCTCGAGGAACTCGTTTTACCTGAAAACATGGAAAAAGCTCACTTCACCTCGGTCGAAATCCTCGAGTGGAAATTCGGACCCGGTTCGAGCGACAAGTGTCCCCGGTCCCGCAGCAGGCGAGGGACAAAGCTGTAAATTCACAGTACCGCGATCTCTGCCGAGCCGTTGCACGTGCCGCCGATTTCTTTGACCCTCGAGTCCCTTCGCTTTCCATCGGATCGAACGGTCGAAAGGAAGGGTCGGTGTCCGCTGGGCCGTTGGATCCTGGCGGTACCGACGTCCCATTATCTGTCCTCCTTCTCCTCCTTTTGTTATTTTCTTTTCTATTTTTCTTCTTCGGGTTCGATTTTTTTGTGGCTGTGATTCTGTTACCGTTGGCGGAAGTCCATTTACACTGAAAAAAACACGTGTGATTTCGATGGAAACTCTCGACGCATCGGGACCTCTGCCTCGCGCGCGGGAATCTGGACCGTTGGATCTCGTGCTCCTTGCGTGAGCTCGTTGGTCTCTCGGATCGACCGTCTGTACGTGTCCGAAATTCATTAAATGGAACATCGTCCTTGGTAAGTGTTGAAGATCATATTTAGATTCGTGTCCGTAGAATATTGTTCAGTTTTCGCGACATGTCCCCGTGACGAGACGTTGGAGAATCATCTCGATCGATGACGGTGGAGCCGAAAACGATGGTTTGAAAACAACAATAAAAAAAGACGCGTCGGCCATTTCTATTTGCTCGTCGTTAAAGCTTTTCGTGAGTGCGATTTTCTCGATCGCAATGGTCGGATTTACGTGTGAGGGAAGTAACACGGGGGAGGTAATGAGAGTTAAAAAACCAAGGAAATGGATATGATGTGAATGGTGTTCGTGTTTCAATTGAGTTAAAATATTTTAATTGACGTAATGAGAATTATTCTTCTATTTGGATTAAATCTGACGACATTCGGATAATCTTGTTCAACTGGTCCACGTAAATACGCATTGAAATAAGTATGATATTAATTTTACTTCCATTTATGTTGCAAATAAAAAGGAAAAAACATGTACGACACTTTGGAGACGTTTAAGGAAATTAAATTTGAAGAGATAAATAAAAGAAATGCTGACTAAATTATATATATATATATATATATATATATATATTACCAACTAATGGGACAAGCGAAGTCATGTCTTATATGTCAGAACTTAATAATGCAATGGAAATTTAAAAAATATGATAAAAAAATTAAAAATATATATAAAGCAATGAAATCTGCAAAGAAAAAGTTAAAATAAGACACATTATATAGTAGTGGAAAAATCTATTAAAGGAGAAAATAAAAATAAAAATGGGCAGAAGGTAAAAATAAACAAAAAAGGTCATTTGGCTTCCCTGCTCTCACTACTCTTCTCCCTCTTAACAGCTTGAACAAACCTTCTTTTCATCCCTTTCCATAGACCGGTAATGGACATGTGTATTTCTCGGACATGGTGGTGCCGCACAAATCACGGGTTTCAATCACATTGCACAAAAGCACTATAAAAGAACAAAAGACTGAAGCTTGGAAAGCACTTGTTTTGGACGGATACATCACAACGGTCCCGATTCAACCAAACATAGATCGAAATCAACTAGTTAAATACAGGTTCTTAGATGAAGCGAGTAGATTCGTGGCTAAAAACCATATGAACTAGTTAAGGCCAGTTCTTCATCGGATTAACTCTCTAAACTACTTTGATAGAATCAATTTTTAATTGGTTTTAATCTTATTTAATTATATATATATATATAGAAGTTGCAACAACAAAAAATTGATATTGGATGGCTCAAAAAACCCCTTCAACCATTTTGCCAAAAAAAGCTAATACATTAATAATGTCAATAATAAATTCAATCTATCTTAAAAAATGAAAAAAAAAAAAAAAAAAAAAAAATCTCTTCCCAAGTTTAACTTTGGAATCGACTTGTTCAATTTCAAGCTGGTCTCAAAGAGTCCCAATTCAATTCCTAGTTTGAACAAATCAGAACTAACCCTAACTAAATAGGTTTTAGGTTCTCAATGAAGGAGCTAATCTAATCTGTAATCGATCACCCTACTTATCTCAATGACACATGCATACTCCCATCCTTTTTGTAATGAAAGGAAACAAACACAAACATAAAAATAGATCAACGATTGTCCCCATCTTTTTTCCTGCAAATGAAAAAAAAAAAAAAAAAAAAAAACATTTGTGACCATAGTGGGCAAACGGCTACTTTTCAAAATTCACCCACCCTTCCAAAATGATTGACCTAAAACACACTTCTCTTGACTTGAGCTTGAAGAAATTCACAAAAGGAAATCAAATCACCACCTTGATTGGGAAACCCACCATCCAGTCACATTTGCTCAACCTGTCATCCATCCACAAGAAAACAAGCATCCTCGTCCCATTTCAATCATTCTGATTTTGATAACCATGGATGCACCACCCCAACATGGCCCAAACTACCAAATTCCATGGATGGTTCAAGGAGCTTCCGAATAAATAACACCTTCTGCACAAAAGAAAATAAGCCGAAAAGAGCACACGACACTGTAGAGGATAAGAACAAAAGCCAGCAGGACCAGGCCAACCAAACCTGTCCACATCCCCTTTCCCTTTCCAGAACAATCCCTCATCAATCCATCATCAAAACTACAATTAGGTTGATTCAGTTTGATATTTGGAGGCCCTAATCTCGAACTTAGTAGCCAAGCCAAATGACCCACCTTTTCTTTCAGGCCACCAGTGACTTCCACACAATTCAACAGCAGAGAATTCAGACAGTTTAGTAATTCAACATGCAGAAATAACTCAACTTGAGCAGGATAAACACATGTTAAGAAATATTATAAGTCAATACGTTCTGTTTTACAGTTAGAATTAGCTAGAATTAGTTCACTTCATGCTTACGTGGGGATGAATTTTTGAACGTCTTTTGAGAATAACTGAGCATCCGCAAGTGAAAATCTCAGTGGCAGCATCCGCAACGGGGTAAATAATTCAGAAAAGAACCGCAAGAAGAGAGAAAAGTGCCCACAGAAAAACTAAGGCAAGCTTATCTTCATCAAGAAAACAATTTCAGCCAATACTCGAGCAAAAAAGAAAAACGAAAAAAACAAAAGAAGAAAAAGAATCGTTGTCCCCACGCCACAGTCTGTTGGGCGCAGAGAAAATAAATGGAGCTCGGCCTTCTATAAAAGGACCTTTCATCATCTTCTCTGCCACCACGCTATCTTTATTCACATAGAGAGAGAGAGAGAGCTCGGTTCACGAAACAGAGAAAACAGAGCAGAGAACAGAGCACAGAAGGAGAAGGAAAATGGAGGGCAAAGAAGAGGACGTGAGAGTGGGAGCCAACAAGTTCCCGGAGAGGCAGCCCATCGGGACGTCCGCGCAGACGGACAAGGACTACAAGGAGCCACCCCCGGCGCCGTTGTTCGAGCCAGGGGAGCTCGGGTCATGGTCCTTCTACAGGGCTGGGATTGCGGAGTTCATGGCCACTTTCTTGTTCCTCTACATCACCATCCTCACCGTCATGGGCTTCGCCAACAACCCCAACAAGTGCGCGACCGTGGGAGTCCAGGGCATTGCCTGGGCCTTTGGGGGCATGATCTTCGCCCTTGTCTACTGCACCGCCGGTATCTCCGGTGAGTCAGGAGTGTGTGTTGGAGTGAGCTTGCTGGGTTTACTTCACTCACTGCTTCTGTGTCTCTGTTTCGTTTTCTCTTGCTTGGAGATGTTTAGGATTTGTCCGGGAGAGAGTGGGAAGGCAAAAAGGAAAGAACTTTGCCAGATGTCTTTCTTGGAACTTCACAGTTACATGCATGGTTTCGTTTCTGTCGTCCTGGGTGTTAGTTTAGACTTGTTTTTCCTTCAGAAGATGCGATTTTCGCCATTTTTGTCTCGCCTTTTCTTCTTGCTAGAGCCCCTTTTGTTTTCCTGCTTCCTGCAGCTGGAATTTGTGGAAGTACTTTAGGTATAAGTTTTTCTAAAAATTTGCGTAGTAATTTTGGGGGATGATTTCGTGCAAAGATCACTTGCTATATGAGGTGTAACCATCACTTAAGATAACATAGATGGCTCTTGCAGGTTATATCTTTATCCCTACTCGAGTGACTTTAAGGAGTAAAAGGAAGTTTCTTTTTCTTTGCCATGTTTTAACTAAAATGGCTCATCTCCTCGTGGACTTGACCCCATCTCACTTCCCATGACTGATGGGTGCGTTCTGGTTTCTCGAACTTCAGGTGGACACATCAACCCAGCAGTGTCCTTTGGGCTTTTCCTGGCCAGGAAGCTGTCCCTGACCAGGGCAGTGTTCTACATGGTCATGCAGTGCCTCGGGGCCATCTGTGGTGCTGGGGTGGTGAAGGGCTTCATGGGTCACAAGCGGTATGAGCTTCTGAATGGTGGCGCCAACTATGTGCAACATGGCTACACCAAGGGTGATGGCCTCGGTGCTGAAATTGTGGGCACTTTTGTCCTGGTCTACACTGTCTTCTCTGCCACTGATGCCAAGAGGAATGCCAGAGACTCTCATGTCCCTGTATGTGCACGCTCTGTCCTCTTCCTCCTCTTGGTGTTCTTGATGTTTCTGGTGTTTTCTTTTTTTGCTATTTTCTTTTTGTGCAATTCACTTCTAATCCTTTTGTTCACGAATTGTTTTAATTTAGTGGGATGCTTAGCTTTGTTGCTTGTGGTTTGATCTATGAAAGGGGGTAAAAAGAGTTTACACAATTTTGGACCATGGATATTTGCTTTCCAAGGGCAATTAAAATTGATGAATTGTGAGGAGGAAAATTCTTAGGGAATCAAGAAGTGGTTAAGAAGAAATATCGATCATTGGGGTAGCCATTGAATGAGAATTTTATTGTTATCTTGAGGTAAGCATGTTTGGCATAATCTGAGTGCTGTGGTTGAGCTGGAAGTATCATTCCACATTCATGAACTAAAGTTGGTGGCATAAGGGAAGCTATGGATGATGGAATTGTTTGACTTTAATGTTGTGCCTTTTTTCTAAAGACTTCTGGATTTAGTTCAGATAGGGCTTGTATCATCACGCACGTTCAGGAATTTGGAAAAAGTAGCATTCTCATAGTACCAAAAAGTAGTAGTAACTATACCGCTCATTTATGATGCAAGAATACTCCTAATTTGGTTTGAATACCAACATCTGAAGTAAACGTCACTGAAAAAACAGATGGCGTGCAAATAATGTTTAGCATCATGTGAAATTAATCTGCTCATTCCAAACCAATGGCATGAAAAGACAAAAATCCCTGTTGTGGTGTACTTGAAAGATATTAATTAAATTTTAGGTTGATCTCATTATTCTTTCGGGCATTTCATATTGCAGATCTTGGCTCCTCTTCCAATTGGGTTTGCTGTGTTCTTGGTTCACTTGGCCACAATCCCCATCACCGGAACCGGCATTAACCCAGCAAGGAGTCTCGGAGCCGCCATCATCTTCGACAAGGACCTTGCCTGGGACGACCACGTAAGCTCCTTATTTTTATTTTTGAAAAAGAAAACATAATTTTCTTGATTTATAATCAAAACTGATTCTGAAATGAATTTGGGTTTTATCAGTGGATCTTCTGGGTTGGACCATTCAGTGGAGCTGCCCTAGCTGCTGTCTACCACCAGATCATCATCAGAGCAATTCCCTTCAAGGCCAGGGCTTGAAGTTCCATTTGCATCTTTTGCTTCTCTCCTTTCACTTGAGGCTTTGTTTTTTCTCCCTAAGGGTTGGACTTTTTTCCATCTTTATGATGTAAATTATCGACTTACGATGGTACTTCGAGTTTGTGAATGCTTCCTTATGAAATGGACTAGCCTTTTCTTTTTCCTACCTTCCCAAGCTTTCAAGGTTAAGGCAAATCTTCTTCCTTTATTAAAGTTTCGTACCGTAGTGATTAAAAAGTTGCCTGCGGAAACCGAAACCACTTAAAAAGTCTTGCCTGTGTCTTGTCATATTAGTTCTTTATTACAAACAAAATGCTTGGAAATGGCCAGATTGGAGTTGACAAGATGAATGAAGTAAGAATCTGAATCTGGAGATATTATTCTTGTTTGCAAACTGCGAAGACGGCTAGGTACTCGCTGTTTGCAAACCTAAGCACCTAACGTGAGAAGACAGCTTTGCTTTCAATCAGACTAAACAAAGGAAACAAAGGATGGTGATGCACGAATTCAACTGCAAACCGAAACAAGGGAGAAATCAAAGGATTTGGAGGGTGGGGACTCTACTTTGAGTACCGAAAACGTGAAATACGCAGGCACAAGGATGGTCCTAACCTAAAGTCGAGCTTAAGCTGTACCTAAAGTTGGGCAGCTCTTTTAATGCACACTGCTTTAACATCCCAAATGCAGACACCTAACATTCGTGGCAGATGGATCGTTCAAATTCAACGATCTCTTGGAGACGTTTTCCTTCTCACGGCAACACGGACACCACAGATATCACTCCATTCCCACTCCATTTGACCTGTATCGGCATGGATCTCCTACTGCCGCCCGAGAAAAAGAACATGAATTTCTTTCTAATTTCTCCACTACATGTAAAAGCTTTATTCGCGACTTCGTAGATAAGACAAAAACAATACAAGACCATGTCAGTAAAAGTTGTCACCATGATAGAGCTGGCAACATGCCTATCAAACAAATTTATAATTGCTTTTGGCATCAAGTAAAGAGATTTCAAGAGTATCATCACATTGCATTGCTTCTTTCACTGGAGCAACAGCATATGCAGAACAAGAACACGAGAACGTATAACTGGTAGGATCCACCGCCATAAATCTCCGGAGGATTGCATCAGCATTCGAAATCGAATAAAAAATGGGAAGCAATGAACAAAAATTTTACACTAGATACGAAGCTTGACAGATGGACGAAGTATTGCACTATCAAAGCCGAACAAGTAGGCGGAAACCGGCCAAGATGTAATCCTAGCCTCTCTCTCTCTACTTCTGAAGAACGAAAATCTAACTCGATCAAAGAACTGATATTCGTGATGAATTGGTTTCGTCAAACAGGATGTGTTCACATTCCACTAAATCCTCTCTGACTTCTCATTAGTTCTTCATTACTAACAAAATGCTAGGAAAAGGACAGAATGGAGTTAACAAGACAAATGAGGTAAGAATCTGCACCTCTGCAATATTCATCTTCTTGCTCATGAATACCCATATTAAATCTCAACTTAAGAACATGAACTGCAACTGCAAATGAGAGGAAACAAGTACCTAAATTCCGCATCTCGTTCTTCTACATTTTCTTTGCTTGGGGAAGAATAAACATAAATATTTACAAAAGAATCAGTTACATTGTATTTTACAACACAATGCTATTCGCAGATCATGCCCATAATCTAACACTCCCCATTAATTTTTGGGATCAAAATCCTCTTACTGAACTCTGCCAAACCTCAATAGACTGCTGATCCTTCCTGGTGACAAACATCTTGTTCCCTCCAAAAGCCAAGTTGGTTATCTTAGCTCCTCCCATATCTTTCATTCTTCCCATTAAGTTCTTCCTGAATATCCTCTCTCCTAAACCGTCGTTGCTTTTCTTCTGAGAGCTGATCAACACCTCCGACCACAACTCTATATCGCCCTTTTTAGTACAAAAGACCTGATTCCCATGACTCTCGATTTTACACCCAACTCCTTCCTTCTTTCCATTTAGCATTTTTCTCCTATCTCCAAGACAAACCCAAGACTTGTCATCATCCAAGTTCCTCAAATCCATATAAAACACCTCGCCTGAATTCACACCAATTTTAAACATGGCAGATAGGTTATCTGAGACCGCAACATCGGAAAAGCAGTCAACTTTATCCTTCACCTCCCACACTATGCTCCCCGTCCTTACATCCCAAAATCTGATATTGCCCGAAACACCCGATGGTCCACTATGAGACCCAGATGTCATCAAAAGATTATAACTTGGAATCCACTTCAATTTCGTTGCCGGGATAGCCGAATCAAGATCAGCACCGAAAATCTCATTATGACCAATCTCTGTGACTGGGCTTAAGCTCTGCAAGTCATAGACCAAGATCGAATTCGAGTTCCTCCGACCAGATTCAAAGCTAACAAATAAGTGCTCACCCGACGAACCAATCGCTTGCACAGTCGAACCAGACCTAGTCACATTCTCCCAATTCAAAGTCTCCCTAACAGACCCATTCTCAAGATCAAGTATTTGCAAACCCGAAAAGTCGGTGGCCCCGGCTGCGGCCACGGCCGGCGAGATGGGCAGCAGCGAGTCAACGGCGGTGAATTGAGTCAGAATGGTCTTCTTCCTCCCCAGGCACCAATCGAAAGATGTGATTTTGCTCCCGTGCGCGACGTGGAGGGACCCGAACGGCGTGGCGGCGATAGCCGACGGCGCGTCGCGGCCGTTCAGCGGCAAGACCAGCGATTTCTCGAGGTTAAAGGCGTCGAACTGAGACGGGTTCGACACGAAGTTGACCAAAAGGGACTCGACCCCATAGAACTGGGATTCCGAGATCACGTCCTGAAGATCAAAGGCCTTAGCTTTCGATGGCAGGTTGCCGGTCCTGAGGAGGGACAGGATGACGGAGAACAATTCAGGGTCCCGGTCGACGAAATGCTCGCCGAGGTGCGCCAATTGCGACTTGGCGGCGGCGGAGAGGATCGATTTGGGGCCGGCGAGGGCGAGGGTCTGCTTGGTGGTCTGGAAGATCTGGCCGCCCACGTTGATGGTCACCACGTTGGAGTCCTTCTTCGCCGGATGCAACCCGTTCGACGGTGTGGAGCATGAGAAAGGCGGCATCTTTACCCCCTGAAATTCCGACGTCCGGGGGACGCGCGGAGCTCCAAGGAATTCGATCGAGATCGAGGAAACCCCAAAGAGGAACAAGAGAGAGGAAGCGAAGCCCTGGGAACAGGGGAAGAAGATGGGGAGTAGGGAATAAATAAGAGGGAGGGGGTTCGCCGAGCAGGAGGATGCTGGTGAAGAAAAACAGGGGAGATGCAGGGGAGAAATGGGAAGGGGTAAAATGGGGTCAAACTCGAGGTTGAAGGATTCCAGAAGGTCAAACAGGGTGTCTGCCCAGCCCAGGAAGAAAAGGACCAAAAAAATTCATTACGTGGGACGAACGTATGGGCTCGAATCAACCTTGTCCCTTCGAGTTTTGATGAATGCTCTGTCCGACAGCTTGACCGATCTTTCCAAATTTAAAAAAAAAAAAAAAAAAAAAAAAAAAAAAAAGAAGAAGACAATTGGGACATGCTTGAGCACGCGACTAGTGTGAGCGAACACATCAGTGAATGGAATCTTATTAACAAGTGCTCGGTATATTTTACTTGGGACATTTCAATTTTCAAAGCATTGGGTAGGGTACGATACGTTGTCAATTCGAGTTTTGATGAATGCTATGTCTGAAAGTTTGACCCGTCTTTCCAAACAAAAACAGTTGAAATGTGGTTGAGCACGCGACATGCGGAGCGGATAAATTAGTGAATGAAATCTTGCTCGATATATTTTTTTGGGATATTTCGATTTTCAAAGCATCAACAATGTATAATATGAATGCAATCGGAGTTTCAGAGATGGTAAGTAATTCTTAATTAAAAAAATTACAACAGTGAATAATATCTCAATTCTTGGACAGGACAGAGAGCGAGAGAGAGGGGGGGAAGAAAGATTCTTTGCCAGCGACTGGCCAATGAGGGCGATTAGCTGGGTCAACTAATGGGGTTGCGAAAGCCGTCCGATTTGGACCACTGTGTTGAATAATGTTGGGTCTCTTTCCTTCCTTCCAACCTTCCTAGCAGAGCCTCTTGGTCTAAAGCATTTCGACAAAGACACGTCACTCGAGTAGTTTCTTTGGGCGGCTGGTTTGGTTTGATTTACACAAAAAGAAAACAACTTTCTGCTCCGCAAGTCTCTGCTTTTGCACTGCCCAATGACACAAAACAAATACAAGGAAACCTCATAGAGTTATCCACCTTCGAAGCCACACGCATTATTAGATCTTCTAGGACCGGATCTATCATAGATTTGAGTGAATTTAGATGATCGACAGCGTGGATCTCGCTTTATCTAACTCCGAGCTCATTCAATGGATCGAGAATCAGGTCTATGCAAGAACTTCTTTCTTTGTGGCCAAAACATTTTGAAAGTGATATCGGCCCGGCTGCATAATCGGACCGAGATCATGGATTCATTAGATTTCAGCAATTGCAATCTTCTTCCAGATTTAGAAACCTGAATCAACCCAGCGTAGAGCTGCCCACCATATGTGAACCGGGTAATGTCCTGGAGGATACAAAGACAACCGCATAGCAGAAACGAATGCATTTGCAGAACTAAACCACCTTCATCGAGTCTCCTATCTAAATCAGCAATTTAAGAGAATCGTTAGTCGCGCTTAGTCAAACATCGGACGGCGACAAATGCTTAGATGTAGAATGGAAACTCTATTTAAACATTCTCCTGACTTTGACACCATCGACTGCAGTCACATCGACGATCATGCCAGACTAATGGAGTCACCATAGATGGATGGGACGCTGCCAAGCTGCCAGGGTAAAAGTGGAAACCGGCTTGAGATTTCAAAGAAATACTCAAAACAGAGACATACCATAGCTCTCCTAAAATCTCAGGGTTCAACCCTCTTCAATCCCCTTCTAAATAGCTGTTGTCACAAGAACTTGAAAATAACCAGCATCAAAATCTCTTTATTCATACTATTTTACACGACAATAACAGAATATGATAATGAGATAGCCTTGAGATGGCTGGGAAAACCACTATTTTTTTCTCTGTCTGAACTTTACAAGAGAGAGGGCAAGACTGTTCTATTCTAGTTCTAACAAAAGTTCTTGGGCGACCCTGTTTACTCTAAAACAGAGAGGGGTCAATATGCATTGGTCCTTTCTATCAAATTTCCAAATTCTTCCAACTTGAAGAAAGAAGTATATTGTTAGTTTATAGATGGTCCGTCAGACACTAAAATTCACCCACCTGAGCTTTTAGAGTTACTAAGGTCTGGGCAAGACTAAACTGACAACAAAGGGCAAAAGTAAGCGTTGATGATTAGCTGAGACCTGGCTGTATCACTGGGAAGGACCAGTTTCCATTCTCCTCAACAACCGTTTCGCCTGCCCACCAAGCCGAGCCAAAGTCGGGCCTATGAGTGCCTCTCCCATCAGCATAATCGAAATTGAATTCTCTAGAAGACCCTGATGTGAGAGAACCATGCCTATGATGTTGCCATTTCTCATTGTCACCTGAGGAAACCCCCTCTTGTTCATTACTGGATGTTGCGCCTGAAGTGCCCTCATTCCTGTCTTTGAGTTCAGAACAGATACCCTCTCTTTCAGCAGCTGCATTATTTGCAGAAATGATCACACTTCCTGCCGAAGCAATAAGGTCGCCGTCCCCATGTCTCACAGCCTCTGTAGGTATCTCGAATGATACTCTGCTGTTGACCGTCGGAGCGCCGTTTTGGCGTTTGTTGACAGAAGGATGTGTTGGGACCTTGAAATCTGAAGGGTATCCATCTACATATTTGGTTCTCACAGAATCAGGAGTCAATGAACCAGAATCTCGCCTCGATCCCCATTCATGGGTGTGCAACTTATCAAGGTTCAAGAGCTTGGGAGGCTCACCGGATTGGAACTCTAGAACATTGAGACCACCAGCAAACTCACAACCAGGGAAAGGAGATGAAGTGCCCGAGCCTGAGATGCCAGAGCTGGGAGAAATCAAGTGGCCGACAGGGCTTCCAGGAGAAAACTGGTAAGACTGAAATTCATAGTTAGGGAACGGAAACCCTTGACAGGCCCCGGAGTTCCGTAGGTTGGGGTCAAGCAGCTGGGCAAACGGCACCTCTGGTGATGAGGGTGTAGTCAGATGCACAGACTCGGGAGGTGGGGTGAAGGGAGCAGTAGACGGCTCAGTTGTAAATGTTGAGAAAACAGGCGGAGATACTAACTGGGTTTCATGGGCATAAGGTCCAACAGCAAATATGGAGTTTGGTCCACTAGGGGAATACATGCTTGCTGATATGGACGTCATGGAAAACATACCAGCTGGAGATTGGGCAGCGGAAGGAGGTTCTGATTGAAGGAATGATGCTGGAGAGGAGGGCGGTGCCACAAATGGAAGGGTTATAGAAATTGGTTGCACCAGATCATGAGTAGCCAGAGCATCGCCAGTGGAACCTGTTGTCTCAGGAAGAAAAACAGCAGGCCCAATACGCTTCCGGTGCTTCTGAGACCCAAAGCACCAATACATGCTCCAAAAGGCACCCCATCTTCTCTTCTGCTTGCAAAGAACATATAGAAATGTCTTAGCAAGGAAAGACCCTCACACCTTTGGAGTAGCATATGCTTAATTATGTAAGGGGAAAAGGTCATAACAGCTCAACAAAGATATTGGCATACAAAAACTATAATTGTTGGCACTCTACAGCACGAGTGATCATGCACATATTGGTATGATAAATTGATAATCATAATCCGGACAAGCCATGCCAAAGCAGAACAGGTGCGCAGGAAAAAGGAGCGCCCCTTTGTCTGCTTAGATGCCACTGAAAGTTTTGTAATTCCTCCAACCTCACAGCCGTTTATTGCTGAAACAACGTGATAAATTCATTTTTTCCTGAAAGGAGGTTCCAGCACAGCATGTTAGGAACTTATACACTCAGCAACTTGCTCGAGCTTGAATCCGTCTGCCTTACTAACATTAGAATCAAGTAAGTGTCTTCTACTCACTGCTGCAGAGCAAGATATGAACACATTAAAGGCTATTCTTGGCACATATTTCCATAATTAAAGCATCAATACTAAAGACCCTTTTGGTGGAAGGCTATTTCACACATCTTCATTCTATCTTCTAACTTGACACCACAACACATGAAGAACCCTGAAACACAAACAAGTAGAGAAAAACAGCAGGAAGAAGTAAAGTACCAAGTTGAACCAAAAATGGACCATTTCCAGCCAAAAAACATATTCAGAAAAATGCAGATGCCAAGTCCAAACTCCATTCCCTATCATATCCAAAGCCAAGAACCTAACAGTTACAAAGAAGAATTCGCTTCCAACATATTAATCTACATCAGAGCATTCATCCCGTTCAGTTTCTCGGAACTTCAAAAGATACAATCAAATCCCGATCTCTCCCTCTAAATTCAACTCTCAAGCCCCCCTGTACTTTTGAGGTAAAGTTTCTCCTTCACCTTCTTTTTTTAATCTTTTCGATTAAATCAGAGACAAGAGAAGCAGATCAAACCTTTAGAAAACTGCCATCAAAGATCACTTTTTGCTCCTCTAATGATTACTAGCAAACTTTCTAGTTTCTACCCATCTTTTGCTCAGTGCCTACTCGGAAAAGCAGCCTCGCCTACCTCGCATCGGGAACTCCCTCCACTTCGCTTTACGAGGCACGAGAAAAACGAAGGAAAAATCCTCGAGAAAAGCACAAATCCTATATGCAGAAACCTACAACCTACGCACGCCAAATCAAGCGAGCTGGACCCGGCCGAAAACTCAACCGACCCACCAAAAAAAATCACGACTTCCTCAACATCACTCCCCGATTCGACCGAAAAGATCACCACAACGAGCTCATCAATCAGCGACGAACACAGTGAAACAGAGAGACAGAGGCAGAGACAGAGACAGAGACAGCAGCACAGCACGTCGGTACACGAGCCCGGGTTCAAGGTGTAGCAGGCTCAAGCTCACCTGAGCCGCGGCCTGAGGGGGGCGGTGGTTCTCGGCGGAGGCGATCGCCGTCGCGGCGGCGTGTATGGTCTCCAGCGCGTCGTTGCGGCGGTTGTTGTTGTTATTGGCGGCGGCGGCGGCGGCGGCGGCGCCCCTCGCCTCCCCATTCCCGTTCCTCACGTCTCGGTCCATCGCTTCTCGATCCCGACGAGGGAACAAAGCAAAAAGCTCCTGCAAAGCTGAAACCGCGCGCGCTAGCGAGAAGAGCTTCGTCGCCGCATGCGGAAGCCGAGAAAATATTTTCTCGAGAAAATAAACCGGAAGGAAAGCACGGCTCGGAAAGTTGGGCCTACGACGACGTCTCGCACAAAATCGCGTGGAAAACGAAAAATCAGCTTCCTCTAAAAATAATAATAATTATAATAATTCTTTTTTAATTTCCCGGCGTCGCCATAAATATCATCGAAGAATGTAGCATAACGTTTTGGATTATTTCTCATTTATTATTTGCTAATAATAATTATATAATTACGAGTATGTATATTAGATATTATTTTTTGGGGTGAATGAGGGACGCTTTAGGGGTCAAACACGGCAATGACGTGAGTGCCCGTTTTCTGATTTGTGGAAGACCCGGACTTTCTAGGCTTTCCGAGTTTTTAATTTTTGGAGGAAACCGAGGCGACTGATCATTTCTTAATTTAATTTAATTTAATCGCGGATTAACGCGGGGCGGGTTCCCGAAAATGCCCCTGCGGACGTGCGGTATTTTCAGCCCACGTGCAAAAGAAGGAACCAGAAGAAGACCGTTCCCAACTTCCCACGGGGGATATAGGAGGTCTGCGGGTGAGGTACTAGGCAGTCGACCGCGAGTTAGGTCGCCGCGCACTAGGCACTATCGCTCTAGCACAAAATTCGAGGTGCGCGCGTCGCTCCTCCGACACACCGGTCGCCCGATTGGGGCCGGCGAGCGTGCAATGAACTTTCGACATTAAATTTTATTTTTTTTGCCTCCTAAAGAAGCCGTCGAAATGGAAGTTTCGGTCATGTCCCCGCGTCCTATATTCTCGACTCACGATTCACGCCGCTACAGTTTGGTCAACCATATAATATGATAAACATGCGGCCGGTGTTATGCGCGCGAGTCGGTACTAGATTGCGAAAAAAGGGGAGGTGGGGAAGGGCGATCCGGTCACTTCACTTGGCCCGGGGGGTGAAGCGTGGGGTTGGGTGGGAGTTGGCATCATGATGGGTTGCGAAAGGCGTGCACGTGTGCTCGTGCCCTTCTAGATCGGAACGGTTGGATGATTTTGGCCCTTTTGTCTCGTCCTTTTCCCCGACCGTGGCCCCACCGGTCCCCAAAATTCTTCATCCCCTTCTCCTCTTTGATCCCCACTCACTCGGCCGCCCTCGCCACCACCCACCGGAGGTCCCGCAAGTGGGTTTTGAACACGGACCGTCCGATGATTGCTCCCGACCGACCCGTCTCTGATTTCGAGGGGAGCCCGAGCCCGAGCCTGTCGGTTCTCGGCTTAGAGAGCTTATCCTTTCCTTTTTCAAACACAAACCGATGATTCTTCACTCTTACTTCTCATGGCTTGTTGAAATCCACTCCAAAATCATGAAGTACGAATATTATTGCATAGTCTAAGCTCTCAATCTTAGGTGTTCCGGATCTTTAATTAATAATCTCAGTGGAGATAAAATATGATCAAATATCAGTTACTTAATAATAATAAAAAGTATCAATCCAGTTTGAGCAATCAAGTGGTTTAGTTCCACACTTGAAGTTGAGAACCAAAGCAATAATCACCCATTCCAAATATTATGAATTGGAACCATCCAGAACTAGTTGGCTCGATCCGATTCCAATGATTGCTCTTAAATCGAGCAAGTTCGCGTAGAAACTTCAGCACTCTAGAGTTACCTTAACATCGAGAGCGCATGAGCCGGGCATAACTCGAGCTTTCCACATTGTGTCGGCTCGGCTCGCGCTAAACCCCCAACATGTTGCGTCCCTTTTTGGTAGCGCAACGCCTTTCCCTTCTTCTCTAATCCTCGTGGGATTCCCACTTATGGGATTTTGACCAAAAGCAACCCGCTTCACTTCCACTACGCAGTTTCGCCGAAACATCTCAGTGGGATTAGGCCCCATGCTTAGCAATGAAGGGACAATTATTAATCATGGTTCAAGCCTCCGGAGCAGTGTCTGATTTTCGCTCGTCAAAGACCCGATGGATTCGCACGTGTGAATCCCACGATCTCAGGGTCCACCGCGACATCGACGCCTTCACGCGCCCTCGCCGAACTCTCCTTTTCACTGCTCCGCCAGATGATCCTTCACGGAACATCGATGGTTGACCGAGGTTCGTGGAAATTTCCAGGCTCTTGTTCTCCCCGTAAGAAGTACAGCAACAGTGATCGTACACGAATCACGTATTCGCGACTTAATTTTCCTATGATACCATGAAATTTAGATCGAATTTCAATTCCGCCCTGTACTTTTCTTGGTCTAAAAAAGAAGCACCGACTTTGACTCTAGCCTCAGGTCTGTCTCGCGTTTAGAAATGACCACCGGTTTCTTCGAACTTATCTATATCAAGGGGTTGTTGCTTGTTTCATAAGTGATGGTGTTAGCGAAGATGTAAGTTCTGATAATAAATCTCTAATTGAAAACTAGTAGTAATTTTTGGATGCGATGATACGTATGAGACTACAGACTCGAGATAAATAAAAATTTAGGACCGAATCGAGATTGAATTTAAAGTTTGAAGCTTCTCAGGGAATACGGAGAGATATAAAATGTCCTAAAATGTCCTAAAATGTCCTTTTGTCTGCAGTCGACGCTAACCCGAACCTAAGATTAGGCGAAAATCCGGTGTTCCCGCATCATCCCGCACAGTATTCGCAGTCAACCCTACGACATTTCTCAGGTTCGACCCACCGGCGTCGACGTCCCTAAACTCTTTTCCGTGCACGCTTTGTCCTTAAGCTTCAGCCCCCATCATCGATCCGAACGGGAGTTCAATCCGGCGGATTCGTCCACTCGAGTCTTTCACCTAACCAAAGGTGGTCAGCAATTTGGACTGGCGAGATGAGGCCGAACCCCCACGTGGCGACTGTGCAACGTGCCGATGACTTCCTGGCATCTTTTTTCTTTGGGTGGAAAACGAATGAGGTTCGAGAGCTGGCTGGCGCTCCTGCTTCCTGGAATGCGGAGACGACTTCCTCGCGCTCGATCTTGACCCGCGCGAGATGGATCGGTACGCCGTCGTCACATGCTCGAGCGGGCAGCACGCCGTTCTGCTACGGTTAGAGCCGTCAAACGGGCGGATTGAGTCAGGAATGATTCCAATCTCTCTTTTCTCATGTGGAAAGAGTAGTCGTTGGCGCAATCTCTAATAATTAATTTATCATTTATAAATTAAGAAATGCATTTATAACTCATTTTAATAGGTCTAGCTATAATTAGATCCGCTCGAGGCACCGATGGTACGTAATTTATTAGCCGATTTAGTCATTGGCTTTTTCCTCCTTTCGGGTTAGATCGTGCGATTAGCTCAACCTCGCGGGCACGTACTTGTCAAACCAGCTTTTTACTCGTTTTGCGTATTTGGCAAGGACTGTGTTGGACAGTTGGACAGGGACGCTTGTCTCTGACCAATTTGCACGCTAAACCGTAAGTGTCTCTCGCCATCATAAGAACGGGGGACCACCTTAATTTAGCGCAATTGCTCCCGTCGTATTCTTCGAATTTGACGATGGCTTTTGACGATGGCGTAATTCCACGACCTTGGTGACCAACCGATTTGTATTTTGGGAAGAGTATTGAACTTGGGTCGGGTCCTAATTGGCCCAACAATATCCTTTCCTATCAGCACAAGCAAGTCGACCCATTGGACCCACCGGTCGGAGATGCCCTTTCGATTGAGAATTCGTCTAAAAGACATCTTGAGTTTATTGCATTTTTATCAATTCAATTTTAAACCTTTCAATTTTGGCAATTGAAACCCTAAATATTTTCACGTTTTGTTAATTAAATTTGTCCAACTAATTAGGAAATCTCTAACATAAATAATTTTTTTTTCTTCTCTTTTCCTTTTTTTTTTAATTATATTTGTTTTCTCTTCTTCTTCTTCTTTTTTTTTTTTTCATTTTTCTCTCCACTAGCTATCACTGGGCCTCATTGATGGCTAATGGAGGTCGCCAGACGTGTCGCTAGTCTAAGTCCGAGCGTCCTCACCCAAGGCTGATGGCGGCCATCGATAAGGCCTCACAGTGGTCAATTGAGGGAAAAAAAAAGGAAAAGGAAAAAAAAAAAAAGAGAGAAGAGAAGAGAAGCGAAAAAGACAAGAAGGAAAGAAGGAAAAGGGAAGAGAAAAAAAAATAAAAAATATATATAATTAAAAAAATGAAAATATTATTAAAAATTATCTATGTTAGCATTTTTGGCCACAATTAACTAAATAGACTCAATTAGTAAAATGTGAAAATGTTTGGACTCAAATGACAAAATTGAAAGGTTTATGATTAAATTGGCAAAAGTATAATATGTTTAAGACTTTTTGAACGATTTTCCCCTAGCAACTTTGTTTCAACAAAAACAAGATGGATGGATAAGGTATATCAATCTAAGATTCCTTTAGATTTTGAATTGACATTTATGAGACGGTCCCTGAACCATTTTTTCCACGGCAAATCGACTTCCATCTCATAAATCACATTACCAATGAAAAATTTATTTAAAAAGTTTTAAATATATTATATTTGTACCAATTTAGTTTTGATCCTTTTCATTTGGCCATTTAGGCCTAAACCTTTAGATAATTTATCAATTTGATCATCTCGCAAATTTTGACATGAAATCGCTAACATAAACACTAACCTACCCATTCTATGTGACACAACTATTGAAAGATGGCTAATGACGACATGGACAATTTTAATGATTTTTTTCTTTTCCCTTTTTGTCCTTTCTTGTCGCCTTCACGGCACCGTCAGCCGTGGGTGAGGGTCACAATTAAAAGAAAATAAAAGAAATAAAAATTATAAAAATTATAAAAATAATCCATGTTAGCATTGACTATACAATGTAGAACGATTGACGTCTACGTCAACATTTTTTTGTCAAAATTGGTCAAAATAACTCAATTGATAAATTATCAAAAATGTTAAAACTAAATTGATCAAATTAAAAAAGTTCATGGTTGAATTGATATAAGTACAATAGTTTTAAAACTTTTGTACGTGATGTTATTGCTTCTGAATGCTACACTTCTCACCGAGGTATCGCGCACAAAGCGGTCTGCATGGGTTGGGTCCAATTGGCCCAACAATCTCTTTGCTAATTAGCACAAGCAAGTCGACCCATTGGACCTGTCGGTTCAGGGTGGCCTTTTCATCCGGCAACTTCGGGTCTGTTTGTTTATGTTATTTGTTTTTGTTTTTGAACAAAAATTTTGTTTTTTTGTTCCCGGGAACAAAAAAAAAAAAAATAGAAACGCGTTTGTTTGCGTTTTTGTTCCAAATCTGTTTTTTGTTCTCTTAACAAAAAAAGAACGAAAATAAGAAACAAAAAAAAGTTGTTTTTTTGTTTAAACACTTTCAAGAAACACTTCTATTTTTCTTCTCTTTCTTTCTTCTTCTTTTCTTCTTATTTTTTCTTTGGCTGGTCGCCAGCCTTGGCCATGGCCGGCAACTGGCCGTCGAGGGTCGGCGACCTCGCCGGAGCGTTGCCGGCCCCTAGCCTCGCCCCGCGTCGGCCGAGCCTCGCCGGTGGCTGGGCAAGCTGAGCCTCACTGGTGGCTGGGCGAGCTCTGCCTCGCTGGATCTGGGTGAGCCCGAGCTCGCCTCGCCTAACCACGGCGAGGCTTGGCCTCACCAAGGGCCGGCGAGCCTTGCCATGGCTGGGCGAGGCCACCGGCCCTCGTCGGCCGGTCGCCGGCCATGGTCGAGGCCAGCGACTGGCCAAAAGAAGAAAAAAAAGAAAAAAGAAAGAAAAAAAGGAACAATAAAATAAAAATATTAAAAAATTAAAAGAAACAAAAAAAGAACACAAATTTACCAAACGTATTTCTGTTCTTTTTTTATTCCTAGAACAAATTTACCAAACGTGTTTTTCTGGTAAAAAATTGTTCTCCGGAACAGAAATAATTTTTCCCCGGAACAAAAAAAGAAACAAAAACACAAACAAACGCACCCTTCGTTTTTGCAGAAACAAGATGAACGAATATAGTGTATCAATCTAAAGTCACTATAGAAGTTGAATTGACCTCTACGATACGATTCCCAAACCATTTTCTTTGCGTCAACTTCCATCTTGTACTTCACATTATCAAAGGGAAAATTACCAAAAATGTCATAAATATATGGCACTTGTGCTAATTGATCATAAAGCTTTCATTTTAACCAATTTAGTCCTAAATATTTTCATAATTTATCAATTTTATCATTCTGCCTAATTTTGGCTAAAAATCGCTACTGTCAATGTCAACCATTCTATATGGTACGATGGCAGAATCGTGGGCAATTTCATTACTTTTTAATTTTTTTTTTTATTTCTTTGCTTATTGCAATGGCCTTGCCCCGTAAGTAACAAGCAAGGGCCACAATATAAAAAATTCAAAAAAATTCAAAAAAATTTAAAATTTGTCTATGTCAATGCCTGCTGTTCTACTTGAAATGACCAACGTCTATACCAACATTTTCTAGCCAAAATTGAATAGAATAACTCAATTGACAAATTGGCAAAATGTTTAGGATTATATTGGCTAAATTAAAGGGTTCATGACTAAATTAACACAAACGCAATATATTTATGATTCTTTTCAGTAATTTTTCCTATTATCAACTATCCAAGTGCAATGCTATTGCTTTGCACATTGATTCTGAAAGCTACACTTCTCATTGAGGTATCGCGCACAAAGTGATCTGCACAAATCATGGAGAATGGGTTTTATCTACTTTATGCTCTCATATATGGGTGATTGGTTCGTGGTCCGGTCCGGTCCAATTCTAAGATCGAACCGGGAACTAGACCGGTTTCCAAAATTGAGAACTGGGGACTGGATCGATTGGTCCTAGAATTGGGAACCAGTCCAATCCGATTTCGGTTCCGATTCTAGTTATGATCCAATGGAATTGATCACTCTTTTTTTCTTAACTACTTATTACCTTATGTTACAGAAAAAAAAAAAAAAGCAAAAAAAAACAAAAACAAAACAAACAAAGTAAACGCTTGAGCTTATATTAGTATTACAATCAGCAATAGAAACAAGCGGCAAACCTACACAGTCCATAGCGGGAACCACGCATGCAGAGCGCAATTCAACAGGCCATTGATTTTGAGCTTCATATTGATCAATCCTTTCCCAAACGTTGCCACGCATTAATGTGAGCCGACGTATCCACGTCCATTGTGAAGTTCAAGATGCGTTGAACAGAATCAGCGGCATAATTTAATATGAAGTGAGCCATACTAACTTCCTTTGAGGAAAGAACATGAACCACCTGAAATGAAAGAGAATTGAGGAGGGAAAAGATTTTTTTTTTTTTGAAGAAATTAAAAAATATATATTTTATAGTCGGTCTAGTCCGATCCGGTTTCCCCTTGTAATTGGGAACCAAACCTCCCCGACACGGGTTCTACTTTTAGGAACCAGGAACTGAATCGACACTCCTAGGAACCGGATCCAACCAACCAATTTGGTTCCATTCGGACGGTTCTCGATTTAGGTGATTCATTTTGCACAACCCTACTCTTATATAAAGAATGAGGGAAAATTATCTAAAAAATCCTGAACTTATTACATTTTTCCTAATTCAATTCTAAACTTGTTAATTTACCAATTGAATTCTAAACATTTTTACATTTTGCCTACTGAATTCGTCTTTTCAATATTGATAAAAATCACTAACATGAATACTAGCTATCTTGCATGGCCAACTAGTGTTGACATAAACAATTTTTAAAGATATTTTAATATTTTTTTGAACTTTTTTTTTTGTTCTTTCTTTCGTCCTTCCTTCTTTAGACGATCAAAAAGGTTAATGACCTGCTAGAGGCGAGGACCTCACTCTCACTGGTGGCTAGCAGGAGCAAGCTTCACCTTAGGCCAACAAGGGGCCTCTAGCTAGTCATCCAGGCTCAACAACTGAGCCACCAGGAGCAAGCTTCACCTTAGGCCAACAAGGGGCCTCTAGCTAGTCATTGAGGCTCAACAACCGATTAGAGGAGGAGGAAATACCAGGAAAAAAGAAGAAGAAAAAGTTCAAAATTTTTGAAAAAACATATTAAAATTATCATTATTAATATCGATCGTGTCACGTAAAACGATTAATGTTCACATCATCGATTTCTAATCAAAATTGACCAAATGAGCTTAATTAAAAAAATATAAAAACATTTAAAATCCAATTGATAAAATTAAAAAGTAAAAGATAGAATTGGTAAAAATATAATAAATTAAAAAAATTTTGGACAGCCTTTTCATGAGAATCACGATAGCTGTAATCGTAGCAGCACGGTTACGATGAGAAGAATCAAAGACGGTGCACCGTGTCGGCGTGCATTTATGTTGAATTCGCCGCCGGTCCTTTCGGGAATTCATCGAGCTCTAGAAGATGGGACCAGACTAACTTTCGAAAAGAGTCTTCGTCGACTTTTGTCAAACTACATCCCTTTCACGTTACTCTGAAGAAATTTGAAGCATTCAAGGACGACCTCTTCTTCCAATCAGAATTCAACCCTTTTCAACGTAGTGGGGCCATCGAGTTCGGCCACAATCTCTTCTTTTTTTAAGAATTTTCACATGATCAGCGACCGTGACCTTTACTTGCTCCGAAAGATACTGATACGACTCATCAGCACCGAATTACCAATTCAATACCAACATAAATCACATGCACATTGCTTGGAAGCTCAGCAAATTATGCTGTAATTCATCGCAATCATGTCCTCATAGTGCCAAAGCAGCAATAACCAGAAGCAAAGTCTGATAACACATCACGCCATGCTTTGATTGAACTCACCTCTTAACCGTCCAGCGAGCGAAACGGTTTCGTGACTCTGATGAGAGAACGATATGTTAAAGATGCAAGAGAGAAGAGGAAACAGGAAGAAGTTCCAGCACTGAATCAATACAACATGAAACATCCAGACAATAATTTACAAATCATCCATGGAAAATATAGGTTAGAAAGGGCAGGAAATTTTTCCCCCCAAAGGCCTTCAGTTTTTTTTTTCTTTTCCACTTTTTATGGGAATCATAGCAGATGATCATGTACAGATGAAAAGAAATTTCTTTGTTCCTTCTGGTAGCAATAACATGGCACCTAAGGATCAGCTTTGCCGGCGACCTCGTCGTCACTCGAACCATAGTCATCCTCGCTCAGCTCCTCATCGCTTGATTTGTCCTCCCCAGCTGCACCAACATCTTCGGGTTTGGCATATTTCTCACAGTACTCTGATGACAGAAGATTTGGCAGAAAGGATTCAACAGGTATATTAGTCCATATGCAACTCCAAGTTGTATGGGAGAACTAATCAATATGGTAGCAATTGCTCAGCTGAAACACGCTTCACAATCTTGTTGGTAAGATTTCCAAAGTAATGGGAAGGGAACAAGCATGCTCGGAAACCCCAGTGCAATAGAAAGTCTCATGCTTCATCTGCCTTTAGGAAGCCCCAACCCAAATAATAGAAATACAACACGCAACCTACGCTCTGTCCAGACCAATGAAATTACACATTCTTGTGGCGAAAGGAAAAACGATATTTTCTAGCAATTCTAGACTTGATAACCAAGACAATTTGCAAAATGCCAAAGGGACCCAGCCAACATACAAATGAATCCTTCCCTCAACTATGTTCGCTTCAGCTATCTCCATTGAACCTATAGGTATCAAAGAAATGTGGTCTAAAAGGTGTTAAATTCACCATCAATTTCTGGCTGACGGTTTTTCAACTGCAGATGTGAAGAATATCTTAATGTATGAATCAGTCCTCTCTAGCCTCTTGGCTATCAATCATCTGATTAGGTAAACAAGCCGGTGAATTAAGAATCAGCCCTAACAACTCTCACCTTGCCTTTGATTTTGGTTATTTAACTTGAAGACAGTGAATCATGTAATGCCTTTCAAACTCATTTTCACAAATTCTCTATAAAACGTTAAGCAATTGAAAAACCTGCCGCTACATAAATGCAGTGATGCTTTAGTGTTGGGCCTTGGCATATTAGTTAGAGAAGTTCAAAAATCATTTTATTTCCTAGATAGAGCTTCAGAAGTTCAAGTTTTTCAGAACCAGATACAAGCCCTTGTAACCATGCACACACAGTTCATGTTCAAAAGCAGAATAAATGAAAATAAAAGGTCAATGGAAATATCTCATTTATGAGGGCAAAAACAATGGAACAAAACAAAATGGTAAGAAGCCAACAACCAATGCTGAGGCACAAGGACTAATTGGTAGGTATTTGATGGAAAAGGGATTGGGAAAGATGCAAGAAACACACTAGCATCCACATCTTCCAACTTGTAAAACATTATGTACAATCTGAACCATAGGGAAAGACTGGGTAAAATAGTCTCAAAAGCAGAATGATGCGTAGCAATTCATCACAGTGGTGGCATAAAACCTCGTGACGCGTATCGCGCTCAACAGAGTATTTGAAATAAATAATGAGAAAACCCCAAAAAAGAAGGTACCATGAGATCAAAACAGACTCTGTGCACCTACAAAAGAAAGATATGGATGAAACATTATGTAGACCCCAAAAATGTCCAGCCTCGGAGGTTGGGGACCACTCAAAGACCAAGCATTTGCTGCCTTGATCACGAATTGCTTACATCAAGCACATAAGTTTGAATGCATCAAACCAGGACAATACACAATGCATTTCCAGTTAGCGAGTTCCTTCACTCTTAAGTTTCTTTATTTCAACATCTCAGGAACAAGAAATACATTGCCTACCCTATGACTTCGAACCAAAGACTACAGACAAGGTTCAGAACATACAATGTGAAAAGAAGCACCTCGCAATCTACATTCACGGGAACCAACCAGGAAACGAGTATGTGATTTTGGATCGATTATTACCTTTCACTCTTTGTTCATATGCACCTCTATCACGCATCATAATAGCAGCAGCTTCTCCATTTAATGGATCCGCTGGGTTGGGATACAAAAGAAGTTGAGGAAGAAACACCTCGAACACATTAACCAAATCTGGAACAAACAGAAATGTTCATTTCTCCATAGAACAGCACTGGCAAGATGGTACACAGGGTCTGTGAAAAGGCAATAAACTGATGGATGTGTCATACCAAACATGGGGCTCCAGGTCTGATTGATAACATCCAAACAAACTGATCCTGACCTGAAACTCAATATATTACATGTGTAAGACCGATGCAACAAATTCAGCTACAAACTTAGATCTCCAAATGTATAGGCTGTTGATCATAATTCGAGTAAAAGAGCTACATTTTCAACTTTTTAATACTGACTCACATTTCATCAACATTCGGGTGATAAATTTTATTGACAAAGCCAATCGAAGGAGATTTATAAGGATAAGCATCTGGCAGCTCAACCCTTATCCTCCATAGACCTCCCTGGTAAGGACCTGCAATTGGCCAATTCAATGAACCCAAGCAAATGCCTGAAACTGCAACCTACTTAAAAAGGAAAACCACTGACACTGATTACCAAACTCGCAGCTACTTACCCCAAATAAACATGCCAACTGACAAATGAATCAAGTAGATTTGGGAAAATGACAAAATATAACAATTAACTAATGCCAAAAGTGCCTGAACTTATTGCTCTACCATTCAAGAGAAGTTATACATGCAAAGGCCAAAAAGGGTTTTATCTGGGAGCAAAAAATGAAGAGTATTACAGCAAATACCCCCTCAATAGAAGAACCCACTAGTCTTGTGGAAGGAGACCAAAAATCATCTGAAGAATGAAAACCCCCCAAATCACCTTTTTTTTTGAGAAAACCAAAAAGCAGTCCAACCAAAAAAGATCATAACCGATCAGAACCCAGCAAGATATTCCAGCAAAAGCAGCCAAAGAAAAAAAAAATCTAATCAAAGAGGTAAAATCAAGTGAATCACAAAATCAGAAGTGGGTACGGAAGATATACTGTCTTTGGGTCCATGGAACTCCACATAGAACTCTTGCATGCCATCATTGATCATCTCCACCTTGTAATCACTCATCATCCTGCACAGCTCAAACCAAACAAAACCCAGAATCAATAACAGGCAGCGCAAGACATACAGAACCCAAAAAGCAAAACAAAAAAAGAAGAAGAAGAAGAAGAAGAAGAAGAAGAAGAACCGACCAAACAAAAACTCAAGAAAAGAAGAAAAAAGAAAAAGGATTACAGCTTCATCAAATCCATCTCACGGCGCTTGCTTGGAGAAGACATGGTTCTTGCTTCCTCCTTCCTTTTTCCTTCTTTAGCTTTCCTTATTGCTCCTCTGCTGTGGGTAAGGATTTGGGTGAGAGGCTGAGAAGATTGTGTCTGTGGGGGGAGGTGGGGGGAGAAAGAGAGATGGCAGCAAAATACCTCAAAAAGACGGTTCAGACAAGAAAGAGCGAAATTAGGTGGGCCTGTGTGGATTTACATATATGCATACAATAATAATTATGATAATTATCTTATCTTATCTTTTTTTTTTTTTCTTAAGATGATTATTATCATTATAGTTGATGATGGAGTATATCAACATATAAATATTATATATAATCATGGAAGGATCTACGGTATAAATGTATGTGTCTGTGTATGTGGATGGACGATGTGGAGACACGAAGCAAATTGGTCACATGTCCTTCTCTCCCTCTCGTCACATTTTCAGGATTTTTTTTTTTTAATCTGGAATTAACTTAATTCTCATCGAATTTCTTCTTCTTTTTCGGCATATCTTCGAAGTTTTGCGACTTGTATAATTTAAATGTTTCTCCAAATTATTTCGACAGTACCGCGACACAATTTGACTCACATTTTTTTCGCTTGAAGTGTTGTCTTTCTTGTCTTTTTAGAGTAATATTTGTTTTCATGTCTGGAGAATATACGGAAATGGACATACTTACCATAAATTAATAAAAGAAAAGTTATATTTCTCTTTTTACTCATGTTTCCATTCGGCTTGATTAGACATTAAAGACTTGTTTTTTCTTTTTTTAATGGCATGTTTTCATTGAAGGCGGCTCCATCATATGGGAGGAACGAATTTCCTTGCCGAATAAAGCGGCGGCTGTATGTATAAAATTTACAAGGAAGGACGGAAAGAAAAGGAAATTGAAAAACTGACCCACAAATGCATCTCGAGAATAAACTTATTCCTTTGCACATAATCTCTATGATCTCGAGAAGGATATGCTTTGCTTTGCTTTGCGTTTGCGTTGGTGGTGTTCTAGTCAAAGAAGGCTTCTCTGGTTTTTCCTCCTCGATTGGCTTTTTCCAGATTCATTTCCGCGGCGCGAGTAGTTTTCTATTGCCTCATCCATCGAAAATTCATCTCGTAATTGCTTTTTTTTTTAATGAAGTACTATTCACAGCTTTTGCGATTCTTCCTTTTCGGCTCGACAGTAGTTAGTGTCAACGTCGGTTATCGCACATCTCGACAATCTACTATCGAGATGCATGTGTGGGCTGTATCAGAAAAAAGCCTTACGTTGATGAATTTGTTGTAATGTGGAGCAATTAATAAGTCGTGTCTGGCCCATAACTCATTGGTTTAATGATTTGAGTAGATAAGGATGTGGACGTGATCGAACGTACTGACATGTTCAAACTCAAACTCATTCTTGATGGTCTTTTTGAGGAAGGTATCGAGGTTCTGAAGGAAGGAATCTTGTGCCGATGCAGATTCTGGGCAACATTCATGGTTTGGTCTGTCGTTAGAGACATTGACCTAATGCTAAGCTCGCACGCATTGGCCTGATTCTAATCATGTTAAAAAAAAATTCCCATTTCAAAAATTTGTCGTGACGTGACATGGTTAATATATTTAAGTTTAAGTTTTGAGTGAAAATGAATCTGACTAGATAGATTGAGTAGTTTGAACTTAGGCCCTCTTTTTGTAGATTCTCAAGTGAAGGTATTGAATTTCCACTGCGTGCTCTCAACAAATAATATCAAAGTCAATGGTTGATTGGCAACCTACTCCCAACACATATTGGTGTCTGATGAACATCTTAATAGAGAAATCTCGTGGTGGCAATCTTTATAATTCTGTATAATGAAAGAAAGCATGGACGGAAGTGCGGAAGCATTCCTGAATTAAAGGGAGCGGACCTAACATTGAGTTGACGTGGGATTCTCTTCTAACACAATGATATTAAAAGCGCGCTCCGCTTACATATTCAAGATGTTACCTCGCAGACCGCTTGCAACATGGTCCGAGACCTTGAACCAAAATTACAAGAAGAGGAGTGGCATCACTTATCTAACCAAAGCAAAGAAGAAAAAGAAAACCGCCCTCTCATTATATGTGGACCTACTCAAAATCAGGCACGACTAGTATCAAACGCGCAATCAGTGCCTACTTGAATAACGCTCGACTTGGGGTAATAATCAAAAGCCATGTCGACATGCCATTTTTCTCTTAATAATGTTCGCCTAGTCTACCCTCATATCATGTTCATGTCGTCATCTTCCTAAGACGTCTTTAAATAAGTCTGGACCGACCCCAGTCGTCTAAGTCCTGAGAACTTGGCCGGTTCCACTTGTACTTTATATTATCTTATGTACGCCCAAGGAAAGTAACTCCCCGTCCGACGTAACATTATGAAAAGACGAGATCGAATTGGGATTTGGGATTTTATTCTGTCCGTTTTTTCTTTTCATCAATTTCGATCCAAATGCTAATGAATTCGTGAAAACGTAGAAGGACTCGTTCACCGCGGCAAGAGTGCCGCGATGGTGCTGTGATGTGTCGCGACGTGTATCTTCCGTGACAAGAAGAAATGCCCATTAAAGTGTTGTGGAATATTTCAATGGGGAAAAAAAAAAAATAATGCGTGTGAACTGATGCGACGAAATTTATGTATGAAAAGAAAAAAAGAAACCAAAATCCCCCTTTCAGTTAAATTTAAAATGAGTAAAAAGCGAACGGCAAAAATCTATGTGAACTCTCTTATGAAAGATTAAAAGTGATACTTCACGTTAGCATCACGTTTCATATGTGAACGTAGCTTTTCTAACTTTAATTATACCACTCGCTGTCTATGCCATACGGGTTATGCGGTTTACATTAAATTATTTCAGTAGACCTTCGTCATTAAATCAGCATTGTTAAAGAATTCTTTCTAGACAAAACAACATAAACTTTGCTTCTCCGGGCTAATGCAAAACGCTTTACAACTCGAGCGTCACTAAAATGCGCAAGATCTATTTTTAAGAGACGAGAGATATCTAGCCAATGTACGCTCGGGCGCTACTGGTTCGTGACGAGGAGTTCCTACCAAAATCGAGCCTTGTGATCTCTATGTAGATAGAGTTTTTGGCCAGATTGAAAAGAGCAGTGCAGAGGTGGAAATGGGGGGGAAAAAAGCAACGTCTAATTGCGTTCTCCACGCGTTGTTGGCGAGCGACGCATTAGGAATATGCCGGATCGAAGAACCTCACGAAAGGAAAAGAACGAAATGGAAATCGGTATTGAATGTACGAAAGGATAAGGAGGGATAGGGAGGGAACCGAAGGCACAATAAGATAGCGGACGGGGAAGGGCGGAATAATAATTTACGTCGCCCCAGGAAAAATTATAAGAAAAGGCGAATTGCTTGCGTCCCCAAAAGATTCCCCAATGGCTTCTTCCTCAGTCCTATTGCACTTTTATTGTTATTTTCGGCATTGGTTTCTTCCTAAGGATTGGGGGAATTGATGGGGGAGTCATCCCATCGGTTGCCGTACCCATCAGGCACGCAAGCCCGTTTTTAAAAATGTGCCCATGTGCTGCTTTCATTGCCTGAGAGCGTGGCTCCAATGCGTGCACATCAATCCATTCGGATGGTGTTTTTTTTATATGCGAACGCAAGTTGCGTTGGTATTGATTTGTGAGCGTCCCTGCTCGAGGGGCGACGTAGAATGTCGCCATGGTCGACGATAAAGTACCGACGGCCGCGGTGGTTTCCCCATCTCGTTGTGATTGGATGCACAGGACGGAGGACGTGTGGATCGCGACAAGATTACATTTGGAAAACGAAATGGGCGGTGGGTTGCCGGCGTACGACGTATGTGACTCTCCATCCGACACGATGCCATCAATGATGCTGCAGAATCCTTTTGCATCTACGGAGAGAATCTACGATCGAGAGGCGAGCGCTCGCCGTTACATCAAGGGTACAAAAACAGCATACGAGGGGGGAAAAAAAAGAACCCACCTCTTGTTTGTTTTCTCTCTCTCTCTCTCTCTCTTTTGGCCCTACGATGATGAAGACTGGAGAGAATATGACATTCTACTAAGAGAGAGGCAGAGAAAAAACGTTGGTGCAATGAGAGCGATATGATGACGGATGCAGAGACAAGTGAACAAAAACGGCTTTTTCTTCGTGATGGACAGAGGGACAGGGAGGCGTGGATTGGTGGAGCACCGAAAGCAGAGAAAAGTAGAAAAGGGAGATGCATCAACTTGATCAACTTGAGATCTCGGTTGCCAGGACACTGACAGCCCATTTATATCTCGTACCGACCTACGAACATTCCTAGCTCGATTAGTCTCTCATGGTCTCTTCAACTTGATCTTACCCATGGTCCCAGGAAGGAAAAAGAAAAATCAAGAACGATAGTCGTCTTACGGATTCTGCAGACCAATCATGAAGTAGTGTAGAGCCCATCAAACGAATTATGAAGCTAACGTACTTAGGATTGGCAGCATTGCATCTCCTCTACAGCTGTTCCCAGTTACTTGATTGAGGAACACACGAGTAGCTTGTACGCAAATATGGGGGAAAGAGAGAACACTCACCAAGCAAGTTGAGCTTTTTAACTGGCAAAGGACCGAAGTAATTTCTTTAAGAGCAGCAACGCTAAAAAAATGAGAGAGAAAATCACGTGTTCTGTTCGTCTTTGCCGGGAGGACAGTTCCCCCGTATCCAACTAATGCAAGCCCGCTGCCGCAACCCAAGTGAAACGGAACAAAGTAATGACAAAACCTATCGGATACAGAAATACGAACTTGATCCACTGTCATGTGCTAGCTTGGCGGCCTGCACAAGTTCTGCGATCCAGACGATATTAGCAAGCAACGGAAACAACGTATCTATACTTGCCAAAGATGTGCACGGTATGCTTCGTCCTCACATCGGTGATGCAAATTAGAGACTAATGGAAGCAATTCGAAGTATTTCCGAGCAGCCCACTCCCGTGGCAACATCGTGAATGCCAATTTTATGGGATGTCTTTAAAGTTACATACTGTACCTACACCTCCCAAAGCTCGCATTTGAGAAAAGTGGAACTTAAGATTACCTTTCCGAAGACCAAGTCCAAAGCACGAATATATTAGAAAGCTTTCATTGACATTTCACAATCAAAGTCACAGCATCGAAGCCGACAAATGGAATCCTTAACGGTCAACTTTGGTACCAGAGAATTATCTCAGCAGTAGCATTGGAGGAGCATGAGGCCAAGAGAGGGACTTCATGAACTTACGAGTAAGCTTTATACCGATCAAGCATCGCCATCCAATCATATTTTTATTTACATGAATTACCTAATATCACAGAGAAAATCTCTGCCTCTGTTTCACAGATCAATCCCCTATCAACAGAGAAACGGACAAAAAAGACGGTTGCTTCTTAATTTCCTCTGAACTGCCTATACGTATGAAAGATTCAAACAAAATGAAAAATGGACCTCAAGCAATCGGTCATATGCCTATTTTGACAACGTCCCTAGCATTCCCAAAATCTTAATGAACTCACAAGGAATTTAAAGGCAAAACTGTCGACTGTGGAACATCCTATCATCAAGGTGCAAGCTTGATTAGACCAATCCATTGAATTCCGAAGAGAGCATTACAGCACTGGCGCCTCTAATTAACAGGGTAGTTGTAATTCATTTCCTGCATCAACAAAATGAAAAATCTTGAGTGACAACAGGTATTCTCTCTTCTTATCCCAAAGAAAGTCACATCAGATCCACCCAAGACAAACCTCGCCACAGACAGGACAGGTTTCGCTTCTTTCCAACCATTCAAGAATGCATGCAAGATGAAAATGATGCTCACATTTCGTCACAATTTTTGGGTTATTGGCATCATATTCTGCACAAAGAAGAGGAAAATATCAGTCTACCAGAAAGTAAGCCGTTTTAATGTGCAATTAAGTGCAGAAAATACATCAACCATACTAATATCCGGAGAGAAAAGACACTAAAAGATTTTTCCACTAGCAATTTAATGGAGTGAAAGGACACTCTGAAGAAACACAACATAGGTACTTGTATTCTAGATAGCTAAAACAGAGAAAAATCTTCTACGAAAAGGAGATTTACTTTAAGTCACTGCATCATTTATTACAGAGAACAGAAATTCACAGGGGATATGTCGCGTTCAACTAATTATCAACCTCATTTACAAGCAAGATGTAAGTAATTGAAGTGATGCATTGGCAAGCAGAAACCAAAGTGGAAACATATTAAGAAGTTTCTAGTGAATATGGAAACCGCAATACTTCATCAGATTCGAATATCCTAATCATTTCATGTGTAGTACTAGGGCTTTCCAAATGCCTTACCCTCTAGACAGGTGGGGCACTCCTCCGCAGATGAATTAACAAGATCAACAGATTCTGAGAGCTCAATTTCTGGCTCGTTTTCTGTTTCGAGAACACAGTCTTGTCCTTTGCAGTCTGATTGCTTCAAATCTCCACATTTGGTTGGTTTTTCTAAAACATTGCCACCAACATTTTCTGCAGGAACAGAATCGGTCGTCTCAACTGACGCATCAGTTTTATTCCTAGTGCTTTCTTGAGGCCGCAGTGGAGTTTGAGGATGGCCTGAAGCCACATCATAAGGCAAAGGTGCAGGAGGTGGTGTATAGGTGTCGATAGAAGTAGTTTCTAAATTTGTATCAACCACGAGCCCAGAAGAGATTGTAGCGGCAGAATTATGGTGAGATGATAAAGGAGCAAGTTGGTCAGATGTTGCCGGGCACTGCAGAGAGAATATGCACTAGATTAAGTTTCAAGGGAATAATACAAAAGGAAAGTACTTATGAGAATAAATTCACAAAAGGTACATCTATGTTGTATGTTGTTTTGACCATTTGTGCTCAAAATCACGAAAGATCTTCTTCCATGACAACCACCTAACAATAACCAGAACAAGAACCCTGCTTGTTACAGTATAGAAGTGAAAAGCAATGCAACAGAACTATGTCTTTTGTGTTTAATCCGAATATGTCAGATTACTCACAAAGCACATAACTTACTGCCAATTTACACGATAACGTGAAAATTATTTTGCATCCAGAAAATATGCAATGGAACTATGTGAGGCTACTAATAACAGCAATTCATGCAACTTTCACTACATGTGGACACTTGGCTGCAGGAACCGAAGGAGCTTATGATGAAAGATACGACCAAAGTACTATAAAGTATAAGAAATGAGAAATTCGGAACAAGGCAGTGATATGGAGATCAATCATTTGAAAATTAAAGCAGAAGCAAAGTATCACCACTTGTATCCATTGAAGAGATCTATGAAAAATAATCATTATAAAAGTAAATGAAAGTACAGACATGTAGAAAAGGAATCAATATTCTGGAAATTACTTGAAGCATCACTAACGATTATTAAGAATATAGACAAGAAAATCCTAATTGGAGATTAAGAGAAACCTATGTAGTTACCTGGTGAAATTCTCAGGAATAGCTGACACATTTGTGAATATATTAAGAGAACATCGTGTGAAAAGTAATCATAAGAAAGTAGACAAAACATAGTGCGAAGAAGCTGCATAGTAGGCATAGGAAAAAAAAAAAAAACCCTGCCCCAAGAGGACCCAATCAAACCTGCCCAGCCTGCTTGGTACGGGGCTTTTGTGGGTGGGGGTGGCAAGGATATTGATCCCACCCCTTGCCCTTTGCCGTTCCTACTGATGCGTACTATTGTTGCTTAGAGAGGAATCTCTTAAAGACCACAGGCCCACAAGTACAGTAACATACGACACAATACCCTGGGTCAAGCGCCAAACGAAAGGAGTCATACTGATGGTCAGCAAAAATAACGTTTCCAGCAGAAAAGGAGGCCTACTAAAATGCATTGGCCATTTGCCAAACGCAAATCAGGTACTTGTCAAATATGCACAACTTAACTAACGAAGTATTACAATATCGATGACTAATTCCTAACACTGACTCCCATCCAATCCTAACGGGAACATGCTTGTGCTAAATAAGATACTCACGCTGACATGATAGAATGGTGGCGGTTCAGGCCTAGGACAGCAACAACAACCTCCCATATTGGTAATCTTTTGACCACTCAGCTTTATCAATCAGCACCTGGCTCATGACATCCCATCCTTCATCATAAGTGCAATCGAGTTATCTAGATAAAACACAAGAATGTAGACATTATCATCTAGATGCGCATCAAAATAGTTAGTAACAGATATCATGAGAAAAGGCAAAGAGAAACAAATCGAAAACCAGACCAGAAAGGAAGTTTGTTTTGGAGCAGCGGTGATTTAGACCTATTGCTCAAATGCAATTGGTTACATTACTAGCTAGGACTTTATGGAAAGGAACATCAGAAAGAAAGAAAACAGAATATCAAGTAACCGATACCTCGTACCCTCGCAAAGCCAATTGCTAATAACATAATTGCACAAATTCTTGGAAAATAACTATTAATGACATAACCAATCATATGCAAAATCATCTCATGGCGACCGCCAATTTGTGAGGAACTCGAGTGTGGAAACCTAAATTATGTGCATTCATGCAGTCCGCGCGCCATAACCAAAACATAGATGGAAAAGGGAAAAGGAAACCCCCCACTTTAATGGAGCCTAATAAAATATCGCCACGGTATAGCAATCACCATAAGAACAAACAATGGAATGGCAGCGGCACGAGAGTCTCCGAGACAACAGAACTGCACCAGTAATGAACCTCGCTATACTTCCAATAACTTCCTTCACCGTCCTTGATAAAGGACACCTAGTTGATCACATTAATCGCCTATATCATCAGCTCCTACTCTATCACACAATTTCACTCGAAAGATTCTAATTTTGTTCAGATTCATCATGTATCGATGGTTACTCGTCCTCCGTGCTGGAACCGAGCAGGTGACCCTCGCATGCAACACGGCAAAGGAGGCAGCCGTAACATTAGAAATCCCACGTCAGCGATATAGGCGCACTAATTCCACACCACTAACAATCTCCTACCAATCAGAGGTGGACGAGACTCGAAAGCGAAAGCATCGTCATCATCCTCCACCTGTCGGTTCCTCAACCAGGGCCGCGGCAGCTCAGCAGAGCAAACGAGCCGGAGCTAGCAAACACTACGACTCGGAATTCCGGCACCAAACCCCGCCGCCCGCGAGCAAACGCAATCGGAGACGCAGCATCGACAGACGCCCTCGCCGAGCGAGCTCACGCCGCCAGAGCGACCGGCGCGAGAACTTCGGTCCTCCGGCCGACGAGTTCCGCGGGACGCGCTACCGCGAACCGCAATCGGCGAGCGCTCGGGAAGCAAAACGGACCGATCGTCGACCGATTCCAATCGGAGCAACCGGGAAAAGCACGAGCATCGCGGACGGAGTTTTACCTTGGCGCAACGAGGAGCCGAACCGAATCCGGGAGCGGGGAATGGATGGCGAGACGTCGCGCTCGAATCGCTAGAGAGAGAAATATAGAGAGAGAAAGAAGAGAGAGAGAGCTCGAAGCGCGAGTACGCTCTTCCAGAGAGAGAGAGAGAGCTCTTATCAGTTGTGGAGACGAGCGAGGAAGATGGAGAGGGCGACGGGGGAAGAAAAATACAGAAAACCGGAAAAATCCCCCCAAAAAAAAGAGGAAAAAGAAAAAAGAAAAAAAGAAAAAAAGAAAAAAAGAAAAAGGGAAAAGGAAGGAGGGAGTCTGATTTACACGCGCTCGCGAGTGTGCGAGTGGAGCTACTCGCCGCGGGTGGACGGGGACGTGTTGAATTCCGGTATTGTAAGCTGGCCAACCCCGAGCGACCGGCTGAGCTGACGAAGCTTGGAATGTTGCCAAAGCGCAAGCCGCCGGTCCCACGCGCGTCGCCACGTGAGAGATCTCTCTCTCTCTTTTTAATTTTTTAATTTTATTTTTGTCGACTGATTTTTGATTTCTCGGTTTTTTGGCACGTGCCGAGAGAATGTACGCACGTGTTTGTACATACATTGCTTGCTAATTTTAAATTCAATCATAACAGATATTGCTTTGCTTGCCGAGTGACTCACGTAGAAATTTGCAATTCGCTAACTTTATTTTTATCTTATCACATGTCATCGACGCTTTGAAAATCCTAACACGTGTTATTTATTTCTATAGAATATGCTGAGCACTTATTAATAATAACCAGATATATGGTTTCTACTATTATCAAAATCTTTTGATTCTTACCGATGACTCAAATTTGATTACGTTGCGATCACTAATGAGAAACTTTTTTGGCAATTTATCTAAGCAATAGAAAACTCTCACTCCAACTTTTATGCTAGAGATATTAACATATTTTATAAAGATATTTAGGATATTGATTTTTTCAATATTTCGTAATGATGTCGATATCCAGGATATTCTCCATATCTTAATTTAAATTGTGCATATCCTTCCTTGATATGCTATCTAGATTGTCATCTACTAAATTTCACAAATCTCTCTTTCGCATATTATTTTTAAACCACTGGGGTTGTTATATTTCCATCTTGGAAGGGGGAGGTTGGGAGTTCAAATCTTCACATTCTCAGAGGGATTCGATTTCATTTCAGGAGTGGGTTTCAACTCCCACGCCTTGCAAGGAGGCAAGACAAAAGTCTGAGAGTGAGTGTTAGAGTAGGATTAGCGTAGGACCGACAAAAAAAAAAAATACTAGTGATAAATAGTTCAAGTTTTATCTCAAAAGCGATCTTTTTAAAAATATAGTTTACAGATCGAATTTATCCACATTTTGCGATTTGATCTGCTTTTCGTCCTTTTTCCCCCTCTAAGCCGAAGCTAAACAGAAACATTTTTGGGTTATATAGCATCGACCTGACTAATCCCATTTGTCTTTGAAATTTTGAATATTCTTCTTGGCCCCTCTTATGTTCTTTTCATTGTAGCTAAGGCTCCGTTCGTTTAGTGGAAAATGTGGCGTTTTTGGAAAATATTTTTCAGGAAGTCATTTTCCAGGAAATTGTAATTATTTTCCGGTGCTCACTTACTTATCAAGGAACGGCAAAACAAGTCTGCTACCAAGAGAGACTATACAACGAGACTGCAGCAAACAGCTACAATTTTCCAAGTTGGTATAGTCCGTTGGGGGGTATCAAGAGGAGTCTGGTTCAAGAGTCACATGTTATCCTGTTCAGAACCCACGAACTGCAGGCAAGCCGTTGCCAATTAGGACCATTTGCACTTTAATCGGTTCACGGGGAAAGTACTAAAAAGGTTTTAATAGGACAAATGTAATCATAAACATGTAATCATAAACATTTCGATTGGATTAATTTAGTTATAAATATTTTCACATTAGTATTAATTCAATACATCCAATCAATTTAAATTGGAAATCGTTAATATAAACACCGATTGCCTTACGTGACATAACCAACGTTGATACAGACGTCTTTTAATAATTTTTTGATTTTTTTTTATAAATTTGTGTTCTTTCCCTTTTTTGTTATTTCTTTCTTTCTTTCTTTCCTTCATTTTGGCGAGCAAGAGTCATTGGCCACTGGGCAAGGGCAAGCAAACCTCACTGGCTGTGAGTACACCCTCACCAAGCTTGTTGGCCCTCGCTTGCTAGCCAAAATGAAGGATTGAAGAAGGAAAATGAAAAAAAAAATGAAGAAAAAGAACAAAAAGGTAAATATCCAAAATTAAAATATTATTAAAAATATCAATGTCAGCACTGATTATACCATATAAGACAACCAACATCCATTAATTTTCAGCCTAAATTGATTGGATGGACTGAATTGATACCGATATAAACATGTTAAAAATTACATTGGTCCAATTAAAAAGTTTAACATCGAACTAATACCGATACAATAGGTTTGTGGCTTTTTCATATTTTTTTCTCCGATTCATGAGGCTTGGATAATATATTATGGGCCTCTAAGGAGCTGGGATTGCTTTAGTGCTTCTTCTACTTTTATATTTATGCTCTGCAACGTCCATGCTTATGATTCACTCTAAGAGTATGCGAGTCTGCTCGATGCCGAACCACAAAATCCAAACTTTAGAAAAGGGGTTGGATTTGTCTTCCCACTTTTCGAAACGGGTTGGCCCGCCAAACCCGATCAAACCACGCACGGTGCTCATTCCAAGCGTGAACCCCGAAGTGATCCTCCCTTTCTAAACTTGGATCGTCACTTAGAATATCACTTTGAATCAAGTTATAAGGAAGTCATAACTTGACTCGGAAGTTGTTCTCTTCCCTCTTCTTTGCTGCTAGATAGAGCATCACCCTCGGCATAAAGAGATCATTTTTTTTTGTAAACAATGTCCACATTGAAAAGATTAGGAGGATGTGACCTTTGTTCGTTTGGAATTTGATTGGTTGCTCGTTTCACGGTGAGAATGGCGTGGAGTTTAGGCCGAATTTGAGATTGGCCTCCTCTAGTCTAGACCGTCGCCATATTAATGGGTTCAAAGTTTGGATTGAAAATAGCCGATTGCATTGTACGGTTTTGCTATGGGTGATCGGGTCCAAGGTGGGTAGGGTTTAAACCTGGACCCTATACCCGACTTTATTATGATCGATTCCTCTTTTTTGGACACTGTACCCGACTCACCCTGTTTTTCCAGTTCAATTCCAGGGTCAACCATATTTCCACTGAAACTTGTTTTGTAATTTCCCAATATCCTATATGATTTCGAATTTTATATTAATATGCGAGAAAATAATGTAATCATTCTAATTTGTATTGAAACATTAAGCAATTGTAATAAATAAATACATGAACTTTCTAACTAAATGAAAAATTAAGGCAAATAATTAGGAACAAACATGGGTCTAATATTAGTCTCATTCCCACAATTACTCATTTATGCAAGCATAACTCTTCCTACAAAAGAGAAATTAGGCGAGTCAATGCACGTGGTATACAAGAATTTGGTGGCGACAAACACCGTCTGTCCGTCGAACGGTGCGGGAGGGAAGCAAGTGAGGAAGAGGAACAACGGAAGAGGAGTGTCATGCGTGTTTGAGAGAGCTAAGAGGAAAAGCGCCATGTAATTACGGGAATAAGAATAAAAATAATGGGAAAAAAATAGGGTTTTTGACCTATACTTACAAAATTGGTTCCCAAACCGATTCCAAAACCGGTTTAAGAACCGGTTCCTAGGGTGGATAATCAAGCGGATCCGATTCCCGGACCGGTTTAAACCAATTCTGAATTTTGGGAACCAGTTCCCAATCTTGTTTTTCGGGTGGGCCAGTCCGATTCTCGGATATACCTGGTCCGGTTGCACACCCTACTAATTGCAGATTCATATGCAATTGACAACATGGTCATACATCCAAATATGTTCCAGACAAGCGTGCTTGCACATGAAACAATAGTCACTTAAAGAGTTTGCATTTCAAAAAGTAGTTACGCAACAATGTAATGAAAATTGATATGACATTTGCTAGAAGTGAGACTCTAGGCAATCCACATTTATCAGCAACATAGATTGTAGCAACATCAACCAACTCGTCGAAGTTGAGAATTAAGATAACATCCGAGCCCTGTCTTGCACTCAAGGGATTCACGATGAATTACTTTTACTCAGTGGAATCGAACTTAAGATTTCTCATATTTCTCGAACCCATTGCATACTTCTAGTTCCAGTACACCGTTCTCTCCATAACCAAACACATCCTATGACTTCATCAAACGAGAGTATCTCTCCCCACCCCTGGGCCCTAAGTAGGTAAACTTCAATTTAAAGCCATTCCGGAAACCACGCAATCGGGTTTTTGCAGGCCTTCACTTGCGCATATCCAAACGCAATGGATGTGCGTGGCCCCTTCGTCCTGCACCGGGCTGGAGCGGCTAGAAAAATCAACCATACCCGCCCAACGGCGACTTCTAATTTGAATTGTCAATCCAAGATTTGGATCGGTCCACCTTACAATGTCACTCCAAAGGGCGGATCACCAGGGATTCGGCACACGTCCCTTCAATTTTGGCGCTTCCGAGTTCCAGGCGGTCCAAACATGGAATCGAAGTAGATTGAGCCGATCAAAATCAAACGTCCAATCGCCAGGGAATTATAATGAGTCACGCAATTATCAGCCTTTCCAAAAATTTGACCATGCCCGGTCCCACTTCCTCAGAACTTCGCCAGAGCAGGTAAAATAAAATAAGATAAAACCGAAGGCAAAGGCAAGTAGTAGTCATCCCGCTCGTGTTCCAAAGAACGACAAAATCCAAATCCCCGGGCGAACTAGTTTCGATGATCTTAGCGAGTTTCCAAGATGCCCTATTTCTCGGATGGTCGCCAGACCCAACAATCGACCATTTCCCGAGCAGCAGAAAGCAAAATCAAATGTGCATAGGACTAATGTCATTCGGGCTAATATAAAAATAAAATCTCAGTCTTTCTTTTCTTTTCTTTCTTTTTAAGTCTCCGTCTCCACCGGGGTCAAGACGGATCAAGACAAGTCATCCACACCGGGATCGAATATAATTAGCACCGACCGTCTTATGCTCTAAATCCCAATGGAGTTGAATGAGCTTTTACTACATAACTAGGTCCCATACGTTACCCGGGGCTGGGAGAGAGAGCAACTACATCAAAGGGTTAGCATCCAAAAGATGAACAAGAATCGGTTGACCACGCCCAATCCTCCCCCATGAGAGTCTTGGTGGTCATCTTTTAGTTGTGAGGGGGTTAATTCCAGGACACTTTGAGAGGTAGCGAGCGCTGCAGCAACTGTTCTTCCCCCTTCCGTCGCTTGGCCATGCGGATGAAGTCTGTAATCACTTCTTTCTCGTTTACTCTCTGATGTATAAGACACAAGCAAAACAAGGGAGATGTATCAGTTTAATCTTAAATGCAGTTCCTCAGTTTGTGCGTGTGAGAGTGAGAGAGACGGACAGACCTGTGATACGAAATGGCGCTCGGCGATGTGGAGCATTTCGTTCCTCATTGGGCTGACAGATGCGCTTATCTACATTTCACGTTTCAAGAAAATGCAGCTCAGGTCAAATCTTTTAGAATGTAAATCAACATCACCATGTTTGAAAAACCTACAAGTTTGTAGTGCCTGCAGTATTTCCACAACGCGTATGTGCTCAGTTTTGCCAAATCTATCTTCTGAAAACCACAAAACAGCTACAGATTATGTCAATTCAATGAATACCAAGAAAGCACTAGATCTTTGCTAGAAATACACTCGACCAACATGCGAGCACAAATTTCAATATTTAAAAGGAATCATCGAAATTTGTTCCTCCACTCAACTTTGTTGATGTTATCCCAATAAGCAGAGCAAACTCCACAAGAGAAGTAGCAATAAACAAGATAATTGCACACTGGTCATACCACTTGAGGTGTTTGAATGATCGATCGGACGTCTCTGTAACTGCCGAGGATGATAGACTTCCTTGCAGTGGGGCTAACCAATTGCTTTGCATGCCGTACTTTTGGCTTTCCCGACTTGTGGGAGTTAGTATTAGAAGCTGCTCGAGGAAAATAAATACTTCAAAAGATAAAACACCAAATTGGAATAACGTACAATAAGATAGGGCCTGAGTTCGACTGACAGATAAGATGCTCCTTTTCAACAATGTCAGAGTCAGTGCTGGAGTCAATGTTTTGATCACCATCATCTTCATTCCCTGTAGGATGTTCCAGCACGCTCAATGCATTCCTTTGCAGCTTGACTTCAACTCCATTTTTCAGAACCTTGCAGGAGAAAGCACCGGTAGTTTTAAAGCACATCCTCAAAACTTTATCCGCTAAAAATGCAAAGCAGTAATATATGTTCATTTAAAACATTTCCATAGAAAAGATGACTAGAAAACCAGTATGGTAATAGACGAGGATACCAATTTTAAGTAGACGGGAAAACAGAAGAAACTTTGTCCATCAGATCCGAATCTAAGAGTTATGCAAAAGAATCGAACCCAATTTTGACATGCAAAAATTTCTATCACGACTATATCATCCTGTGGAAGCCAGACAAGGGATATGTTAACTACCTAAGCTCTTCAGCTGCAACTCTTATCATCTAGATGAATAAGGGAAACAAGCTCGAGTAACAAATATGAGGCAACGTAAGACCTTAAAGTCTGAGGCTTAGCACAACTTTCGACATGAATCACCCATCACACTGATAGAGCATATCTTCAATCAAACATGAATCGCGTTTAATCACTTCTTGCTGAAGTTTTCCTTAATGGGAACCACCAAACACCGATATGTCTGAACTTCAGTTCTCTTTATGATTTATAAGTAACTGATTCAATATTGATCAACCACATCAGATGAATTCCTAAAATGTAAGCAAATGTTCAAGAATGACGCGATTCACTAGTCAGTATTTGGATCATGGTAGCCGACCAAAGTAGAAATGTGATCACCAAGGACAGAAAATTCCACTGATGGAAATTCTCACACTATTGGATTTAGCAAATAAAAAAGCAGCTGACCTAAAAGTAAGGAGTTAATATTGCTCCACTTGTGCTACCACGTAAGGAACCATTATTTAGGTCAACATGTACTAAGAAAAAGTTAATGAATGGATACCAGCCAGTGCCAACCACCAAGGCCCACAGCCTTCTTCACTACGCCTTGAAGACCCACCAAGACGGATTTTGTTCGGTTGTTACCAGTCACAATGACCTTCGTATGCCTAGGAAGAACAGACAGCTCCTCATCACCGCTCTCCTCGCGAAATGGCGACAAAATTTTAGAAGCACATAGCTCAGGCTCCTCCAACATTGTCTCCAACTCAATCCGCCCCTCAATAAACCGATAAAGGACACCAAATGGAGTGAAACGTACAACAAAGATAGGATTTTCAACTAATAACACAATGATCCATTGACCGGGGACGGCTTACAGTAGAAGCTCATGGCTTCCCTCGATTAAGCTTTCCTGCAGAGTGGAATAAAGAATTAACAACGTGTCATGTAGACATTCATGTCCTTCAGTGAAACAGATTGAAGCAAGTAACGACTGCTAAAATGCAGAATCACGAGAGAGAGAGAGAGAGAGAGAGAGAGAGAGACCAATCAGACACAAATTTTTTAAGGACTGATCAGGAGAGTTCGAAAAGGACTGAATCACAGACAAAGTTCATTAAAAAAAAAAAAAAAAAAAAAAAGGAGTTTCGAAGAACCCATCGTTGTGATCTACGTCAATACAGTGCCGATAACTCATGAGATAAACCTCCTCCATTCAAGACACGGTTGCACCAAATTTGGAACTAGAACTACTCCGTTCAAGCAAAAATCGCCTCGATTACCCACAACATCAACCTTAGAGTGCTCAGCCCGTACTCCTCCGACCCAACCATCCAAAAAAATCAAAACTTTTCCCAAGAAAAACCAAAATGACACGACAAGAAGCCACCCAGCACCGAATCAATTTCAACCCAAAACCCAAAACCGAGATAACAACAGGTTGACGAAACGCAATGACGCAGACACTCGATACCCACCGAGACGCATTTCGCTCTCCGCTCGACAAACAGTAGCGACGAGCTCGATACAATTCGCAACTCGGGGAACGAAATGCGTGACGAGAAAACCCAAAAGAACCCGACTTGATCACTGCCCACGTACCTGGCAGACACAAGGATCACGAGAGCGAGCTCGACCAGGACGATAGCGGAAGACGAAATGCGAGAGGATGGATGATGGGATTTTTTTTCTGAACTGGGAGGAGGCTCCTCCACGAAAAAGTGCACGACTTTTGAGAGCAACTGCGATTTTTGATGACGATACGCTTTGAAATGATCTCAAAAACGCGACCAAGCAAGCGAACGCGAGAGAGAGAGTGTTTGAGTGTATGTTCTTAAATGCCTACCAACTGCTGATAAGAAACCGACCTGACACCATGGCGTACGGTCGGGCATTGCATTCTTACCGGCTATTTCCGGTAGCCGGTCGCCTTTTTTGCCGAAAATACTACTTGGACGTTTAAACGATTTAACTCAAATTTCAATTCTGGCTCGAAATTTTTCTTTTGTTTCGTAAAAAAAAAAAGAATTTTATCTCAGGTCCCAATTCCAGCCTAAATCTTTTTTTTTTTTTCTCGTAAAAAATATTATTTTTAACTCGTGTCCCAATTTTCGTTACAACTTTTCTTTTGTTTCATAAAAAAGCATCAACCCCGTCATACTTCCATCAAATTTCCACCGAGTATGCGCATCAAATCTTTAACTAATACATTGATGAAAACTTGACCGGCCGTAGTTGTGTATTGACTAAAAATCGATGCTCTTTTAATGAGATAACAATAAGTTTGAGCCATAATTGAGATCCGATATAAAGTTTGTGCTCTTTTCAAGACGAAAAATAATCCAAGGAAGAATGCCAATCCGAAATATAGTAAGTGATTTTTAAAGGAAGGCCTCACAATCGTAAATTTATAATGTGTCGAGGCGTTACGATAAATAAAAATTCAAATTTGGGCTGATATGGCAGAGTACAGTTCCACTATTTCGGTGGATAATATCATGAGTTCCTCATAAATTTCGACTTGTCCCGTCTCTTCCCCGCCATTGCTCGAGCCATAACGGATCTAACTAACGTTCGGATTTGCTTCACGGGCGTCTCCTGAATCTCCATGTCGACGTCCTACATTCTGTCCAAATGCTCGAAAGCCAGAGCGGGGTCGGCGAGAGAAAACGAGATTTCCAGCATTCGTTTCGACCTCGACGTTCTCCGGATCGCGTTTTAATGCGAGCACGATCCCCGCTGGCTTTTCCTGACTCGCGAGAGAAGAGAATACGAAACGGAATGGCCCGGGTCTATTCAAAGCCACGGAATTTTTCCATATTATCACAAGATTCGATGGAAAAAACAACCCATTTTTTCTTTTTTATTGGGTCAAGAGAAACAAGCCAATTAAAGATGTTTAAAATCGTGTGTAAACCCAATGGGTGATGGAATGAGGGGGTAAAAAATGTTTTTATTCTCTTTTTTTTAACTAATATCGCTAAAAGTCCATGATAATAAATTTACTATAAATTACTTTTTAGGTTATCGAAAACGTTATATCAATATATTTATAACAAATTAACCCTAAATTGATATATACTTTCACGTGGACTTATCGTATCAATTGAGTTATTATCATGTGTAATCCAATTCAATTAAGTAATTTTATGATAAAATTTGATGAAAATTAATGAAGAGTAAATATTTTTAAAATTTATTGCAAGTGTATTAATTTAGATTTTTTTTTTTTTGTAATACTAACCAATTTTTTTCTTACTTGATCCGTCGGAAGACGGTGGCTTTCGGGTACGGGACCTGGCTTGGCCTTTTCGAAAACAAAGCCGTCTGCTTTTCCCCCCTGTGCCGTACGCGCGGGACCCACTCTTTTTCCCTCGGCTAAGTTCTAATCGTCGCCTGGGGCTGCGTGTCGGAACCCAAAAGAACACGACGAAATTTTCCTCTTGGAGAACCGGCATGCATAAAGCTAACTTCTCACAATTGATTGAGGAAATAAAAATGATTAACAAATACATAAAAAGAGTCACGGAAAATCTCAAACCATGCTACAATCTCGAAAATCTCAAATTATATTAACTGTAACATATTTATCGTAATATATTTATCGTGCCTTTTTCTCATGACATTAAAAACCTAAAATTTGTACATATTTAAGTCATTTACTTTTTATTAAAATTTTCTGAAATAAATTTTCATCTTAAATAACATCGTTTTAGTATTCATGTTATTTACTTTCTGGCGTTCATATATAGAGATTTGTTGATGCAAGATAAATGCGTTATATATGTATAAATTTGAAAAAAAGTTTGTGATGAAAAAAATATAAGATAAATGTGATTGGATTTTTGATGGGTTTTGTTCTAAATAGTACTCTAATCAATCGGACAAAACCGCACGAGCACAGGAGACTGGAAAATGATAAAACATTCCTAATTTCACAAAAGAAAAATATTAGTCTAGTTTAAAGTGATTTGTGTCAGGGGATGCTTCTTCTCGGATCTTATCCGAGCAGCAGCAGCAACAGCAACAGCAGCAGGTGTCGAAGCCCCACGGCACGACCACACTCCCACAGCACGCCAGTACCAAAAAAAAAAAAAATAGTAAAAAACATAAAACTCGATTGGAAAGCAGTTTTGAAATCCGGTGCATTCTGGTTCTAGCCTGCGCTGCCACGCTCCAGCGGAGGAGCTCAGCTCGATTTCTAAGACCGGGCCCCTACCTAACCACCCCCCCCGGGGCCCCCGGTCGCAGCTCGAACGCCGTCGTACCGAGTCGCTCCAGCCTTATGGAACCTTTTTGTCCATGCGCCGCGGCTGGTTGCACCCCCCTCGTCTTGTAACTTCAAGAGACCGATGGTTCGAATTTTTATGGCCGTAAAGGCCACGTGCGTGGCCATCGCCCGCCGCGATCACGAGCTCCGGTGTCAACGAGATTGGCACAGCGCTCGACGTTGCAGGCCTGCGGTGTAACCACTTCCGGGTCGCTTCCCTGAGCCGAGCCAGCTATGGGACCGCATAGGGAACGAGCCGGTGATGCGCGACGGTCCGGCGTGGAGGAGGGACGGTGGATGAGAGTAAGGAGAGAAGGGTGAAGACGGGCATCGGAGTGTACCGGGGTTTTGAACGTGTGCGTTCCAGGGGGCCAGTCGCGCCACAGCGGTCTTAAAGCACACGAGGAAAATGAACCTCCACACGGCCAATCGATCGATGAGAAAAACAAGGTCGAATCGAATTCTACCATGAGTCCTGACCAAGAAGAGTCGAAGGATGCATTAACATACAGAAGACTACTGATATGCAAAGGCTCTAGAGATTCCAATACTTCACAAGTCAACCGATTTTTCCTCCTCAGCATGCAGGAGATGCTCGCTTCAGTCAGACAACACCACGCTCATCTAGAATACCCGCCGCTGTCTCTCGATAAGGAGCGCTCCCTGCGTCTCCTGGACGAGTCCGGACGTTCCTTGTCCCTCTCCCTCCTGCCACGAGGAGATCGGGACCTTCCTCGCCGGTCCCTTGGATAGTAATCATCGTCGCGCCGTCGGCGTGGAGAATAGCTGCGGGATCTTCTACCACTACGGCCTGCATTTTTTAACTCCAATGAACATGACATGTTCAAATAATGTTGTGAAAGTTCGGATGTATAAACTATACCGGGACGTTGAAACTTCATCAAAACAAATATTGAGAAAACGGTATTCTGGTGAATCAAATTAAACCTAATGCCACTATATAAGCTAGTAATGGTAAGTTGCCAAGGATATAACCCACATTCAATAACTACGAGAGCAAATCGAGTGCATACCTCGTTTTTCTTTCGATCCAAGATACCTTCCGGGAGTCGGAGTCCTCCCACACTTCCTTCTTGCCTGTAGAAGATAGATTATATTTTCAGACTGATTGAGTCGAACAAACAACTCGGGATCCTGTTTTATGGCCTTTCAGTATTCAATACAGAAGAAAAAAATTCACAAAGAAACGAGCAGAGAAGGATCAATCCATTGGAAGGAGAGTCATTCTAAAACCTTCTATGCTATCTTAAATAACTCAAATTGAAAAGAAAGAGAGGCCAGCAACAGATACTTTTACTCATATCGTAAAAAGGGCATTCACCCCTTGGCATCGGCAAAATAGTTGGATCGATTGACGAGTTTGGGAATGTCGCTGAAGAACTCATGTGGTGAATGAATAGGTTCAACGGATTAGATCTTAGATCATGAATTCGATGGAGCTACACAGACCGGACCTGCTGCTAAAATTCATCAGGCAATAATCCCAGAAAAAACCTCTGAAAAGTTAACAAGAGATGACAACTCACTATAGTTAACTAATTATGAAAATAAAACACATACCTTCTCCACAGTGATCAGTCGGCCTTCAAACACTGACTGGTTCAGATACTTTATACAGCGCTCTGCATCCTTGTTGGTTTCCATGGTGACAAAACCAAATCCGCGCGAGTCTTTGGTGCGAGGGTCAGTAACCAACTGGCACTCCAAAACCTAAAACAGAGCTCATTAAAGTATTTCTGGAATCACTTTCACAATTTATCTGTTCATTTCTTGTTTTTACCTCTTTGACTGGAGAAAAGATAAGATTCCAGCACTGTTAGCAAAGGGATGATTGATTGACCACAAACAACTCTATGTCTACTACAAACAACTTTCTCAATGTCTACCTTCCAAGGCTTATGTTGACTAATGCATTACAATGGCACAACATGCCGTAGTCATGACTGACAGATGCGTATGAGCTTTCTCTTTCATTGAAGGCAGACATTTGAACCAGGCTTACAATAAGCAGGAGCAAATGACACAGCAAATAAGAAATAGAGGAAACAGCAGTTGTTTCACCAACTGCGCCAAGCCTCTAGCCACATGTTTATCCACTGATGATTAAACATTGATGACGCTACACTTTTACACAAGCCTTTCACAACTTACCATTTTCCTGAGCTTACATCAATAACAGCTAATTTAATATATTTAGTCTCACAAATATCACCATACAGGCTTGCTTCTGCACCTTAAAGGTAGTATTAGTATGATCCATGCATTGCATTGTTACATCTCTCCATTATCAGATCAAACTGCCCTCCCAAAAATTGTGGTGGCAATATCTTATAGCCCAAGGAGAGGGCCTTTTGCTAACCCACTTTCTTCTCTACATTTTTGGCATTTGACCAGAATAAATCTGGCAAATTTTTCCGGCCAGTGAAGAATTTGGCATTACAAGGTCCTATGAGAAAGAAACAAGACAAAAAACCGTTGCCCCAGCATTCTACTTATGCTTTCAAATGAAAATAAACCAGAAAATGGTCAAAATGATTTTCTTGAAATGCAGGACTTAATGTACTTTCATGATGAATTTTTAATTTTTGTGAAAGTTGTAGGCTGGCAATTATAGAAGCTATCTAAAGGCAGAATCCCTGAACATTAGGCAGTTGGATGCCGTTGGTTCCTATTCATAATGCGTCAAGACCCATCAGCTTCCAACGGCATCACTTGAATGAGTGATTATTATGAGAAAATGGCAGCTTTCAAAATCACATACCTTTCCTTCTTTACTAAAATATTTTTCGAGATCTCTTGAAGTAACCCTGGTTGATAAACCCGTCACATACAAGTTATTTCCTGGATTGCCAACAGCTTGGTACTCTTGGCTCCTGGAACAATAGACTCCATTGTTCAATTTGAGACATGACTAACAATTGATCATCTAAAAAACCCCAATAGCAATAGTTTGTCACACAACAAACACAAGGGAATCCATACTTATCTATAAAAACGAAAACATACCTCGAGCGGCTTCTCCTCGATCTTGACAACGATCTTGACCTCAACCGACGGCCTCTGATGGGTGAAGCAGAATCCCTTGATCTCGACAACGATCTTGACTTGGACCGACGGCCTCTAACGGGTGAAGCAGAATCCCTTGATCTCGACAACGATCTTGACTTGGACCGACGGCCTCTAATGGGTGAGGTGGATTCACGAGGAGAAGGAGACCTGTCACACAAAGCACCCCAGGAAAAAAAAAAAAAGGCTTACCAAGGCATAGGTTATGCAAACACATCTGAGATTAAAAGAATCAGACCAAGAGAACTTACTTTTGTCTCCTTTTGTATGGCATCTACAAGTAACAAAAAAATTCGCCGTCAGAATCCATTGAACACCAACATAATCAACTGCCCGCAAATCATCTCTCGATAGTCTTACTCACTCAACTACACATGACCAAAGATTCGAGCTTTCAGCCCAAAGAACTAACCCTGCTAAGTAATTTTTCATATCAAGAATTCCGACCTCAATAACAGAATTTATCTCAGCTCATGAACTTCCACCGGCTCGATTCCCTCTAAAATCCCCCCCGAGAACGCGCGAAAAGGAAAAAGAAAACAGCCTAATTCAAAATTCAACAACGTCTCTTATCCAAGCAGCGAATTCACGACACAACCCATCTCAAGTCACGCGTTTCCCGATCGAAACTTGGCGTGATCTTCGACAAGATGCACGAGGTGCGAGGTGCGAGGTGCGGGATTGATCGGTACACAGACCTTCGCCAAACGGTACGACGTAGCAAGGAAAAATTTAGACGGGCAAGAGGTAGGAGGGAGCGAATGGAAGGGGGGGCACTGACCTTGACTCGGGTGGCTAAACGGGATCGCCGAGTCGACTCAGATGCCCTAGGAACAGCGGTTCGTCGGAGCGTCTGTGACGGAGCAGCACGGAAGTGCGCGGAGAAAATGGCAAAGCACCCTTTAACTTTTCCCCGACGCCGGCGCGTCTCAACGTTTTTATGAGCTTTAGGCCAACTAAAAAATGACGCTTCAGCGACTCTTGCAAATCACACAAAAGAAGAGGAAGAAGAAAAAGAAGAAGAAGCCCGAACGCCCGTTGGTATTTAAGAAAAAGGATGATCAACGGGCCGGGCTTCCCAACTCTGGCCCGGAACGTCACGTGCTGTGCGAGTGTTGGCTGCATTGAGGGAAAGTTTCCTAGAAAATGCGGAGGATTATGAAGTGTGTTTGTTTCCTGAAAAATAAAAGATTTGACAAATATTTTTCTTAAAATAATCATTTGTATCGCTTGAAATAATTAGTTGATGAAAAATTTGATCAAAACCCACATAATAAATTTTTTAAATGATGAAGATATTTTTCGTTTGTTCATTTTTTACGGCACCGCTCGCAATCGGGAGTACCGTGTTAGTTTGCAGCTGTGAACAGTGTCGTAAGGCGTGCTAACTCGGTAGGTAGGCCTCTCACCTACCCTCACTCATTTCAAACGCATGAGGCTACTATACTCGCCTACTTGGCGATTGCTAGGAACTGTGACCCTGACGTGGTGTCTACCTTCACCATTATGAGGCCCCATAATTCTCTGTCTATCTTTATCTTTCTGACAGAGAGGGAATACGAGGATAATATTATGGAGTCTCTTATCCCAGGTGGATCTCCCGCCTTTTTTTTCCCTTGAGCCTTTTAAGGATCTGCTCAAGTCCATATAATATAATTATACAAGCAATCATTTTTAGGGAGATATTTTCAAATCATTTATGTTTCACAAAATAAATAGAGTCTTGAGTTAAAAAGGTTTTTCAAAATGCAAAGTGTTTGATAAAGTATAATTGAAAAGTGCACAAGAAATGCAACTTTGTTTAAAATGGTTTTTGAAGTCACACTTTGTAAAGGAGTTTTGTAAATTTTTTCCCAAAAAAATCAAATTGGCAAAGGGCTCAGTTGCCTAGGCCAATCAAATTTGGCACAAGGTGAAAAGCGGCTTTGGCTAGTGCGACCCTAGCAATCCTGGGTGGTTGTCGATTGAGATCATACGACTTTAGGTGAGGGCCGATGGTGTTAGATCTGGTTAGATCTATAACTTGCCAGCAGCCTGAGCTCTTCAATGTGCATTCGAGTGAGGGTATTTTTCGAATTATAAAAGTTTAGTAAGGGTAAAGCTGTGTGTGTGTGTATATATATATATATGAGACATTTGGAAAACGCTAAAGCTCAAAGCTAGTTGAAAGGATTTTGAAAATTCAGAAATCTCTAAAAAAAAAAAAAAAAACTGCTAAACAATTTGACTTTTGCTCATAGTTCTTTAGGGCAAAGTGGTCGTCAAAGGCAACCAAATGTGGCCGGATGCGACAAGGCCAAGGCTCAATCGAATCCAAATTCCCAGCAAAACTTCATAAACATTCAAGTCAATTCTTGAATTTTTCATAGCTGGTCATTCTTAATCTCCATACTCATTGACATTAGATTCAGGCTTCATTGACATCGGATTCAAGCTTCGATCTAACCTTGTCAGGAGAACTTTAGGATTTGAAGGAACCATGCTTCCATAGAGATAAGCATATCACATGTCTTAAAACTTATTACGAAAATGCAATTAAGTTCTAAAACTTATAAAAAAAAATAGAATTAAGTCCTAAAAATTGTCAAATGTATGCAATTAAGTCATTCTATTAATTTCATCCAATTTGACTAAGGAAAAATACCTATGTAATTTTTTTGATAAACTCCTACATGGCGACATGTCTAAATGATATATTATTATCCTAAAATGATGTCGTTTTGATCCAAATATAATTTTAACACATGTTATATTTAAAAATAAGCTAAATTATTATTATTATTATTATTATTATTATTATTATTATTATTATTATTATTTAAAAAAAAAAGAGAAAAGAAAATAAGAAGGAAGGAGGAGAAACTTGGTCATGAAGGCAGCTGACCATCTCCCACCCTTGTCAGCCCTTCTCGGCAATGGTTGCGTAGCAACGATGAGGGCTTGTAGCCCTCTTAGCTTGGTCTCTTCTCATTCATATTTAAAAAAAAAAAATTTAGTTTATTTTTAAAATTTAATTTAAATAATTTGCACCAAAATGACGTAAGTAAATAATATAAAAGTCATATCAACATTTTCCATTAGAAAAATTGAATGAAATTAATGAAATGATTTGTGACATCCTGAAATTCGAGTCCTCTGAAGGATGGATGAATGTGAATTTCGTCAATGCATTGTTGGTTGATCTCACTCGGAATTGATCATTCCCGAGATACTTGACCTTGAGGGGAAGGGCTAATGAGGACGAACTCGTATGGCTAAAGGACTCGACACAGGAAAACGACTTGACCATGAGACTTGCGTGAGGCCGATCCCCGTAGATAGCGGCCGATTTCAAGGACGATTGGGAGTCGATTCGCGGACGAGAACATAATGGAACGACGGGTGATTCCGTTTGCCATTATCGAATCCGCGAACGACCCTATGTCGATCCTTAGTGATCGTGTACTTTGAAATAAGAATCTAGCCTCCATAATTTCATGCAGTCAATGACGTCGTCCATGAGTCGAGATGTCTTGAACGTGGTTTGGCACAAGCCGATTACGCGTAAATCCTCAGAGCCGCCCGTTAGTCTGAGTGGTAACCGAAATGGCATTAGGGCGAAATTGACATGGCAAGAGAACTTAGGGGTGGACTTCGAATTATCGGGAATGTCCGAGACGGACGTTAGATGAAACTGCTTCAAACAGTTGACAGAGCCAGTTAAGCCGAGCAATTGGAAGAAAAGGGAATTTCGGACCGAGAAAGCAAGCCCATGAGGACGTGGGCTGAGCCAAGCCAGTGTGGGCCTAGGCCCAAGGTGGGAAAGCCACCATGGTGGGCCTAAGAAAATCAAATGAGCCCATTGGGCCTAAATCAACTATTCATCTTCTAAGCCTGTTGGGCCAATTCTTATTTATTTCAAGCCCAATTAATTTCCAAGCCCACTCCTATTCATGGCCAAGCCCAATCCTTAGGCCCATCCACCAATTTCAGCCCAAGGTCATATTTGTAAATTGTGAGAGGTGAAATGACCAAAATGCCCCTAGAGCTTGTGGATAAGGGCAAAAGAGAAGAGAGAGAAGATGATGTCATGCATGGGGAATTGAAATGGCCATTTAATGGCTTTAATGAGGAGTGCAACAGCTCTCCCATCACTCTCTCTCTCCCCCATTCGGCCTCCAAACGGACAAGCTCCTTTCTCCCTCGTTCTCCCTCTCTTCCAGTTTCTGCTCCAGCTGATCCTTCGGTGAAGAATCGAGTCAAAAGTGGTCTTCCCGGTTGAATCACAGAACGAGCCACCTATCACCGTGACCGGGAGAGACAGACCGTTCTAACGAATCTGATTTTGTCCCGAACGGAGCTGCCGTCCGTCATGTACGGCCGTCACAAGCCGCCGGTCGCCGGTCCGTCGGTCCGCTTGCAGCCTGCACTGTTTCGAGTTTTCGGCCATTTTTCTTCCATTCCAGCCATTCCTCCGCCCATCCCAACCTCCAGCAAGACCCCAAGACCTCCCGGTGCTGCTGGTTGTCGGCCACCCCTTCGCCGGAGCTCCGCCAAGTCGTTCAACTCGGTTTCTCCTCCGGCCAGGCTTTGTTTTTCGGTGTTTTCAGTGGGAGTCCGAGCTGTGTTGCTGTGTTGAGCTTGGGACCGCCTTGGATTGTTGTGGTAGAGGTTCCGGTGCGTAGCCACCGTCGTCGCCGCCGCGTCGGTGTCTCCGGCCCGCTTAACAGGTGAGTTTAGCTCCTAATCCTTTGATTAGTGCCTAAACTTGCTTAGGGTTGGTTTAGTTAGATTTAATTCTAATTTATGTGATTTAATTAAGTTGTATTAGCCCTAAGATAGGTGGTTAGATGGATGGATTAGATTAATTTAGCTTAATCTTGCTTTATTTGCTTAATGTGACTTATGTGGTTAATTAAGCATGTTTAGCTTTAATTGATTGATTGTTTGCTTTAATTAATGTTTTGGTTAATTTCTGAATATAATTTATTATTTATTGAATTATGGAAATTTATGTTCACTCGACACTATTCACTGTTCTTGTTCACGTGCACTGTTCACGCTGCATCACCATTAGAGTGATCGCTCACGACGACCTTTGTTCACCCGAGAGTGAAAAATTGCCTTGTTTCATGTGTGTTGATTTTATGAAGTGAATGGATGTGTAAATGTATGGGCATCCGCATGAATTGAGTGATGATTTGTGTAATTGTGTGATAATTGTGATATATAGGTATTTTTAATTAGAAAATACCGGGCGTCGGTTTACAACGCCAAAATGGATTTGTGGGCTGTTAAAGTTAGTGGAGCCATGATGACCACTTAACCTAAATTATGCCAGTGGGGCCGAGTTCTGCCACCGAATTTGGAATCGGTCGCGCCCGTTGGACCGTAATTCGCCACCTATTAAAGGTCGTGCCCGTTGGGCCGTAAATTGCCACCCGATAAGGGTCGCGCCTGATAAGGCCGTAACCTGCCACCTATTAAAGGTCGCGCCCACTGGGCCGTAATTTGCCACCTAAAAATAGGTTGTGTCCTTTGGATTGTAAATTGTTGCCAAGAAATTTGGTAGACTGTGCTCGTGGAGCCGTGAGTAAGATTTGAGACTGAATAAGGGAGACGATCGGGGGAATGGTCGGATTGACATGGAATCGGCGGGTTGATTGATCGATGACTCGATCTGAATTGATGCATTGATGTGTGAAATTGTTATATGCATTAATTATATACACAAGTGAATCACATTGTTTATGGTATGCACACATGATTCGATAATGTGCAGGGTGTGGCAATGGCCAGGTGAGATCGCTTATTATGCGACTCGTGTGTGATTGATGAATTGTATCATCTAATGGTCATGTGCTTTGTGTGTATTATGCTGAGTTATATCGCGCAGGGTATGGCATACCAGGTGAGGTTGTATGTGAATCGACTGTTGTTTGTTGGTTGTTGACTATTGGTTGTTGCTTGTGGTGGGGTAGTTACGGATAGATACCCCTGGGTTGAGTTGGTGTACTAACCGAGGCTTAGGGGTATAACTCGCTGAGATTTATATCTCACTTGGTTATTGAATAACCATTTTCGAGTCCCTTGTGTGAAGAACCCGAAGCTTGAAGCGAAGGGTCGGGAGCATAGGTGGCTCAGTAGTTCTTTATGACATAGACCTTCTGTATAAGCTTGAAGTGTTTATAAAAGTATATTTGATTTGAAATTGGTTGTTCTGCTTTTCTATCCCATATATGTTGTTGTCAGGGGATTAGTGAATTCGCTTCCGCGTGTGCAATAAAATGAAAATGGTCGGCGACAAGTCCTGGGAACGTCACAAAATTCTATCGACCATCGAGGGATGTGCGCGTGCTTGAGGTTCGGGGCGTGACATGATTCGATTGAATTAACTTGACAAGTTTTAGGACTTGATTACACTTTTTATATATTTTATGACTTGATTATATTTTTGTGACAAATTTCATGATCTTTAGTGTGCTCTTGTCCCTTTTGCCATGGTCGTGAGGTTTCCATGATAAAGGGACCGTGCATGATTGAGAAAGACCTCCATACTCACATAGGGTTTCCGGAATGTTCTTGGAGATGGGTGAGACGGTAACTATGCCAAGGTCTAGAATTCTCTTGGTATAAATGTCGGTAGTTGGTAGATGATGAGATATGATCTTATCTATCGGATTGAATAACGATCCGTGGTTGTAATGAAGGGGTGCCTTCCCCCTTATTACATCCATCCAAGTCATTTCAATAATCTAAATTCCTTTTTCTTCCGGAACTTTCCCCACCTTTCTACTTACTTATGCTTTCAAATGAAAATAAATTGAAAAAAGGTCAAACTTGTTCTCCTTCAAAATGTGAAATGCAGGACATAATATACTTTCGTGATAAATTTTTAATTTTGTGAGAGTTGTGGGCTGGCAATAATAGAAACTATAAAGTTGTAGGCAGAATTCCTGAACATTGGCAGTTGGATGCCATTGGTTCCTACTTTGGGTGCGTTTGGATGGGCATTTAGAAAGCCTCTTCAAGCCCCAAAGCCCTTTCATTTCAAATTGAGATGTTTGGCAACCATTCTTCAAGGGGCTTTTAAGTGAAAGTTGACCCTTGGAAATGCTGAAAGCTCAAGGCTGGTCTCCACCGGCCTTGAGCTTTAATATGAAATAACTCTATTGAGGATCATTCTATATTTGGAAATTGTACAAGTACTTCAAGTTACACTTGTTATATCTTTGGTACTACTTTGCATGTGTTACAAGTCTTATCTCCTTGTTTTCAGTACTGGCATGGAGAATGAATTGGACTAACCTTTCTCGCAGAAATAACTATATTCATTAACAAGCTAGATAGTAATTCAACATTATTTTATGATCCAACTATCTCATTTCTCAGTCTAGGCTTGTCAATACTTCATTTCCAAGCTGTCCATGCTTTGACAAGATTGCTCTGCAAACCAAATGTCTCATAATGCTCAAATTAGGGCAAGCCTCAGGATAAGATGGCAGGAGGCAAGGAAGAAAACAACACATCTTTCTATTCCCTTGTGTCCACACGGATACACAGGTTATTATCTAATATTTTGCATTTTAGCGTTATGTTCTGGCAAAGGGAAGCGGTTCTTATCACGATTTTTTTTTTTTTTTTTTTTATTTTTATGGTATCGATATTGTTTTTCTTTTTTCATGAAGGAAATGTACTGCACCAAACGGCAGCAGTTTTTGATTGATCAAGTTACAGGTTCAAGGCATGTTGGTATGATGTGTAAAATAATAATTTATAGATCGAACAGATTCTCAGTTCTTTTGTTATTAATCAGAGCTCGGTTATTCTTGTTATCATAATCATCTTTTGCACACTACAAGTGATCACAAGCTTGCCGCCTCCCGATTCAGGAGCCAATTTCAGCTATCACCGACTGGATGAGCAATTGGCGCTTCTAGGCAAGGTCGGTTCTTTCTTCTGTCTCATTTTGCTTTCTAAAACTTCTCTATTGTTAATCTGTGCATGTCTGGATCCTGGCAGGTATCGAGTGCTGGTGATGGTGCATTTGGTCTAGAGCAATTGGAAGAAGATTTTGATGACATTGTTGATACGAATGAATCATCCTTTCCGTGGAGGTAAATCTTTGCATGCTAGGCAAGATAATAGCAAGTTACAAATTCTATTTCGATAGGACATGTATTTCTATTACTATGAAATTCATAAATGAAGTAGTTAACGGGGGGTTACCATTATCATTTTTGTGGTGACGAATATTGTATGCGTTCCTAAGAAAAGAAAATGAATTTGTACCATTTTTCGAGGTTTCAAAGGCGTGGAAACACATAAGAACTCTTGAATAGAAATGGAAAAGAGATGTAACTCCAATTCCTTCGGAAATGATAAGATCTTTGGCGCAAGAAAAAGGGGTTGGCCTCTTTATAAAGCTCATATGGCTGAGACGTGACGGAATTCAGAAGGGCAGTAGCATTTCTAAGAGCCTAAAAACAGTATGCTTGTTAAGATTCTGCTATCTAACTGCTAAGCACCCGATCATTATGCTGCAACAATTTTGCTTTACAAGATCCACATTAGCAAGAGCAATCCAAACAGGATATATTGTGCTACCCTTCCTAGGTGTCGGCAGCCGTTGTCCATCCCCATTTGCAACAATCCTTCCATCTGGAAAATATGAATTCATGATGTCCAACGTCCTTTTTGGGTCTGAACATAATATTTCAACCTCGTTGTGTTGTTGCAATCTCTATGTTTTAGAATTTGAATGAAGCATTCACTGTACTAAACAAATTTTTGAAGAGATCCAAGGGTGATTTTGGGAGGACCTATTGGAGTCTCAATGGTGGATTTGTGAAAGGTAACTCTTGCAAGTGATTTGCTTCTTTGAAATGGACGACCAATTGCCTCAACTTGGCTTTGTCATTCAATTTGCTTTTAAGGATCATATCAAACGCATTTCTATTTTAGAAATAGAAATTTTATGCAAATATAAACACTTTCAAATGCTTAAAAACTCGTCCAAAAATAAATTTTAAAAAAAAATATTTCTAAGTAAAAATTATTTTTAGAAATATAATAATTACTAAACGCATCCTTAGAAGTGCAAAGGCCTGGGAAAGTGGTCATGAGCTAAATGTGCCCGAATGCGACAAGGCCAAGGCTCACTTGAATCCAAAATCCCCACAAAACTTTATAAACATTCGAGTCAATTCTTGTATTTTTCATAGCTGGTCATTCTTAATCTCCATACTCATTTACATCGGATTCAAGCTTTGGTCGAACCTCCTCAAGACAACTTTAGGATTCAAAGGAAACATGCTTCTAAATAGTTAAAAAACAATTGCTTTGTTATATTACATGTCAAGAAAAGTTTTTCGAAATTCTCAAAACTTATCATGAAAATGCAAATTGAGTTTTAAAACTTAGAAAAAATTGTAATCAAGTCTTAAAAATAATCGAATTGGTTCAATCGAGTCATTCCATGATTAAGAAAAATGCCGACGTAATTTTTTTCAAAACGTTTTCTCACTCCTACGTGGCGATGACATGTCTAAATCATATTATATTATGCTAAAACATCTTTTGATCCAAATATAATTTTTAAAATTAAATTTAAAAATAAGCTAAATTATATTAAAAAAAAGAGGAAGAAGGAGAAAACCAGACCATGAAGGCTGTTGGCCATGCCCCCTTCATCGGCCCTTCCCGAATGATGGTGGGGTGGCAATGATGAGGGCTTATAGCCTTCTCCCCTGATTTTTCTTCATTCCTTCTTTTTTTTAAATATTTTTAAAATTTAATTTAAATAAAATTTGCACCACAATGTTGAAAGTAAATAATGGAAAAAGTCGCATCAACATTTTTCCGTTAGACAAATTAAATGAATTTAATAAAATAACTCTATTGAATTAATTTGATGGGTTATAAAACTTGATTATATTTTTTATTGATTTTATGACTCAATTATATTATATATTTTTTATTTTTATTGATTTTATGACTCAATTATATTTTATTTTTTATTGATTTTATGACTCAATTATATTTTTTTTTTTTTTTTTTTTTTGGTAAATGACTCAATTATATTTTCGTAACGGTAAAAAGTGAAATTTGGAGCAAGAGCAAGCTTCCAATCCCGAGCACGTATCTGGAAATTGTTTTTGACCCCGTTCGTTCCCTTGCCACCGCCATAGTCTTGAATTCAATCCCGATATCCGGCCCGGCCCGGCCCGATATCACCGAAAGAGAGAAGAACAGTCCAAAATTCTCTGCCTATTTTCTTCTTCTTCTTCCTATAAAAGAGCTGCAGCTTCTCGCTTTCCGGACGTCGAAAGAGAAAACGGATTCTGCAATTTCCACCGCAACTGCCACCGGAAAAATCCATGGGACACGGTACTATTCTCTCCCCTCCTCACCTCCTCCTCGCTCTCGCATCGCCTTGAACTCTAGAAACTCGAGCTGAGCTCGTCGTCGGCGTCGGCGTCGGCGTCGGCGTCGTCGATTGATCTGCTGGTTCCAAAATTTATTTTCAGGTGACAAGGGACGGCCCGGCAAGAGGCAGAAATCGTCGGCCAAGGTCAGTTCCCCCTCGCGTTCTCTCTCTCTCTCTCTCCACCTTTCTCAATCCAGTTCCGGTTTTGCCGGATTAAGCGAGATTGTTGAGGCGGCGACGCTGTTTGCCGCAGGATGATTACCGGAGCGCGATCGCCGCGGCGGAGGAGGACGAGGCGATGTACGGCGAAGAGATGGACGACGATTACCGCGACGGTACGGATTTTCGATGTTTTGCGCGGTAGATAGGGCAGCGTGCGTGCGGGGTGGTATTGGGAATGGCTCGGTTTTGTTTAGCTCGATCGGGGGGGCGCTGGCGAAATCATAAGTTGATCTGTTGTTGTAGGCGATGGCGAAGGGAAGAAGAAGGACTTTAGCAAGTTGGAGCTGAAGCAGGATCACGGCAATCGGCCCCTATGGGCTTGTGCGGACGGCCGGATTTTCCTGGAGACGTTTTCTTCCTTGTACAAGCAGGCTTATGATTTTCTCATTGCCATTGCTGAGCCTGTTTGCAGGTGCTCTTTCAACGCAAAGCATTCTTTCTCGAGATAGTTTGCGCGCATTGGCAATGCGGATGATTTAGTATCGCGTCTGTGGCCTTAGGTTTATGAAGACTTTTCTCAAAGCATGGGTGGTTCTATCCAATTTCAATCACCTGTCGTCAATTTGTAGTGCATTGCCAGATGCATCATTCAGCCTGACTAATTTTTTGTTTTTATTTTCTTTTTTTCTTTCATAGGCCAGAGTCGATGCATGAGTACAATTTGACCCCGCACTCATTGTATGCGGCGGTGTCGGTTGGTCTTGAGACGGAAACTATCATTTCTGTATTGAATAAATTGTCAAAGACCAAGCTTCCTAAAGAGATGATTGACTTCATACATGGTTCGACTGCTAATTACGGAAAAGTGAAGCTCGTGCTTAAAAAGAATCGGTACTTCATTGAGTCGCCCTTCCCTGAGGCAGGACAATTTATCTTTTCCCTTTTCCTTCATTCTTATGAATGTTGAGTTGGGGTTACTAATCAGAAATGTAATTACAGGTGCTGAAGAAGTTGCTTAGGGATGAAGTTATATCTCGAGCTAGGATATCTTCTGAGGTTTGTGTCTAGGCTATTTCTAGTTGAATGATGCATTTCTTTTGCCTGCTGATGCCCATCCTGGTTGCTAACAATTTTGTGGCGGACTTTCTTTTTCATGCTGTTGTTCGGACATTTTGTCTAAGGCATGATTTAGCCCTATGTTGTAAGTTGGTCTTCTTCAGTATCAAAGAAGTCTATGACATGCTCTGACAGTAAGAGGTTCACATGAATATGAGTTTTTTTTATGGTAAGATAATACTTCCCTCCTGGTTAAATTAAGGGCACTTGAAGACAATTTAGGAACAACTTGTAAATCATTTTCCTTTTAAATGGCCAACTTGATGAGGATTCGGCAAACAAGATGATGAAATCTTTACTAATGTGGTTACCAATTTTGAGTTTGCTTTGTGTAAGGGATTCATTTCACCCCAATTTTCATATCCTTCATATCCTTCCTTGATTTGCCTTGTGACATCATCTATATTCTGTCTACTATAGCATTGAGCCTTGATTACAATCTCAATATTCTATTTTGTACTTCCTTCTGATGCAAATTTTTTTATTGTGTTAATGATTTGTTCTTTCCTGCACAGTTCCTGTTTCAAGTTTAAGTCTTAACAATAATAGCTTCATGCTTGCCATATGTGGTTTATATTTCCTTATGTGTTTATCTCGAGAGGAATATTATAGCATCTTTTCCGGCACAATCATTGGTCACAAAATATCTGGTAATACGCAGGGACCTGGTGCTGATGGATTCACAATTAGCAAAGCAATGGGTGAGGTTGGGGTTGGACATAATGAGTTACTGAATGAAGCAGAACTGGCTGCTGCAGCTGAGGAGAAAGAAACTCATTCATTTGAGATTGATCCTTCTCAGGTAAAGCTTTCAGACTGTTAGTTCCCCTATGTGCCAGAAATTCAGACTTTCTGCTTGGACTAGTTGTCAGCGATCATATTTTATTGAAGCAGAGTTGAGGACACTGATTGTGAACTGCAATTGCATATCCTAGATTTGGTTGGCCAAAAACTATGGCATTTTGAAACTTTCTGCTTCTTTGGTCCATTTAGTTTGTAAAATGTTTAGTACATTGCCTCCATCCTTATATTCGCATTTTTTGTTTTCATTCCTATAACCATCTCATGGATTCTGACTGGTGTTCCATCAGTGTCAAGTGATGAAGTGTGCATGCTGTGAGATACATTGGATTTTATGCTCTCCTTAAGGTTCTTACAAGTGTATTCAGTACTGTCTTTTACTTTTTTAGGTTGAAAATGTGAAGCAACGCTGCTTGCCCAATGCTTTGAACTATCCCATGTTGGAGGAGTATGACTTTAGAAATGATACGGTGAGTTACAATCCTCGGATATGATCTCTGTATTTAGTTGAAATCTAAAGTACAATGTTAATCTCATATTTTTAATGACTTGAACATGTAGAACCTTTCATGATATGTCTTTACCTCTGTGAGATCTTGATGCTAGTTGATGTGCCTTTATTTACACAGGTAAACCCTGACCTGAAGTAGAGCTGAAGCCTCATGCACAACCACGACCATATCAAGAAAAAAGTCTCAGTAAAATGTTTGGAAATGGTAGGACTTTTCATACAATCACAAGCATTGATTTTTCAGTCATTTCCACAGAACAGTCTTCAGGGGATGGTTCCCTTGGGTTTTAAAGACTGCTTCAGACTTCAGACTCTGCAATCCCAATGTTGGAAAAATTGCCTTTTGTTTCTAGAATTCAGAGGCCCAACCTTGTGATTACTGATTAGGACAAACCAGACCAAGAAACTCCCTTCTTATGGGGGAAAGTGCAATCTGTCAATTTTGAGGGCGTCTTAATGCTGTATATGTTATAGAAAGTACGTTTTTGTTAACCGAACTTATGAAAATTGTAAATGGGCATGAATAAATTTAGAGGTTAGATGTTCTTGATTCTTTCTTAGATGATTAATTATATTGAGGCTTCCTCCTTTTACTGTTTAATGTGAACTTTCTATTTTCTTAGGCATGAAGGACTTGGGGCTGGGCAAACATGACCTTATTGAATATGTATCTTGGTGACATTTTGGGATATGTATAATTTATAGTTGTCCTACAGACTATTTGATGCGTTAGCTAGTTCCTTATCTTTTATGTGTTCTTGACATGATATATGCTCCCGGAAGTAAGAACTCTGCAGTTCTTCTTTCTTTGATATTTCTCATTTTGTTGCTGTCCTTCTTTAGGTCGAGCTAGATCTGGTATCATCGTGCTACCTTGTGGTGCCGGGAAATCTTTGGTTGGTGTTTCTGCAGCATGCCGGATAAAGAAGAGTTGTCTTTGCTTGGCAACAAATGCAGTTTCTGTGGATCAATGGGCATTTCAGTTCAAGTTGTGGTCAACCATAAGAGATGAACAAATTTGTCGGTTCACATCTGACAACAAAGAAAGATTTCGTGGCAATGCTGGGGTTGTTGTTACTACATACAACATGGTTGCTTTTGGTGGAAAACGATCTGAAGAATCTGAAAAAATTATTGAAGAAATAAGGAATAGAGAATGGGGGTTACTTCTGATGGATGAGGTGATCTCATTAATCCATGATTCCCGGCTTTATGTACCCCTCTTTGTATTTATCTTGGCATCAAATCACCATCTACCATCTGTGTTCAGGTGCATGTGGTTCCTGCTCACATGTTCCGAAAGGTCATCAGCCTCACAAAATCTCACTGCAAACTTGGACTCACTGGTATGTCACTTGGATGTTACTACACTCTGCTCCGCCTTCTGTTACATGCCCATTTCCTTTCTGCCTGTGCTACCTTATTTTCCAAAACATTTAAAGCTGGTTTCATGATACTTGATTGCAGCCACACTTGTTCGTGAGGATGAGAGGATAACAGATCTGAATTTCCTTATTGGTCCCAAATTGTATGAAGCAAATTGGTTAGATTTAGTGAAAGGAGGCTTTATTGCAAATGTGCAGTGTGCAGAAGTATGGTGTCCGATGACAAAGGAGTTCTTCGCTGAGTATCTGAAGAAGGAGAACTCCAAGAAAAAGCAGGTAAATGTCACTAGTTCCTGCCAATCGGGTGAGATATTTGAGATATTACTCCTTTGCAATTGTAGTGGAAATGGGATGGGTGTATATGTTCTCTCTAATCTTCTTCTCTGAGAGTTTGATCACTTCCTTTGCGGCCTGAAATGTCAAAATGTAGTCATTACTTCTGAATAATTAGTGGAAATCAGGTACATCTTTACCCAGAACTTCTTGATATTCTAAATCATGGACTTTTATCTGCAGGCACTGTATGTAATGAACCCAAATAAGTTCAGAGCTTGCGAATTTCTGATTCGTTTTCATGAACAACAGCGTGGGGACAAAATAATTGTCTTTGCCGATAATCTTTTTGCCCTAACAGAGTATGCAATGAAACTTCGCAAACCAATGATTTATGGTGCTACCAGGTATTAATGTCCACTAACATTCTTTTGGATGATTACTTTGTCCGTGTGCTTTAACGAGTTATCACGGGATTCTTGAATATGCAGCCATCTTGAGCGGACAAAAATTCTCCAAGCTTTTAAAACTAGTCGGGATGTGAACACAATTTTTCTATCGAAGGTACTATATTCCTCCAGTTATCAGTATTTGTGTGAGGGGATAATCTAGAAGATTATTGGGCACCATGGTTTTTAAATCTAGCATTGACCTAAGTAATGACATGTTGACTCTGTTCATTGACTTTCCCACTTCTACCTGCAGGTTGGTGATAATTCAATAGATATTCCTGAGGCAAATGTTATAATTCAAATTTCGTCGCATGCTGGATCTAGACGACAAGAAGCTCAACGTCTTGGACGTATTCTTAGGGCGAAGGTGATTTGAACATCTCTTTATTTTCTGACTTTTCTACCCTCGTATTGGTATCAGGTCGGTAATTTCTCTTCTCGGTCAATGTCATCACAATATGAAATATTTCTATTGAGGATCATTCTATATTTGGAAATTGTACAAGTAATTCATGTCATACGATATATATCTTTGGTACTGCTGTGCATGTAAGTTTATCTCCCTGTTTTCATTATTTGCATTGGGAATGAATTGGAATAACCTTTGTTGCAGAAATAAATATATTCATTAACAAGCTAGATAGTGATTCAGCATTACTTTATGATCCAATTATCTCATTTCTCAGTCCAAGCTGTCTATGCTTTGACAAGATTACTCTGCAAACCTGACTGTCTCATAATGCTCAAATCAGGGCAAGCCTCAAGATAGGATGGCAGGAGGCAAGGAAGAATACAATGCATTTTTCTATTCGCTTGTGTCTACAGATACACAGGTTATTTTCTAATCTTTTGCATTTTAGCGTTATGTTTTGGCAAATATCAATTGGAAAGACTTTGAGTCCTCCTAAGCCTGTTTTTAGTTACTAGTTCGAGGGCCTCATGAGCTCACCCCTCACACACCTGCACATGCACAGGCACACACGCATACTTACACACCTGAGGTGTAGCTGATAAGAACGTAGAAGATTGGAAGTGGAGCCTGAAGTGGTTAGTACAGCGTGAGCCTGTGCAATAATAAAAGCACCGGAAAGTTAGAAAATTTATTAAAGAACCTAAGCACAAAGAAAGCAGTTCTTATCGCGAATTTTTTTATGATATTGATATTGTTTTTTTTTTCTCTTTTCATGAAGGAAATGTACTACTCCACCAAACGGCAGCAGTTTTTGATTGATCAAGGTTACAGCTTTAAGGTATGTTCTTCTGCTTTGTAAAATAATCGTTTACAGATCAAACAGGTTCTCATTTCTTTGGCTATTAATCAGAGCTTGGTTATTCTTGTTAGCATAATTATTACTTGCACGCTACAGGTGATCACAAGCTTGCCACCTCCTGATTCAGGAGCTGATTTGAGTTATCACCGACTGGATGAGCAATTGGCACTTCTAAGCAAGGTCAGTTCTTTCTTCCGCCTCATTTTTCTTTCTAAAAATTTTCTTATCTAACCCTATTGTTAGTCTGTGCATGTCTGGATCTTGGCAGGTATTGAGTGCTGGCGATGATGCAGTTGGTCTAGAGCAATTGGAAGAAGATGCTGATGATATAGCTCTTCATAAAGCTCGTCGTTATGTTGGATCAATGAGTGCAATGTCTGGCGCAAATGGGATGGTGTACATGGAATACAGGTAAACCCATTTTTCTCTCTAAATGCTCTATTCTATGCATAGGAATTGTTTAGTACATGCAAGACTATTTTTTCTCTAATGGAGAACAATTTGGCGAATCTTGTTTGCAGTACTGGACGAAAGCATATAGGACCTGGCCAACCAAAACCTAAACCTAAGGATCCTTCCAAGCGACATTATTTGTTTAAGAGAAGATATACCTGAGTTGTGATGGAATTCAGAAGAGCAGTCTCTAAGAGCCTAAAAACAGTATGCCTCTTAAGATTCTCCTGTCTGACTGCTTTTCAGTATGTGCAAAAGCATGTGATCATGATGCTACAATAATTTTGCTTTATAAGACCCACATTAGCAAGAGTGATATAGATCGTGCTACCCTCCTAGGTGTTGGTAGCCGATGTCCATCCCCATTTGCAACAATCCTTCTATGTGGAAAAATATGGATTCATGATGCCAAACGGTCCCTTTTTTTTAGTCGGTGAGTGAAGGTGGGTTTGATTGGCTGACTAAACAATCGATGCGTTTTAGAATGATTTGAATTAAGCATTCAATGTACTTGAGAAATTTTTGAAGAGATCCAAGTGTCATGTTAGGAGGATCTATTGGAATCTCAATAATGTATCTATGAAAGGTGACTCTTGCGCATGATTTGCTTTTTTGAAATGAACGACCAATGACGACTCATTTACCTCGACTTGGCTTTGTCATTCAACTCACGGTTTGCCAAAAAGACCCACTACGAGGTGAAAAATGCCTTTGCACCATCTTTGAAAGTTGGTGAATCATTATGCTTCAATGAAAAGAGCGCCTCCCTCTCTCTCTCTCTCACATATGCTCGAGTATTTACACATTTAAAAGGCCGCAGCTTTTCGATCCTCCCCCCCCCCAAAAAAAAAAGGCTGAAGCAGCTAATACTTTTTACCTTTTAGGGATTCCCCATGTAGTGGCAGAATTCCTTCCTCTGCTCTCCAATGGCCATGAAGGGGTTTTTCTAGCATTTGGACTGTCCTTTGGACATTCCAAATGCTCTTGACTTCTTTTCCACTTTAAAAATCATGACATTGGAGAATCAATGGAGTCATCGGACACCCATTGCTCAACGGTAAAGGGGGCCGAAAACCAAAAGCGACTTGAATGTTAAGCAAAGAGACTGCAGTTCTCAGGCAGGATTAGGCTTTTGAAGGGCAAAGGCAGAACTACGAATAAAGATGGAACAAAGCAGACATTCCTATAACTTTTGTTTTAGACAGGACTCGACTCCTATTCCTTTGCCGTGGGGATACAGCTACGATTAACAATTATAAGCAGTAAAGGAAGACCTTAAGCCCGAAAATGAAAAGAGACATTTGAATTATTTGCTCATAAATTAATGAGAAGAACCCTTTCTCTGGTTATGTCAAGCACAAGTCTCCAAAGCAGATGCCGCAGTCTGATTGCTTGAAGTTCAAACCGAGGCATCCGGTTTCACTCCCACCAAAACCGGTTTCGACGTTTGACATTCAAGTCTCTCAGGAATCCATGCAACTTTAAGTGGAAGTATCATATCGCCAGTGAATTTGGGAGAGAATTACGAGCCGGTAGCTTTAGGAAAAGTCACATGACAAGATCCACTTCCTTTGTAACCACTAAACCAGACCTATCTTTCGCAACATCCTCTTTATCGAATGTATCTGTCCGCATTCTCATCTCGCATAAGCTCCCCGCCCGAAAGGCGAAATCCGCAAAGTCACAGCATAAACCTCGACGTACCAAATACGTGAGTGCTGCTAATAAGTCTCGGTCGACGGTCAAAGATGGTTGATCTCTTTTTACATTTCTATGCTACAAAATTCTCTCCTTTCGCGATCCATTTTTCGGCTCAACATGAAAGGTTTTCATCATCACATGGGATATACTACTAAATGAATCCCTGTTCCAAAATACAATCATTGTTCTCACTCGTGCACTCGATCATTTAATGATTATCCGGTAATTATTGTCGGACAACTCTGGCCCAGATATCTTCGGGGCTTGGAATTTTCGATGCACCAGTAACAACCCCTTTTTCTTGGACAGATTTCATTGCATTATTTTAACCCCGACAGCTTCTCTGGTTTTTTTTTTCTTTCTCTTAATCTTCTTAAGAATTGTTTCTGGGGCATCTTTCACGCAGGCCTAAGGAATCATCAACAACAAAAGCATTCCCATGATTGGGCTATTAAGTATTTTATATTGGTTGTCCCCCATATTGTGCTAGTCAAAAGTGTTCCTCTGCAAGTTTGATCGTGCGAGTGTGAATTATTGTAATCATTCCTTTTTTTTTTTTTTTATTAGTCGATGAGCAGCCCATTATGTTTAATGTTGTCTCGAGAGTTGTCCCATCAGGTTAGTGATCGCAGAGGGAAAAATAAAAAACAGGTGGAGGGCTGTACTAGACAAGATTCAGTGAACCGTACTTCAAGTTGGTGCTGTAGCGGTCGGTATTTCGAATCGGACCTTTTTCTAGATGGATTTTCTTTCTAGAGCTACGATTTTAGGGTTGGTAATTACTCATGTTAAAAGAAACTTTCCAATGGTAAGATTGGATCAACGTAAGTTGCAAAAGTGTATGTGCGAATTGCTTGTTCAATATCAACTTGCACCTATTTTAGATTCCATATATTTCTCCATATGATTCTACTGTAACTTCAATTTCGAGTTATTCTTTTGTCATACGCAAGATCTCGTGCGTGTAAGTTTGTAAATACCAGAAGAGATGTTGAATTTTTTTTCCGTTCATATGGAAGAATTACACTGCCGACGGCATGCGCGAAAAATGAGTGGTTTTGTTTCCCCTTTTTTGATAGTGACACAGATAAAAGAGCATTAACTCTTCCACCAGGACAAGGTTAATTGTACAGCTTCCTCTTTTTTGTATTTTGACTATTGCAGCTGCTCGGGATTTAGTTTGAAATAAAGGACCTAAAGTGGATTAGCAAAGGTTAACACGGTTTGCTCCGAATGTTCCTAGATTTGCTTTGATCTCTTAGATGGCCATTCTAAGCAGAATTCTCATTCGTCATTGTTTGCTCTGCAATCAATGTAATGAATTTGGAGCTCATATTTTCTTTGGTTGTAGTTTCTCTGCCCAATTATGGGAAAAGGATCGAGCTCATCTCAATCGATACATCCCCTACAGATTGGGATTATGAGATTCAATGATTGAAACAGCAAGCAAAGTGTCAAATTTTCAATCTATTTTACCTAGATTGACTTGAAAACCAGCATCTCTTACATTAGGAAAGCCAGGAAACGAGGTTCTCCACAGTCAAAGTTCATCCAACGTGGATCAAACTTCGAAAGTGTATAAGTTTGCTGCTGAGCATAGCACTGAAGACCCTGAAATTCCTAAGCAAAAAGTCAATCCCCAGCTCTGCTTAAGACGGCATATAGTTTTCAGAAATGTCCTGAGCAGATCTTGTGCTTCTTGTTGCTGTGCTGGTTCATGAATGGCCTTTTTGTTGACTTTGGGGTTGAATTTCTGGTTTATGCAGTTGCCCTCTTGCAGCTTTCCATGACTTGTGAGGCATGTAATGACTGTTGATCTTTGGTTTGACATAGCAGCTGAACTGACCCACAGTGTCTTGGTACAATGTCACACGGCCAGGTCAATTTACAAGCGAATTACTAGTCTGGCTTAAAGCTCCGAAAAGGACAATCGTGCCGTCCACACTCCACTAAAGTCCAACAAGCTCTTCAGCTTAGCCAGAAATATAATAGACAACTGTAGTTTTCTTTCGCCAATACTAAATATAATTAATCAGAAGAAATCAAGTCCTGCTTTAAGCTTTAACCACTGTTTGTTCCCACGTGGATTTGACAACACTAAAAGGCCGAATCAGAAATGTCATAGTGCCAAAAAAAAAAAAAAAGTTACCAGTCTTGGAAATTCCTTTGACTCACAGGACCCACCTGCTATATTTTGAAATGTCAAAGGCCCAAAATCCCAACTTTTTTGGGTCTTTTCAACCATTTCATTTCCAGGTTGAGGATGGAATATATATTTTATATAGGTCACTAATATCGGTGAGACCGATTACAAGCAAAATAATTGGCTGGGCCATTGTTAAATGAAGAATCATCTCATTATTAATGCAAAGAAGCTAATCTTACCAACTATTTTTTTTTTCTATAAGTGAAAATAAGATTCAGACGAGATTGAGATCTACCTCGCATGTTATGGAGTTTTGCGAAAAAAATAAAGTACGAATTACTCATCGAGCAAATCTTGTCACCGATTTTCCACAAGATGCGAGTGAGAAACCCAACCAGGCCATCAACTCAGTGCAGCAGAAGCATCAATTATTTAGTATGGTCAAAGTACTAAAGTTCACCTTTCAAATATTTTGATTTCTCTCTCAAGAAAATCGATGGTTGCACTGAGGAGGAGAAGAACAAATGTAACTTCCCTACTGTCTTTTTGTTATTTATTTACTTTCATTTTTCGTTTTTCACCTTTCCTTTTACCTTTATGGTTGTTCTGCGCACAATCCGTAGTGGAAGAGACCTTTTTTATTTAGGAAAAACCCCACAAAATCAAGGATGTAATAAGTCTGCTGAAATTGGTATTGAGAGAGCTCAAAGAAGTTGATTCAAGATAGGCAGACATCGAGGTGTGAACATTTCTAAATTTCAGTAATTCAAAGCAATGAGGGCGTGTGCTCTTGATTAAAGATAGTCTGCTGAATTTTATTTTATTTTTTTCTGTTTATATCACAATATCATTGTCAAGTGATACCATAAATCAGTCTCGACAGATTAAGAAGTGAAGATAATCCATCCACTACGGGACTAGGCATCAAGCAAAATAATGATTCTCCTTTCAGTCGTATAATTCCATCATATGCTCGACATTTATTCTGTCTCTCCATACTGTGCCTGAATTTCCAGAAGAACCCAAAGCAACCCTAACTCTGCAATTAATGCCCAGTTACACAACAGTAGAAACCATCCAGCCATAAAATCTATGGCCTTGAGTCAAACTGAGGGGGACAAAAACAAGTTTTTAGAAATACCCAACACATTTAATCTCGTGAAGTAATTTTTGTACCGTGTCAAACAATTGCCAAATCTAGAACCAATTTATTAGAGAAGGAAGTGCCCATTTCATCTTTTCATACATACCATAATTTCTCTTCCTGTAAAAATGTGCATAGTCCGGTCAAATCATGTGACCAGATCATGCCAGCAGTATTACTTCGAGCCGATGAGCACCACATAAGAATCTACACTCCCAAAAAGGAGTCAAAGCAAGGATCAAGAGCAATTAGATTAAATTAATATTAAAGCACTTGTTGAGCAGATCGTGCTCTAGGTCAAAGATATGGGCATATAAGATAAGAAAGAAATACACTACTGGACACTGATTATTATTCATCACCGCGTTTGGGGATTATTAAATTACACATATACAAACAACAACAACAACAACAGAAAAGCACCAGAAACAAGAACCCTAATCCCCAACTTCCTAGTGCCTACAATTCACCCTTTTTTTTCGGCCTTCCTTTTTTCCTTTTTCCACAGAAGAAAAAAAAAAAAAAAAAAAAAACCTTTTGGATTTCCCCCTTGATGGTCCCATTTCTTGAAGAAAAGAAAGAAAAAAAGAGAAGAAGAAGAAGAAGAAAAAATCTTGGGGGGGCCAGTATGTACGGTGATTTCTCCACCTGCGGAAAGCTTCTTGCGTCTGTCGTCAACAGCCGTAGTACTGGAACTGGGTTTGACCGTAACTGGCCATGAACGGTCCTCCCCTCGCCGCTCCGTACTCCTGTTCCCCGCCGTGAAACGCGAACTTGCGAATCCCGAGGAAGTAAAAAGAGTAAATGAACGGATCGGCAATGCCAGGAGTCGAGAGACCGGTGGCGGGCGGACTCGAAATCGAAGCGAGAACGGAGAGAGGAGAAAAAGTCAAGAAGGCCTTACCCAGAGCTCCTCGTCGTCGTCGTGTTCGTCTCTGGCGAAGCCTGAAGCCTTGGGAGTCTCGCCGGGTTCGTCGTTGCGCGCGAACCTGCCACGTATCCGCGGTCGACTGTCGGCCAGAGTTTTCCGACATGCATACTTGTCGTTTCGACGCCAACAAAACACACGCTCGTCATCAGTCCCGGCTCACGACACCAGCCCACGTATTCTCGATCTTTGTCTCTTTGTCTCGTCGTTTCTCTCTCTCTCTCTTTTTCAAATATAGAGAAAGAAAAAGAGACGAAACTCTAGCGCTGAAAAAACGAATCTTTTTTCCTTACCTTGATTGTCTTGTTGAAGTTCCTCTGCGTTCGCTTTGCCCTGTACTTCTGAATCCTGTCTCTCCTCTCCTCTGCGCTGTAACGCCCCACTCTGCAGGAGCTCGCCTCCTCCATGAAGGGGCTCGTTGAATTGGACGTTGCTTTCATTCTCTGAGATGTTACAACGAAAGGGAAAAAGGCAGAAGTTAAAACCCGAGAATTAGATTCTAATTTGACCTCAAAAAGAAAAAAATCACAGTAACAGAGCATTCGACGATTTTGGTTTAAAGAAGAACCTGCAAATCTCCTGTACTGTAAACCCTCCTCATCATCTGTCCGCTGAAGAAGCAGCTCTCCGGCGAACTTATGCTCGGGAGCTCGACGCGCGGTGGGGGTTGAAGAAGGTGAGGCCTCGTCCCATTGAAGAAGTTGGAGCTGAAGCTCCTCTGCATATATTTGCATACATTATCCCCACCCCCGCCGTAATTGGGAACAAACTCAAAGGCGGCCTCGCTGTCGGCGCGATGATGACGTTCTCGATCAGCTTTGACTTCTTGAGTCGATCCCGAGAACCCATCCGCGTAATCCGGAGCATGTTTCGAGAGCTGCTGCTGCTGCAACTGGGACCCCCGACGAAGGCTCAAGTGCTCGACCTCTTGACTCGGGAGCGAAGCGGAGAAGACGGCGGCGGCGGGGGCGGGGCTGTACATGTGAGGGGATTTCGGGACCGGGTTCTGGTTCTCCGAGGCGCAGCTCGAGAATTCATGGAGGATGTCAATGTAGGAGTCGCTGAAAGGGGAGAGAGGGTCGGGGACGAACTGCAGGTCCTGCTCGTAGGCATGGAGGTAATTGGAGGACATTCTTGAATCGAAAACAGGGGACTTTTCCCTGGGGCGGGGTTGGTGATGATGGGTGGCGAGAGCTCGGGAGGAAGGGAACTTGGCTTTGAGGAAACGGAAGGAAAGTGGATGAGAGGAAAGAGGAGGAGCGACGGGAGTGCCGGTCGCGTCCCTCGCTTTGAATTTATTCAATTTCGGGAGTACGTGTGCTGTGGTGGCCGTGGCCATAAAGCGCAAAGCGTGACAGTTGTGCCCTGTTTTCTTGCTTTTATTTAAGCTTTGGTGCTTGAAGGTGGGACTCCAGCAGCACGACAAAACAAAGATCGCTAATGGACGTTTTGCTTAGCATCGATTGACCTCGATTCGGTGCATGAGCTTTGGTAGTCTTTTTGGCGGTTGTATGCCTGTATTCCATACCGTATCATCTGAACTTGTCCATCGTAGATATGGTCGAAACCACTTTTTAGAAAGTTATCTGTTCAAATTCCACCAATTACATGCAAACTACTCTAGATGAATGCCGTTTGTATAGATCGAAAGCCTGAATTTAACTAGCTCGTGAGACTTACAGAGAGTTTTATAGACTTTCAAATAGTTATATCTGCGGTCGGTCCTTATATTATAAAAAAATCAAAAAAAGAAAAAAGAATAGCAATCTATATAAGGAATTGCGAAACAATTTGAAGTTCTTAACCACGCAGTGGAAGCCATATCAGCCGACACTTTTTCCTAGACTCTCTCCCCAAATTCTTCTGTTCTGTCTAAAAGTTAAAAAGAGTTGGCGTTGCATCGTCTCGGTCCATGCGGATCTAATCTTAAGCCGTTCAAACACAAACCTGTGGATTTGCTCGTTGTACATCGGGCTCAAAACTTCCCGTCCAGATTCGTCCGCAACTGAAATGATCAGAGACTTTGTCCAGGCTCTCTCATGACGGGCCCAATGGGCCACTAGGCCCAGACCAGGTCAACCCCATGTCATCTCCGAACGAGGAAATATCGAGTGCACGTGCCACGTGCCAACGCAATGAATTTACGAATCCACTGAGTTTACGGCACGCGTCGCAAGTGGGCTCCCCTGTCGAAGGCAATTTTGAACCTTCCGGGCGACCTCTCTCCTCTCTCTTCTGAATCTTCCAAGAAAATGAAGCCGCCTGCCTTTTCTTTTTACCATTTCTAAGTCAAGTTCAAGAACCTGGGGCTGTGCTTGAACGTTCGGTTCTTGAACTTGACATCTAAGTCAGTTCAAGCATAGGGTTGGTTTTAACTTTCACCAACCATTCTCCATTAATAAATATCCGATCTGGGTATTGATAAATGTCCGTTAAAAGGGTGAGCATAAATGTCCGATCTAGCCACCTGATGTTTCCATACCTACCACTTACTCTAAATGTCCGTCTATTTTTCCCCACGTTTCCTTTTTTTTTTTTTTTTTTGATTTTCTTTTCCTTCCGTCGGCTCCAGGGAGGGAAGCTAGCGGGTGAGGGCGACCCTCCCCAAATCTGCGAGGGAGCCCCGCCCAACGCCAATGAGGGTCGCCCTCGCTTCTCCGGCGGGAGGACGGCCTCGCCCGATCCCTTGGCGAGGGCGACCCTTGGATCTACTCAGGTCCATTCCAAGAAAATGAAGCCGCCTGCCTTTTCTTTTTACCAATTTTTCCCTTATTTTTACCGGAGAGCAAATATCTTATACGAATATATTGCGCCTTGTGCGTAGTTTCTTTCCATTATTTAAATTATATACAAACATATACGAGTCTCGCCGCTCTAAATAACAAACAGGACAAAACACTGTCGTACCTGGAGTTGTCCGATCCAACAAAAATAGCCATACTCATTAAGTCTTTTGTCTTTATTAGCCAATGAGTTACTCTCGATGGGGTTTCGTTGCAATTTCTCGATCCTCGTTGGGATGTACCTAGACGCCGTTGACCCATGTCTACATCACCACCGTCAATCTGCTCCGACGTTAACGCCGCGCGGTGAGCCTTGTGAAGGTTTCTTCACTGCGTAGCCCGCTTTCACACTCCTTCCATTCGTTTCATTGGTGGAAGATGGTGAAGCGGTCCTGGCCTCCGCTCCGTTGACTCGACCACCTTTCTTGAAGAAGATCCTGCTTGGCCGAGTCCAGTCGTCATGTTCCTCCATCTACCGTTCGCACTCTGTCTCTCCTCCAGCCGGCCGTTGTCTTGGTCCTGCGTTCGTAGTATAAAAAAGGAGGCCGTCGTTGTTCTTGGGGCGTCCCGTTCAAGCTTTCTTGGCTCGCCGGTTCTTCTTCTTCGTCTTCTTGTGCAGAGGTGATTGAGCTTCGCGGCCATGGCGTCTGAGGACCGTCTGGAGAGTCTGCAAGCCCGCAAGAATTACAGGAATATCTGGCGCACTGACCTCGTGCACACCATTCAGGACGACACTCCCTGTATGGTTCCTTTCTCTGCGTCTCTCTGTTCCAAATACTTGGTCGTTTCTCAAAAGGAAATGATTGTAATGGGTCATCTGATTCTCTTCCTTTTCTCTGATGGGGTTGCTCGGCTTCTCGTTGCATGTGACCGCAGTCTGCTGCTTTGCTACGTGGTGGTAAGTTGTTCTCAATTTGTTGATCTGAGATAATTCTTGATTGCTGGAATTGGATTTGTTTCGGTGTTTACGAGCAGAGTAGCTTTATGATTAGAATGTTGTTAGGACTACGTGATTGTGTTCCATCAGAAAGCCGATGTTATGATGAAAATTTCATAGAAACATGGATTTTCGGAAGAAAAATAGGAAAACGGACAGTTTACATGTCCCCTTTGGGACTATGGATTGAGCTAAGATCATCCGATGGCGTTTGTCTGCAATTTTTCTTCAATAATCAAATAAAGAGAGAGATAGTGTGTGTGAAGAAAATCAATCTGATTCATGTCCACTTATACGGTTCCACCAAAAAGCACACTTGGCGGTGATCCCGCTACCTAATCATTTTCGAACGAGTTTGGTCTTCCTGGAACATGCTTCCACAAAAGCATATAACTTCACATAGATTAGGTTCCTTGCAAGCTTACATGGTGTCAGCCGATGACGAAGTATGGTAGATTTTTGTTGGTTCTGTTCCTTAACCTTGCTGACAAAAGATGCTATATTATACTCCTGTTCTCAGGATCCACAGGGTACTAACTTGAAGAAAAAAACATGTATATCATCAGCATCAATGCGTATTGAGATGACATTGAACTGATGGAACTTTCAGATTCTTCACTAGTACTTATCTGTAGCTTTATTATGCTTCATTTGCGGACTGCATTATGCGATGAGCAGTTCTGCTGTCGACATCCAGCTAAATTCTTTTTCTCTGTTGCAGCGGACCATGTGCTTCGTACTTGCTTCGGAGAAAAGCCCTTTACAATGACATGTCCAGGTGATGGATCTCTGTGATTCACGTTGTTCTCTCAGGCTCAATTCCACGATCTTCTGGTGAAAATGTGTGTTCTTGTTCCCTGTCTTCAGATACGTGTGTTGCGCTGGTTACATGCCCTGTAGCGGAAGGTGCGGAGAGAGTCAGTATCCCGAGCTATGCCTCGCCGCTGAGGTATATCTAGAAACTCTTCAAAATTTTGGTGGTGGTTCTGATTTCTTCCCCTGATTCCCTCCCATCTCATGTTCTTGTAATCGCCAATCGTGTTAACATCCTCATTTTAATGAATTCCTTCATTGTATCGCCTCCGGATGGCCAGGTCATCTGCTGCTTTGGATTTTCAGTGGGCTCGACACGCTACCTCTTGCAAGATGAGTTCAACATACAGACCACTCAATGCGACAACTGTATCATTGTATGCTCTTAACTCCCGCACAATCATAAACACAAAAAAGTAAACTCATCGCGTAATCTAGCCTTTCTGATCATTACCGTGTTCCGATGATGCTCAGGCCACCATGATCATCCTCAATCAAGCTGCCTGCGTGTTTTCGATCATAGCAATGATCTGTGGAAACAGCCAGATTCGGCAGGCTTCGCAGATGCTCAGCTGTCTGGCCGACATGGTTTACTGCACGTAAGTTCTACCGCGCACTATTCCTGACTACTACCGAAACTAATTTAACCACGAGCCCGTGGCTTATGCTGATTTTCCGGTTCTCTTCTTGCAGGGTTTGCGCGTGTATGCAGACTCAGCACAAGATAGAAATGGACAAGCGAGACGGCTTGTTCAACGACACACCGATGTTCGCGCCTCAGTTTCAGCAAATGTCGCGCCTCGACCAGCGTGTGCCTCCCTCGGTCGGGTATTAGCCGCGTCAGCCTGTGCACCGACACCCCTATCCTTTTCCCCAGCTACTCGGGACGGAACCTTTCTCAGCTGTCTTTGATTCCGATCATGCAATCAAAGTTTATCTTCCTCACAGTTTCCAATATAAAAATCTTAGCTTCTTATTCATGTGGGAACCATCGCTCTTTTCACTTGGATTTGTATCCGGACATTCTTGAACTCGTGTTCTTCTGTTGGGACGAACAATGGGACAGACTGCTGTAATGGGCATATTCTTACTGTGTATCAATGAATTCCAAGTAATCTCAAGTTTGCAATCTCTTCGTTTCTTTAACAGCAAACTTGAGAAGAAAGCATGGGGATGATAGAAATCTTTTGTTTCCCAAGGATAGGGATTTTTCTTTTTTGGGTCCGTACCAGTAAATTTTAATAGACATCGATAAATGTCAAAATTCCGTTGGAAGAAAAATGACCGATGACTCTTTTTTCATATGACTTGTTGGTATCTTACCAATATTTTTATGATATTATCATGTTGCTCTTAAAATTTACGAATCGGTATAGCTTACTAATGCTTCAGATTTACTAACTCTTATTAGGAGTGATTGGTTCCTGCATGAGTAGATTCTATCAAAACTAGTCCCCCACCCTTTGGAATCCTTTTTCTTTTTCTTGTACTTCATTATTTATAATGAAAAAAGAACAAAGAGCATTTATAATAAAATAGTATGAGCAATAAAACGATTCAAAATAAAATATCAATACAAAACAAACAAAAAATATAAAGCAATTGAAAAGTTAAGCTCATTTAAGGAAAATAAATCATCTTCTTCCATTTGAGTTAATGTCAAGCTTATTTTTCTTTCAATTACCAATTTTCTTATTTGTAACCAAACTTTTATTTACCTTTTTCAATTACAACTTAATTTACCAACTCTTTTATATAAAGTACCTATGGAAAATTACCAAAAAAAAAAAAAAAAAGGTGATTAAAAGTGAAAGGAAAATAAAGAAAAATAAATAAATAAATAAATAATTCAAAAATATTAAAATATTTATAAAGATTGTCCATGTCATTACTAGTTGGCCAATCATACCACGTGAGATGGTCATCAATCATGTCAGCGATTTATGAACAAAATTGGTGAATTGATTCAATTGACAAAATGTAAAGAGGTTTATGACTAAATTGGTAAAAGTAAAATAAGTTTAGTAATTTTTTGGTAATTTTTCCAACTAACCATCTTTAATTGAAGTGACCTATTGGCTTTTCTCCGATTAAAGTTATCAACTTATTCTGAGTTAAGAACTCTCATTTGAGTCCACTGTTCAACCACCAATGCTTGTAACTTAGTCATCACTAGTTCAACCATGAAAGGCCCAAACTCCCATCTCATTACAGCATTTGAAGGTGCAAACGTTATCGTCATTGAACTAATCTGGAATCCAAACAAACAAACCCAAGAGAAGATAGGACCGAGATTGACGAAAGAAAGAGTTCATTGCCATCAATATTCAGAAATTTCGATTTTCCGAATCAGCATTACCAAGAGAATTGAGGAAAATCATCAATTAGGAACGATGCAGATTGATTGAACTGAATCATAGGGTTTCTCGAAACTCCGGATTGTAGACATAAGATTCCAAAATTTGGGTGGCTGCCCCGTTGGTACACGTGAGGGCAATTCTCCAGCTGCCGGATCTCGTCGTCCCCCTTGAACTCATCCAAGCACACGGTGCAGCTCTCAAATAAAACGTACTGTACATTCAAGAAACGGGCAATATATAATGCCACTGTCTTTAACTTTTATTGAGATTTGAGGGAACAACATGGTCGTCCTTCAATAAATAAAAGACCAAATCCCGAAATGAAAGGGCTTAATTGTATTGAGTGTTTTTGAGATAAAGAAAATTATAATAGTAATAGTAAATACCATTACTAGAATAAGTTTCCTAGTTGCTTATGATATTCAAAAAAAAAAATCCCAGAAACGAATTGGCAAAAATCATCCTTCCCTGGCGATGTCCATGTCTCATCGGCAATGTGACAACGAAGACTCTTTAGCCTCGAAATTTGGAAAAGTAAAAGGAGGTGTGCAACATGACAACCGAAAAAAGTGACCAATGCCACTTTTATGGGATCAAGCAATGAATATGAAATTTATGTGGAAGATGTGCATTCACATCAATCAAGTAGCCCAACAGCTCAATGCAGTATTGACATCAATGCATGCATGCATACATACATACATACATACATACACACCACTGTAAATCCATGCATGTATCAAACCAAATTGTTCATATCAAGAATTCCGCAATCATATTAACTATGAATATGCCATGAAAGTCGCATTGGTTATGACAACTATAATTGTGCTCCAAAACAAAATTGGTCTATGTACATGTTCATATCTCATAATCTCATCACACATAGGTCGACCATGAGCACATAGTTCCACAATGCTGCTATACAAACATCACCAAAAGGAGACATTTGACAGATACAAGCATTGGCGGCTAATGACTAAGTTGCAAGCATCGGTGGCTGAACAGCGTGCGTGATCTTGGGCAGATGCATTCTCACGAATCCCAAATTGCACCGATGAGCTTTGTTTCTCTGTTTCTTTCTTCCTGGGGTGCCGCCGAGGTAGGGTTTTCTTTAGTCCCGTCAGAAAGAAAGGGTTCAGAATCATAGAATGCAGCCAGCCACATCCTCAAGATGATTGTATGTTTGTCCAGGAGAGCTTACGCCAAATCCAACGCATTCGTTCAGAGAGCGGCGCACTACCGAGTCGATCGTCTCGATAGATGCTACGAAAGCTATTGGTCTAGAGAGATTATACCGTCCAAGGTCTTCGGGAGAAGAAGTTATGTCTGTGAATCCAACGATCGTATGATGCCAAAGTGGCTGATGATATTTTCTTCAGAATTCTCCGAAAACGACAGAGGAAATTCGAGGCGGCCGTGTCGAGGTCCCTTGTCGTGAAACCAAAATAACGAGAGAAAAGAGTGAAAAAGCTCGTCTGTGTGTGAGACATGCCAGCAAGAAAGCGCCAATGCCTTTAAAGGACTAAAGAGGAAAAATGAACTGTTGTTCTCCAAGGGGATGGTTCCACGAAACTTGTACTAGTGTCCCGAAGATACCTTTCGTTAGATTTTCGTGCATCTTTGGAACAAATTTATACTCCATGTATCTCCGGATGTGTAAGTTCCTTACTTAAGAATTAAAATAGAAAGGTTAAAGGGGAAAAGGTGCCTCCATAAAATTATGTGCATACATGAGAGTTAAGTGATTATACTCTTTACTTGGGATAATTACCAAAATAAAAACTAAATTTGTTATATTTGTGCCATTCAGTTTTAAACATTTTAATTTGTTGAATTTAATCCTAAATATTTTGAGAACCTGCAAATTTAGTTATTATGATTAATTTTGGCCGGAAATTTCTACTAGTTAGCGCTGATCTTCATATGTGGCACGAATGGCGCTCGATGTGGATAATTTCTGTACTTTTTTTAATTTTATGATTTTTTTCTTCTCAATGAAGGGAAAAGGGAAGAAAAATAAGAAACAGAAAAAAAGAAGATAAAATTCAGAATATTAAAAAAATTATGAAAATTGTCTACGTCAAGCATTGGCCATACCATGTAGGATGGCTAACACTAATTAGACTGCCACGTCAGCGATTTCCTACCAAAATTAGCTAAAAAACTAAATTCGCAAATCGTCAAAAAGTTAATATTAAATTGACACAATTTCTAACAAAAAAAAAATAGCATAATTGAAAATTTTATGACTAAATTAGCAAATTGTTAGGGTTCAAGACTAAATCGGCCAAATTTAAAGGTTTATAATTGAATTGGTATATGTGAAACAGATTTATAACTGTTTTGGTAATTTTCTCCTCTTTACTCACGTGACCATCAGTAAAATATAAGCCTTTAGACTCAATGGTAAGACGTTAAATTAGGTTTTCGAAGCGGTTTCCAAAGTTCGACCTATTCAAGAGCACACGTTTTCCTTAATCCCATAACCAATTCATGGCCATTCTAACAGCTAGCCGATACTGCCTCTACTAACCAATGCCGCCTCTTCCCGTCAATTTTTTCTTTTTTTATAAACTCAGACAGGATGACAACATTACCTAATAGAGGCATGTGGCTGATGGTATTACTCGTGCTTTGAGCATCCGAACAACCTTGACAATCACCGGATTATGCGAGCCGTGTTCCTGAGTTGGCCCCTCAGAAGGAAATGGAAATGGAAAGATCCGACCGATCCGAAGTACGAAAACATAGGAAAATCATCGAACAACCGAGGTTTTTGTCATCTTCCTAAAGATCAAGACATCAGAAAGGAAACCAACAAAAGAAGAAGAAGAAGAAGAAGAAGAAGAAGAAGAAGAAGCTTTTCTGGTTAATTAGATTTACTACAAACTATGACCGGTGTCTCCATAATAGTCCTCGGAAAACTCAGGCACCCCGGAAGCCGCCCAGAGCCTCTCGTCGATCGACTCCACCACCTCATCGGGCACGACCGGAGCCCGGCACAGCGGGCACGTCCTCCTTACGCACCCCATCCAGCGGTCCAGGCAGCCCCGGTGGAACACGTGCCGGCAGTTCAGCGGCCGCCGGATCTCGTCGTCGGCCTCGAAGTCGTGCAGGCAGACGGCGCAGGTGGTCTCGGTTGGGTGGGGGTCCGAGCCGCCGCCGCCGCCGGCGAGGTCCGAGAACCTGACCACCGGGAGGAGCTCGCGCATCATCGCGAGGGATGGCGAGGCCGGGGAGTAGTAGGGCTCGGGTTCGAGGAGCAAAGCTGGGTCGGGGTCGGGGTCGGGGTCGGGGAGCTCGGGCAGGCGGAGGAGGGAGCGGACGGCGGCCCGGAGGAGGGCGAAGAGAGAGAAAGTGCGGAGGAAGAGGTTCGGAAGGAGGAGGTCGGTGTAACACACCGGGAAGCCCATGTTTTGCGGGGGTGGGGCGGGTCTGGAGTGGGAAAAATACATGGGGAGCTTAATATATATAACGTCATGGAGAGAAAAAGAGGTGTGAATAATTTCATTTTCTTTTGGTTATTTAATGAAAATACTCCCACATAAACTATTTCTTAGCCCAATATATATATGGAACGAATTTTTTCATATGTAGTTTTTTCTTTAGTAAAACTGATTATTAATTTTCACATTTTTCATCACTCGAGACCTGAATTATTTGCATCTGGAGTTACATGTTCCCAATGTGATAATGATTCGGCTATCTTTATTTGTTACGAAATAAGATATCTGAAATAAAAAAAAAAATTAAAAGGAATTATCCTTCTATTCCGCCGCACTTGTTTCCGTTTCATAACTTCGTTTGTCCCACTCCTGTCATTAGTCATCATTTTCGTTTATTAAAACCAACCTCGATTCTCTAGATTGGCATCTATATCGTTTGCTTTTTCTTTTTTCTTTATCATTTTCTTGTGAAATTTTCATTTTTGTTGTGGACCATTTAAACAATCTTGCTTACTCTCAGTTTATTTTCAAAAGGAACAAAAAAAAAAAAAAAAATGGATCATTCGTTTGCTTAAATATTCTTATGCACGCATTCCCAACTTATTGTAAATTTTGACAAAAAAATTAATTGCTTAATTAGCTAGATTGATGCCAAAATTTTGAAAAAAAAAACATAGATCTCTCTATCTATGTGATTTGAATATACATAAGTGTCCTTGTATATAAACTTGACACTACGAAAAATGAGGCCGCCTAAATATTTTTATGTTGACACACCTTGGATCTTTTATATACATCGCTTGGGTGCGTTCAAGCGGTATGGTGTGTAAGCCCGGTTCTATGAGGATTGAGACCATTTATTCTATACTTTCGAACATTACCCTAGATATCTATACACACTATACGTATTCCTCGAGCATATGAGTTTAGTTTGGTTCCGCGGAATATGAGACTATCTAGACCTCTTCTTTGGTGTGCCTTGGACCTTTGTGTACGGATCTTCTTTATTCTTCGAGACTGTGAGTTTAATCACACTAATAATTTTTTTTTCCCCTTTGTGCTTGTGTTTTTGGCTTATAAAAGGGGGGAAAAAAAGCGGCCTGAAAAAGAAAAAAACAATTCAAAGAAAGGAGTGTCATGTCGTGTTCACATTACTGTTCACTCGTGTCTCATTATCATTTTTATTTTATTTTTTTACTTTTACAGATGGATTATGTCTTCTTCTTGTTGTGCAAATTTGGTTTTGACATATGCTTACGTGATGAAAAATGTTGTGCTTTTTAAGACAAACAAAGAACGTAAAATTATTAATACCATAAAAAACTCTAAATTATGACACAAATATCCTGAATTCTTTTATGTCCTTAAAATTACTAAACTTGCCCATTGAAACACAGATGCCCAAAACTTTTATATACATCAAATGGAAAATAAAATAGATAGTATATATACCATATATGTATAAATTTGGAATTTTTCAAAAAAAATCAGGAGTGTTTATTGAGGCAACTTTAAGGTTTTGGGTAACATAAGAAAGATTTAGGATATATGCATCACAATAAGTATAATTTTAAACTTTTTGTGATATTTCCCCCCAAGCTTAAAATAAGAATTAACCTCATGGAATTCTTTTCTTTTATCAGTAGCATTTTGGATAAATAGAATCTACATAGTTCGATACGATAACTACAATATTTTATGTCAAAATACAAGGTACACCCACATACACGTATGCAAGTAGATAAAGAGAAGAGGGAATTGATTTTCTTTTCTCGTTCTTTAAGCTATAAAAACAACGTTTGGTGTAGATTAATTGTCATTTGCATAGAATATTATTTTTGTCCTAACTTATCGAAAATAATAAGATTATTATTTTTTTAAATATTTTTTATGAGGTGCATGTAAGGCAAAGCCGCTTTGCTACGGAATATGAGCGGCCACCCGTGATGTGCACAATCAAACTGTTTCCTGATTAATAAAAGACCTAATAATAGATTAAGAACTATTTTAATATGTCAAAGTGTTCGATTTTTTTTTTATTATATATTTCTGAGGAAAAATAATAGCGTTCGTGCAATGCATTTGGCGATGATTGACAAACAGTTCCCGAGCTGCTTCCGCTTACACATAAGCTAATATTGAAATGTGAGAGGAAAATCATTAATTATTTCGGGGACCCATTTTGTTGACTAGGAGGTCACATTGCATTAAAGCAAATCGGTCGATTAATGGGTGCCCTTGCGACTTTAATATCAAGTCTATCATTTCATTAGCAGTTTCAATCAATCTGATCCTTTTCAATTAGATTTGAAAAGATAGTGATGGGAAAACCCGTTTATCGGTACGATCAAAGAATCTCAATTGGGCATACATTCTCCTCTACTCCCAATCAAAGAAAAACCTTCTCCACCGGCCGTATAATTTGGGCCAAGTGGGTTTAGGTATCATTTATACCCCTAGATATGCTGCTACTATCATCGACAACCCCCAGCTTTGTCTAAGCACCCCGATTCGAGATGAGCAGATTGAGTTTGGTAGGCAAAAATTGAGAGGAAACTATTGATAGCCTCAAAATTGACTCTCCAAAATCTCTATAATGTTTCGCAAAGCTCAAATGCTTATTTTTTATTGCCTCTATATCACTGGTTTAATGAGATTGCCCTTCATTTGCGTTCTATAAACGCTCCTTAAATGAAGTTATTTATGCATTAAGCTTAGAAAAAGAGATTTGAACATTATTTATAAAGTATTAAATTACATGTCCTCTCATCACAAGTCGGGCTTTATTCGACCCTCATTAGCCAACCTCATATTAAACTAATTAACAATAATTTATAATATTAATTAATGTAATACATATCAAGAAAATTCTTATAATCATAACACACTTCTGCCAAGTCTGTGTAGCTCTTTGTTTCCAATTGCTTTTCTAAGCAAAGCACATTCCAATTGGCATCTGCTTTATCAAATCAAATTAAACTACTGCCTCTCTTTCCACGTACGATCATCAAAGGGTTCCTACAATAAAAGAAGATACAAAAGCGTTAAGTTCCAAATATTCGAGTACCCCTTTTTCCATGCCTCCCACGAAAGCTGAGGATGATGCCTGCCCGCGACACCACCTTCGAAACGAACCAGCCCGACCTTGTCCCTCCATTTGCCATCCCACGTTCGTTCTAACACGACCCGTCTTGTCAGAGCTTGTCCCTGCCTCGCCGGTCACGGCGCTGACACCAGCGAACGCTGCTAGATCTTCATTAGAGCGCTCCTGTCCCCTTAATGAATTCTTTTTTGACAAGAAGAATGCGATTCCCAGAGAAGCCAAAACAGCTCAATGCACGGTCGCTTTGCTTCGTCTCCACGTTTTGATGAGCAAAAGGACACTCGAGTCGTTTGTATTATTGGAAAATACGTAAATTATTTGCGTCAAAACAAGTCACAAGCGAGTAGATATCGCGATCTCCTCTTTGATCGATCTTGTTCGGAGAATTATTGTTGACTCCTCATTTGGAGCCTTCTCCTGTCAATGGTCTCGTGCGCCTCCCATCAATTTTCAAATCGATATCAGCCCCCCAGGATGGACGCATTTCGATTGAATGATGGCTTCTTTCGGTTGTTTACGCACAGAACAAAGAGATTATAATGACTATAAATGAATCGACGAATAAATTAATCCTTCGAAATTCTGTCAACCAACATTTTCTTCTAATGTGACTAGAGGGAATCTAGGCCAATTTTTAATATGAACTATAGTTTGCGTGGGAACATGGATATATTCATCAAATTGCAGTTCTTGGAATGGTCCAACAAGAGGGTGTTCTCAAAGCCGGCAAAGCGAAGAGACAAACCATTCTCGTGATGCAAAATTTACATGTATGGACTACCCTATGAAACCTTGATACGGATATTTGCTCGTGTTTTATTTGATCCATGAGATTAATCTGATTAAGTCAGGCTTGCCCGTTACAAAAGCAAAATATACATTTTCTTTTCTTTGGCAAATTCGGGCAAACGCATTTTAAAACATAAAACATCATCGAATGTAAAGGAAGGAACATGTCATCCAAGACACTTAGAAGCCCCAACCTTACTAATCTACCACGACAACAAAAGCCTAATGTAGGCTTCTAAGTCCAAAAAGAAGGTCCTAGGCCTTTGGTTGGATTTAGCACGTTGCCACCATCTAAAGTGTCTTCCCTATCTGTCCTAGCACTTGTTTTTCACACGCGTGTAACAATTATTTTATGCCTTTTTCTCGATTCAATGTTTTTTAAACCTGTCGATTTAAAATTTGATTGACTCATTCTATCGCGTCGATTCAATGATGTAACGTAGATGCACCAAATACTGATTGAGCCCCACACTATAATTTTTTAAATGGGAGACAAAGTCAGAGAAGTGGGGATCACTTTGGCATGTGGGTTGCCGGTGCCTTTATACCTAACTAAATTTGAGAGGCCCACCAAAGCTGCTTAGAATTGGCCTCTCATTTAAGGTCTATAAAGATTAGCCTAATTAATCCGGTAATTAGCCTTTGTGACTTTTTTACATACTACCCCTGTCTTTTATCACATAATTTACTTACAGACATGGAGTCAAAACACCTAACGCGTGATCAAGTACCTCCCCCTACCCGAAGGACACATTTACAATATATTTGATTTGAAGAAATTACCAAAAAAGTTTTAAACGTATTGCATTTGTACTAAATTCATTCCTAATATCTATTAATTTGGCCAATTTAGTACTAAAATTTTTTATGATTTTCCAATTCAGTTCTAAACTTTTCAATTTTGTTATTTTAATCCTAAAACTTTTACAGATTTGCCAATTTAGTCATAAATATTTTGATGATTTATCAATTTAGTCATTTTAACTAATTTTTTCTAGGAATCAGTATCATGATGCTTCACTCAGAGTCGGCCATTTCACATGGCACGGTTAGCACTAACAAAAACAAATTTTGTAATTTTTTTAAAAATTTCTGAAAATTTTCTTCTTTTTTCCTTTTTTTACTTTGTTTATTCTTTTTCTTTTTCTCTCTATTGGCAAGGGCCTCAACACCCTTGTTAGAGATAGCAAGGGCAGCCCTCACCAGACTAGAGGAAAGGGCCCTCGCCTACGGGAGGGCATCGAGGCCCTTGTCAATGGAGGAAAAAATAAGGAAAAAGGAAAAAAAAAACATTCAGTAAGTGAAAACGCCTTCCTTAATTGATTTTGTTATGCCTTGCTTCTTTTGTATTCAAAGACATGAAACAAACCTAACAAAAGAATTAGAGTCATCTAATTGAATTGCCAACGCACTACTATTGGTACCACCGCCATCCTTGATATGTCTCACACACTCCATTTATTTTGCGAAAAATAAATAATATACGAGATATTTTCCTAAAGATGATTATTTATATTGCTTACGAAATTGAATGGATAGCAAAATTTTCATTTTACTGATAATTTTTTTTTTATCATCCATGAAAAATATATAGACAAATTGTTGTCAATGACAAAGACATTTTTTTTAATGGCTAATTATTTCAAACTATACGAACAACTACTTTTAGGAAAATGATTTTCAGATCATTCATTTTCTACTAAACAAAAGTAGCTAGAGAGTACTGCTTTTCTCCATGAATAAAATCATTGTAACCAAGCAACATGCCTTTTCAAACATGTGTGAGCACGCTAGTTTCGGGCTCAGGCCCGTTGCTACCATGCAGATTGGCCAAGAAGGTCCAATGGATCCAATGCCACATAACACATGGGCCCATGAAGGAATCCACAAGACTCGTGTACCTCAATGGGAGGACCAAGGCCCAAATCCCAAGGCCCACCGGGATGGCCCATCATTCGTTCCAGTGCAGCCTAAGCGCATAGAACCTTGGATGGCTAAGGAATTGTCCTATCCGGTACTTTTGCGGTGTTTATTCGTATGGGAAATGTCGAAATCAGTCAGGATTTGGCCCTGAATAAGATAGAAGAAGATGTTTATAAGTAAGAAAGCTCAGTTGAGTTTATGGCGACCATCGCGACACGGTTGCAATTTTAAATGGTTCTCGCATATATTAAAAAATTCATAGTCCTCCTACTATCGACATGCTTGTCTCTACATATAGAGGACACGAGTCACTTCTTTCAAATCACGAGGGCACAATTCTAAAAGAACTTGCTAACAAAATATCCAAGCTAGATTAGTTGAATCTATCAAAAGGAATATAATGACAATAAAAGAAAATGTATTTTCGAAGTTCGAGCAAGAATAAATAATGTACAGAGAAATAAAAAATTAAGTAATAAGTGGGGAGAGAGAGAGAGAGAGAGAGATCACATGGTACCTTGAGAACGAGCGAGTATGGAGGAAAGTGAAAGCTAAGGAAGCATGAGAGGCTATGATCAAGAGGGTTTCAAAATTATTATAAAAGTAATGTTAAGATAATCAAAATTACTTTTGTCCCTATTCCCTCATTATTTTAATCGAACTTTCGTGCTGTGATTCTTCCGGCTCTAAGTTAGGAAAAATAAAAAATAAAATATCACTGCCAACTCCAATGTCCATCATAAATAGCATGATTGACCAATTAGTCTATGAATTTTCCAGTCCACGTTCATCACAACCCTTTCAATCTTTCAATATTCGTAGCTGAAGACAATTGAACCAACATTGGCAAGAACATTAGCAATAGGACAAGACGCGCCCATTTCAAAGTTCATGACATAAGTACGTAATGGAACTTGATCGCATCTCGTATGCAATCCGAGAGTGCTTTCGCTTTTCTTAGGACATCGCTTGGAGTACTGCGAGCAAGTTGTTGATCGAGTAGTCTCTTGGTGAGTAACATGATGCTCCGACAGGATGGAACCAAAACTATACATGAGCGTGGTAGCTGGAATGCAAACTTTAAAGGAGGAAGAGGATGGCATTCTTCATTGGAACAACCTGTTGAGATCATTTATTGCTTTTTTCAGTAAATACCATCTTATAATAAGAACGAAATCTCAAATGGTACTTACTTTGGAAACTCCCTATGCTGAATTGAGCTACTGATTTTATCTTTCTATTAAAAAAAAAAAAATCCAATCATCAACGAAGATCTTTCGACTTTGGAGACTTCGAATTTTGAATTTTTTCAATTCTCATGCTACATTGAATGTTTGTGACCAAAATGTCACGTTCTAGCCAACACAGTAACGACACGACACGCATCCATATTTGGTGCATATTAATGCAATGAGGGCGGCGCGAGAGGATATGAAGTATGATCATAAATTGCACAATGATACTGGCAAGATCATTAAATTAGGGGGAAATCAAAACTTTAGCTTCTTTATATATATATATATATATATATATATATATATATATATATATTTATGAATACTTGGTCGAATTAGCAAGGCTGTCAGTCCACGGACTGACAATATAATGTCCGGTCGATTTTACGTTTTCGATCATTACAAATTATTATTATTTTGCTTGGTGTATGTAAAATCATTTTGTTTTTCTCATCATGTCCTGTGCTGTGCGATCGATCGATCGCAGCAATTGAGACTGACAATGCGACTTCAAAAGAAAGGCCCAATCGGAGAGCACCATGTAGACTCCACAATGACTCGAAAAAACAAAAACATATCATCATTTTCAAAAAAAAATTAATACAACAAAAGAAAAGGGCAATAAAAAAATATAAAATAAAATAATAAAATAATAAAATGTAAGGATACTGACAAGTGAAGTAATCGAACCGCTAAAGGACATTAACTTCGGTCCACAAGATGGAAGAAATCTCATTAGGTGGGGCTTGGCTGTTCCTCTCTTTCTGCTTTTTCTTGTCACTCTTTTCCAGGAAAATGAATAGGACAGATTAAAAAAAAGAAAGTCTTTGCTTTTTGAATGTTTCTAAGAACGCTTTTTTCAGAGAAGGAATTTCAATCACAACCGTCGGACAAAAAAAGAGAGTAAAGTTTACCCGTTTGCTCGTAAAAATTATTTTTCTATTAAAATTATAATTTGAAATTCTGTAACCGAGAAATCCGCCTGAGCCCCCTTGCGGGGTCACAAGGCCCGCCAATGCCCGATGGCATCTTAGGACAGACGTTTATAATTCGAGGGAGACTAACATAAGACCCCAATACCATAGCCCCCCACTTACGATATGTTAGTAACGCATGGATTCGAACTCTTGATTTCAGCGATAAAGGAGAGACTCCACGGTTGGGTATAATTCGAAAATTCGTCTCTCAAAAAATCATAAAACTTATCCGCTCTATATGATCTTCCAAGCTAGCATAGAGACAAAATCCTTGGAACGCTCCTCTTTATATACACGTGAGAGGAGCGGGATTATTTTTTCACTTGTTTTGTGAATTCATAATTCCTTTTTATTTTCGTTACAGTTCTTCTATTTTTTCTCCAATTAGTAGAAAGAATAAAAATTTCGCAAAACCATTGATCCATATTATGAATTTTTCACTTGTGATTAGTTAATTTCATCTAGTGATAATAATTTTTTGAAATAAATTATTATTTTCACATCAAACTTTTCCTTTCTTCGACTAGTAACTTTCCACGCGCGTTAGTAAATCTCGGGGCCGGTAACACGGTTAAAAAAGTAACTTTCTCCTTTTCCCCTTAAGGTTTAAACAGCAAATTATTTCCCTATCTGGTCATGTAAAAGCACTCCTTATCAGCCTTTAGACTTTGCGTTTGGAAAATCCTCACTCGCAGGCTAATCGCATCATAACGTTTTCGTCCTATGAACTTGGAAGATCGCCTGAGACAACGTGTCGTTGCGTGTGTCATGATCACGATTATGTTCCTAAGCAAAGTAGATCACGACCACGCGTTGTATCGACGATATTTTAGACACGACGCGACACATATGCACGACCTATTTTTAAGGTTTAATGTCGTGCCATCAGATCATTATAGGCCACCTTATATAACAAAGAAGGAATGTTAATAGAACAGAATGATTCGTTGCCCACCGTTGACCCATTATAGACTAGCTCTACGTGTAATTGTAAGAGCGTGGATATGACATTACCCGACAGAGCAATACGAAATAAGGTAAAATAGATCAATACGAGATAAATCAGAATTGGCTTAATCCGCATATTAACATGGAGTTTAGATATTTTCGTTACACGTTAATTATCTGATTCGTAAAAAAAATAATAATATTTTGTACACAAAAAAATTATATATTTGAGATTAAGTTAACTATAATTTACATTAATTGCAATTGAACCTAGTTGCCTTCTCGCCCTATATACATAAAGAAGACCATGATGTTCTCGCATCGACGGTGCCCGGGGCTTGACTTGGACGAGTTGCTCCTATCGACATGGGTGGTTTGGTACGAAATGAGTGGGGTTCCTTTTTCTTTTCCTGCTTCAAGACATGTAACTATAGGGTTCTAGTAGTTCTTAGCTTAGTCATAGTCAGTTCGGTACCGGTCCCAATAAGACGGTTCTTTAATGAGGGCTTGTACTCTTCTTTTGAGTAATGTGAATACACTATGCTTTACTCTCTTTTATCACAAAAGACAAATCTCACCTATCGTGACATTTTCAAACTTTATATACGCTCTACTTATCCAACTCTGAAAGCCATTTTCACTAGCTCTCTAGAGCCTGTGTTAAATCACTACTTCGGTTTGGAATGTTCTTTCGGATCAAGTTAGAATTCTCGCGAAGCCTAATGCCCTAATGGATTCCTTAGTGATAATTACATAAATAGTTCCGAAACTTTACTTTAATATGCAACATGCTCTCTAAACATTTTAATTTATTCAATTTGATCTTTGAACTCTTGGTAAGTATTCAATCCAATCCTTGAACATTTGATGTCATCATTACATCAATTTTCTTTTGTCGGTATCCTTTCATTTATTCAAATTATGGAAACACTATCATCTAGTTCAGGAATTAAATTGAACACAAAATTAAAAATTCATATATTATTTGCATCATTGTTTTTTTCATTGTTGGATTGAAATGTTACATATATTTCACCACCTGGATGTATTGATTATTATTATTATTTTTTTAATAACCGAGAAACCACCGGAGATCACTCTTCGGGAATCACACGACCCTCTGGTGCTCGGTAGAACCGTTAGATCTCGCCGCAAGTCTCTTTGTAGACGTAAAACCTCGGCGAGCTAGCCTAATAATCCACTCTTGGGACCCTTACTTAAGTTATAGAAATGCAATAAAAGATTTCAAGCTCTCGACCTCAATAATGAAGGAGAAAATTCATACTAATTGCGCTGTCCATAAGTGGATAATATGTTAGCATTATTTATTTGTGAGAAATAAGGTATTGACATTGTCGTATCATGTATTATTATTGATGTTACTTAGCTGATTGATTGTGATTTTTTTTTGGTGGGTCTTCGATTTCACAGTTTTGAGCTTGAAACGATGGATTTAATGTTGAGGGGGAGAGAGAGAGAGAGCAAAGCAGTGCCCCCCGTGCGCTGCAGACATCGAACAGACATTTTCTTTTCTACCCCGAAGAAGAAGAGAGAAGAAGAAAGAAGACAGCTGACATTAATCTCTCTCTCTCTCTCTCTCTCTCTCTGAAACTCCGTCAGTCAGACAGACAGACAGAACTCCATTGACGTCTCTCTCTCTCTCTTCGATCCCACCCCTTCCTCCTTCTCGTTTCCACCGCCTCCTGAATTTCCATTTCTCTCCCCCCTTCCCCCCTTTCTCTCTCTAGTTTCTCTCTCTCCTCTGTCTGGTCTCTGATGCCAATGTCGCGGAGCTGAAGGACACGTTTTTAATCGCCGAGGACAAGTTCCAACGTCTTCCCCCCATGGCCACCACAGCTACCACCACCACCACCACAACTACCACCGCTCAGCTCAAGCTCCAAAGCCCCCCACCAAGCCCAAGCGCCGCAAGCGCCGCGAGACCACCATTTCCGCCGCCGCCGCTCCCGCCCCCGCCCCTTCCTCCTCCGCCGCCGCCGCCGACCGCCCTCCCAAGCCGGGCCAGCCGGGCCCGCAGGTCCCGCCGGTCGTCTCTTCTCCCGACGGCGACGAGTCCTGGTGCCGCCCCGCCTCCAGGCCGCAGCGGCCCGACCCGGCCCACGCCCTCCCCCCCGGCTCGCCCTTCCGCATCAGGTTCTCGCCCGGGGGCCTGTCGCCGGTCATGGACTTCGCGGGGGCCGCCTCAGTCAACGGCCACTCTCCGGGCGACGACGCCTTCGCGTCCGGGGGGTTCACGAAGTTCAACTCCGTGCTCACCGCCGGTCTCCTGAACCCAATGTCGCCTCCTCCGCCTCCGGCGGCGGGGGGTGCCCTGCCAGAGAAGGCCCGATCCAGCCCGACCCTCTTCGAGATGATGGCCAGCGAGCCCGACATGATCCACCCGAGGACGCAGATGCAAGTCCCGGTTCAGGGGTCGAGCGCGAGACACCCCTTGCCCGTTCTCGACAGGCAAGCCCTGACCTTGCAGCGAATATCGGAGGTCCTGGCCTCGAGGAGTCCAGGGAGTCTCTTCAACGACTCTGCCTCGAGCGACATGAAGCTCGTGTTGAGCTCTAAGGATGGGGCTATATGCGTTTCTATGAATGTGCACAGGGAAATTCTTGCGGCGCATAGCCAGTTTTTCGCCGAGAAGCTGTCGGATCAGTGGATGAGGCAGCAACAGCGGACGGCGGCGGCGCCCATAGTGGAGATTGCGGACTGCGATGATGTGGAGGTGTATGTGGAGACGTTGAGGTTGATGTATTGTGAGGATCTGAGGAGGAGGCTCATGAAGGAGGATGTGAGCAGAGTTCTTGGTATTTTGAAGGTAAGGCATGCTAAATTTGGTTTTATCATATTGATTTTGTTGATTTGGTTCTTAAAAATGTAATGTAGAGAGGGAAGAAGCTAGAGTTTTGTGGTCTTGAAAATGTAATTATGTCATAGCATCTTGAAACAGTTGAAAGTAAATTCAAATGTTTGTCGGTTTTATCATATTGCCTGTGTTATAAAGCGACTCAGGTTGTTAGTAAGGTTATGGGGAGCATTGAATGTGATGGTTTGCTTTGATGTTTCTAGGTTTCAGCGGCAATTGTTTTTGATGCTGGGGTGTTATCTTGTTTGGAGTACTTAGAAGCTGCTCCATGGGCTGAGGATGAAGAAGAGAAGGTGGCTTCTCTGTTATCAAATCTTCGGTTTGATGAAGCCGCGACTGGTGAAGTTCTGAAGAGGGTCTCTATGGAAGTTAGTAATGGAGTAGTTGCAGGAAACGACAATGAGGAAGTGTTGGTTAAGCTTTTACAGGTGGTCCTTGAAGGAAAGGATGAAAAGGCAAGGCGGGATATGAAAGGGCTAGTGGCTAAGATGCTTCGAGAGAACTCGTCTCAGAGTGATATTCGGAAAGAGTCCTTGTATGCTGCATGTGATGGGTGCTTGCAATCGCTTCGTGATCATTTTTTGCTAGCTGCAGAATCAGAGTTGAAAGATGTAGCTCAGATTGCACGGCAGGCCAATAATTTGCAGTGGCTTTTGGATATCTTGATCGATAGACAGATTGCCGAAGACTTCCTAGCATCTTGGGCTTCTGAGTCTGAGATGTCCGATGCACACCCTAAAGTTCCGGCAGTTCACAGATTCGAAGTTAGCAGAGTTACAGCGCGGTTGTTTGTGGGGATTGGGAAAGGGCAGCTTTTGGCTTCAAAAGATGCAAGGTGCCTGTTATTGCAGACATGGTTGGTGCCGTTCTATAATGATTTTGGGTGGATGAGGAGGGCGTCCAAGGGTCTTGATAGGCATTTAATCGAAGATGGCCTTAGCAATACGATTCTCACACTGCCTCTACCCTGGCAACAGGAAATAATGCTTGCTTGGTTCGACAGATTCTTGAATTCAAGTGAAGATTGTCCAAACATCCAAAGAGGTTTTGAAGTTTGGTGGCGAAGGGCTTTCTGGAGGAGAAATGGCGACCACCAGCAGCCACGGTTGCTACAGATTACTGCAGGAAGTGCTGAGAATTCATAAATCATTTATCTTGATCGAACACTCCTTCGCAATGGGTATATCTCAGCTCTTTAATTTGATTATATGCTTCCATATTGAGTGCTCTGTTTCTAAATCTACTCTTTTTATCTCATGAGAGTCTAACAAGATTTTCAGCATCTTCAATCCAGCTGCTTTTATGGTATATTTTTTTCTGTGACAAAATTGTGTTCCATCTCAGTCTGCACTGATGACGGTGAGTGTCACTTCTGTGGAACTGCGCATACTAATGATGACTTCTCTTCCTTTAGGAGGATGGTTTTGTTAAACTAATTTGAGGGGGCTTTTATGACATAAATGTGGGGGATGGTTGCTCAACCTGGTTCAGTTGGAAAGTGGAAAAGATTGAACTCAATAGCAAGTAGTCAGGCGACAGACTAATAACAAGGAGATCCATATTGTGGTGTTGGTTAACTTTTGTCGAATTGGTGAACGATGAACTTCTAGGTTGTTGTCCGACCAAAAAAAAGAAACTTCTAGGTTGTTGAATGATGAACTTACAAAGCCATAATACTTTCTCTGCATGTGCCTTCTGTTGTTGTGGAAGTGTAAACATTACATCAGTGAGTTGGTTCGTTTTAGGTCTATTCGCCATTTCTTCCTTTAGATTCTACTGTTTTTGTCAATCCGATGCCTTTACAAACTACCTTGGCATAAGATGAGTTGATAACTTTATACTTTTCATTGATATCACCATTTGCTCTAACTAGGGTTGCATTGTCAAATTTTTTGTACATGCAGAGACAGAGTCTGAGATCCGAGCGCCAAGTCGATACATTTCCCTAGTTATTGTGAACTCTGCTAGAGTTCCGAGGAGTGGATCGCACAACTAGATATCTGAACATCAATTGCACGACCTTTGAGGCTGTAAATGGGGTTGCAGGGTTCTCGAAGGCGGGATAATTGGTTCGGTACGCTTTTAGATGAGGTTAGGGAACATTGCTCTCTCCTGGCTCGGGATATGTTAACCAGAGAGTGTAAGCTGGTTGCCAAGCAATGTTCAGGATATTCGTTCTCATACATGGTTTCAGAGTGTAGATAGCGGAATCTAATCCCTGGTGATATATGTAACATTTGTTGCGCAATATGGAGTTATTTGTTTGTCTGGATATCCAAGTTTCTCTGGAAAATTATACCGTTGGCTCCTGTCTTACCGTTGTGGGAGGAATGCATTTTCATGTTCCGTTGCAGTTCTTGTGCTAAATTAAGTTTGATCGTAGTCTCTTGTCCTGTGCTTCCGGCAGAAACTAGTTGGTATGCTCTGTTTTCAGAAACCTATATTTAGAGAGACATGCTCTTGACATCACAAAATTCGCAGCCTGTGCATCGGACAACTTAGGAATGCACTTATTCTCGTGTAGCTTAAGAATCAATAGCCTGAACAAGTTTTACCTTCATCTGATCCTGATATTCCTATTGATACAGGCATAGATACTTATGTGTTGTACATGGTTAATTCTTCTTGTGGCGTGGCAATTTCAGCACGCTGTGTTCGAGAGATCTGTGTCTGCCCTCATATTAATCCCATGGTTACAACCAGCCTATGCTTCGATTTTGGTCCACTCTACAATTTGCTCTGCCTCCAACCTCTGGTCGATTTTGCTCGTGTTAACACTCACAGAGCTTCGACCCTCTCGTTTTCAAAGTGAGTGAAGAACGAATTTAGCATAGGGCAGTCGTAGTTCAGCTCACCTGGCTTCGCATATTTTTGCCTTTTTCGGAGAACAAAGAAATTCTTAGATCAGTACCAGATGGATAAGGACATTAAGAATCGATGATTGTAAGGTCTGTTTCTCCTTACCATTCTTGATCAACCAACATGTCGTCTGTCAATCCAAACTTCCTTAGCTCATCCTCAGTGTGATGCACTAGCAAGCTATATCTGCACCCATGTTGGGGATCGTTTTAGCTTGCTAGCTCATACAGATTGAGCAACTCCAGCAAAGCACGAAAGAAGTACACTCTGTTTTAGGACTGATGAAAAATATTACCTTCCGCCATACCCTTTTTCCATCACAATCATTCCACCGTTGCCCATATTATTGAGGCCCTCGAATTGCTCTGAGGTCCACTTGTACCACCTCATCAGGAAGACCCGCAGCGTAAGTCCATGCGACACGATCACCAGGTTCATGTTTTGGCTCCGCTCCCCCGGTGGCTGGAACCGTCCGATGTCAATATCAGCCCTTAGAGTTTCTCTAAATCCTGTTTTCACTAGCAAACGCTACCTCAATGTTCTTTTTTAGCTATTCCCAGGAAACTTTAAACACCGAGTGTATCGACACGGTGCGAAGAGAGAAGAAATACCAGTGATTCTATCGTAAACATCTGCTGCTGATTCTCCATCAGGGAATCTGTAGAAGAAACGACCGTACAGCATTCTTATTTGTTTCTCAACTCTCATCTTCTCTCTGTCCTGGAAATTCCCTTTCAGATGGAAAAGAAAACGATTCAAGAAAACTAATTGAATTGTGGCTGGTTTTGAATAGCTACGTTTTGCAACAAGCAAGAGGAACTTAGGATTTGTTTACCAAAATCTTGTTCTCTTAGACGAGTCTCTTCTCTCATGCCAGCAATCCTTGACCTCTCAAAAGCCCTGCCCAAAGTCCTCAGAGTCTCTAGGGTTCTTCTGTAAGGCGACACATAGAAGTAGACCTTCCAATCATCTGCTCCATCTTTCTCGATCAACTCTCTTATCTTCCAACCAACCGCCTCCGCTTCGGCCTTCCCTTTGTCGGTGAGGCCAATCTTAGGATCAGCAACCCTCGTGTACACACTCTCATCCAGATTACCTGCCAGCGTTGTACATAACTTGATCAGTACAAACTCGAGATGCGATATGATAATTCAGCAGCAGCGGTTTGCCTTTTGTCTTCCTAATTGTCCTTCTACTGCAATTGGAAGCAATAGAATTTTACATTCTATCTAAATGGGATCATGCACTGGACATTTTGTACTTCAGAGTCAGACCCTTCATTAGAATCCAACCCCCATGCCGTGCGCCTCAAACGTCCTTAAAATGGAAGTGCAGTCTCCATAATTTTAGCACGTCAAGCACAACACCCCCTCATAGTTCATGGGTAAAAAGTAATCTTCCTTGAAACATAAGAAGAGAGGACAATCACACCCTGTGTTCCGGTCAAATTTATAGACACATCCTCCGTATTATATAACATGCGAGAAGTGTCCGTCCTGCCAATCTTATTTTCTCAGTTCTTTCCTAGGGCAGATGCAGTCCACACCTCCACTAATTGCGAGTGCAGGCTTTGCAAACGTAAGGACAATACATTTATCAGATAAATCGCCAGACTGTTTAACCAAACCCAACGTATTGTACCTTCGCTCTGGCCGTGCCGGACCAGAATGATGCGGCGAGGCCGGGGGGCTGCCGAGGCTGGGGTGGCATGGCGGATCAGAGGATCCTTCTCGGGGAAAGTGGCCTTCCCATTGGTACTGCCGTTAACGTTTCCATTGCCGTTGCCATAAATATCGATCCTCCGAGTGCTACAGTGGACGGTGTTGAAGCGACAGGGAACTCTGTGGGGAGGCGGGAAAGAAGAGGCCAGAGATATCTTCATGTGGATTGCAGTCATGTCTCTCTGCGCGGTGAGCGAGAACGCAGAGCTGGACACACCCGACGACAAGAAGAATGAGAAGAAGACGAAGACGATGATGATGAAAACAAGCTACTAGGCAAATTGCATCGGGAAACTAGTGGTCCTGGTCATTGGCTGCGCATGTGTGTACTTTGAGTGGTTGTGGCTGAGAGTGTTGACGACACAAAATTCTTGTAGGAACCAGGGACGAGGGCGCAGGGTGGGTGGAGCTCGTGGCTATTCATGCACCTTCTAGTCCACGGAATCGGTCTCAAATGCGTCATTTCATCGAAGGGAGTGAACTTTGTCACGACCTTCTCTGAGAGAGAGAGAGAGAGAGAGAGAGAGAGAGAGAGACTTCATTGCCTTGAGAACGTTCAAGCCAGGCCAACTTTCCGTGGCGAGTCCAATTCGCTCGTGGAGCAAAGGTCAACTTCCGTCCCCAGCTGCGGGTGAGGACAACGGGCACCGCGACCTTTGCGGCCGATACCATCTCGTGTCACGAACGGTGTCGAATTTTCCCCACCATTTTCCACGGTTTTCTTTCCCTACTTTCTGTCCATTACCCCTCCTTCACTTTTGCAATCTCGTCATCGCAACTTATGGCTTGCGCAATGCCTCCTTTAACAGAATCTCGGGTCGAGCCCGCTTTTGTCCGGTGCATTCCAAAAGGTTGCGCGCCCATAAAAGGTTCAAAACTGTAACCGAGTAACCTCAATATAACACTGAGTTTCACCTTGTTTAATCTAACGCGATAGCGTTGCGATGAGTCTATCCTACACTATTTAGGAGAGGACCATGTGTGTGTTCTCAACCCGTGCATTTCTCGCTATCCAGCAGAGGATTATTGCTATATCCTGGATACTGTATTTCGAAAATGGGTGACGATCCATTTGATTTTTTCTCTCCTGGGGTCCCATTGTAGGTATAAACAAACAACTTCCAAAGCCTACTGTCAAGGAAGAAGAAGAAGATGATGATGATGAAAACAAGCGACTTAGGCAAATTGCATTGGGAATCGAGTGGTCCTGGTCATTGGCTGTGCATGTGTGTTTTTTGAGTGTTTGTGGCTGACTGTGGTTGACACAAAATTCCTGTAGGAACAAGGACAACAGTGGCGGGGTGGTTAGAGCTAGGGGTGTCAATGGTTCGGTTCAGTTCGGTGTTTTTGAAAAATCGAACCGAACCGAATCATTAGGAAAAATTTCCGAACCAAACCGAATGCGAACCGAACCGAAATTTTGGTTTGTTCGATTCGGTTCAGTTCGGTTTTTGGTTTTCGACTTTTTGCATTTATTTTTATTTGTTTTCATTTTTTATTTCTGTTGTATATATTTTTCATTTCCAAGAAATAAGCTTTTATCGGTTTGTTGGTTCGGTTCGGTTTGGTTAACCGATAACAAAAATTTCGGTTTTTAATGAGAACCGAACCGAAAAAAAAAAAATCAAATTTTTCGGTTCGGTTCGATTTTCGATTCGGTTTTTGACACCCCTAATTAGAGCTCGTGGCTATTGGCAATTGGTGACTGCGTTGTTGCACCTTCTAGTCCTTGGAATCGGCCTCAAATGGACCGTTTTCATGGACGTGGGTGGACTTTGTCACGACCTTCTGAGATAGAGAGAGAGAGAGAGAGAGAGTTCATTGCCTTCAGAACATTCAAGCTAGACCAACTTTCTGTGACGAGTCCAATTCTCACAAGGAAGAAAGGTCAATTTTTGTCGCCGACTACGGGTGAGGACAAGCAGGTACCGAGAACTTTGCGGCCGATATCAGCTCATGTCACGAACGGTGTCAAATTTTCCGCGGTTTTCTTTCCTACTTTCTGTCCATCATCCCTCCTTCACTTTTGCAATCTTGTCATCGCAACTCATTGACTTGTGCAAATATCTCCTTCAACGAAATCTCGGGTCAAGCCTGCTTTTTCCGTTGCAATCAAGTGCGCGGAACTCGACTTTTTACGTCCGTCGCACCTATAAAAGGTTCAAAGCTTTAACTGAGTGGACTTCCGTATAACACGAGTTTCATTCAGTTTAACCTACCATGACAGCATCGCGATGAGTCTATCCTCTTACCCTTTGTTTAGTAAAGAGGTACGGATATCTGGAGTGTCAAAACTTGGCACGGAGAGACACTTAAGTATCAAAAGTTTGGAAAGCAAACACTTAAATGTAAAGCAAAATAGATCACTTAAGTGCCACTTCGACCAAAAAATGTCGATACATGGCGATTTTCTCACGGTGAAAGAAGTGCAAAAACGACGCCGTTTTGCACGCCGACGGCTTAAATAATACAAAAACGACATCGTTTTGATCTTTCACGATAAAAAAAATTAATATAAAAATTGATTAAATTAAATTTAAAACAAAACTTATTTAAAACATTAAAAAAAAAAAACTAAAATTTTTTAAAAAGTAATTTTTTAAAAAATTAAAAATAAAAGAAAATATTAAAAAAATATTTAAAAAAACTAAAAAATTTTAAAAAAAGTAAACTTATTTAAAACATTTAAAAAATTTTAAAAAATTTAAAAGAACTAAAAAAAATTTAAAAAAAAAAAAAAAAAAGGAGAGGGGGCGGGCCCTTTCGGCAACGGTAGCAAGGACTCAGCCCTCAGCCGCCAGCCCCTTTTTTTTTGTTTTAATTTTTTAAAATTTTTAGTTTTTAAAATATTTTTATTTTATTTTTAAATGTTTTAAATAAATTTAGTTTTAAATTTAATTTAATTAATTTCTATATTATATTTTTTACTACATCAGCACCAAAACGACGTCATTTTTGTATTGTCTAGCCACATCAGCATGTAAAATGGCGTCGTTTTGCACTTTTTTCGTCGGAAAATTGCTACATTGGCATTTTGGCAGGAGTGACACTTAAATGATCTAGTTTGTTTCGATTTTGGCACTTATGTGTCACTTTACAAACTTTTGACGCTTAAATGTTCCTCCGTGCCAAGTTTTGATACTTGGGGTGTACTTCTGCCGTTTAGGAAAGGACCATGTGTGTTTTCAACTTGTGCAGTTCTTGCTATATAACGGAGGATTATTGCTACTCCCTATTTTTTTCCATTCTGGGTTTTCGAAAATGGGTCACGACCCATTGGATTTTTCGTTCTTGGGGGTCCACTGTAGGTTTCAGGGCCTGATGTTAAGATTCTGCGACGTGGGCATTTGGAATGTAAAACAAGGGCCCTTTTGGGCCTCTCTCGGGCCGGGTCTGCGGGCATCCGAATCGAGTGACCCGGCTCCGCCAACCCGACCATAATTCGTCTCCTTCGAAATGGATCATTAGCTAGATTCACATCGGAGTGCGAACTGCATGAATCCTCAAGGAGAGGGTACGATCTATCACGGAATCCATACACAGCCAGCTAATCGAACATGCTTTTTGCCCAAATTGCAAATAATTTTCTCCCTTAGCTTCCGTATCAAGCAAGGTTTGATGAGTGGGGGGCAGATTATGACCGCCGTCTCATTAATTTGCACGTTCATTCCCAAGCCAAAGCACGTGTACAAAGCTTAGATCGATTGAACTCCAACACATTTGACTTTACAAACGAACAATGATTGAAATGTAGATTGAAAACCCAGCAACCTTATAAGTCTTTTTTTAATGTAAGATCTCGCGTGTTCCGTTTTCGTAGTTGTATCCAAGTTGGGGAAGTTGTGTTTCGGGATCGGTCCGATGCGTTCGCTCTCCTCCAGGAAAATATTTTTTTTTCCCATTTGGTCAATCGGGTCAATCGTAGATTATTCAATATATTATGTCTGACCTCTCCAAGAAATATGATGGGAAATTGACATAAATTCATAAATTTTGGCCAAATGTATAATATGGTCCCGAAATGTTGATTTGTTTAATTTGGTCCTTAAACTTTTAATTCAATGTGCAACGTCTTCCTTAAATTTTTTATTTATCCAACATGGTTCCTAAACTTTTGATACATGTTCAATTTAGTCCATCAATTATATAAAAATATTCATTACTATCCATAAACTTGAATTAATTTAATGATAATATTTAGGATGATCGGCTCCCGATTTGATATGGTCTCACCTTGGAATCGAAAATTGGACTAAAGGAGCCAATTCTTAATTTTCGGAACCGGAGATTGGATCGGATTGGACCAACCTGTCTAGTTCCTAGGCGATCTAGTGGAATTGGTCAAGTTCAAAGGAGAGATTAGAGGTGTAAGCATCGTCGTCAAAGCGATTCTTGGTTCGATTAGTCCGTCTGGCTTATCCCTAATAATATTGAACATTTTCACACAATTTAAGGATTAACTTGAACACATATCAAAATTTTACATATCACATTGAAAAATTTAAAAATTTATTGGCAACATTGTGTGTTGGGTTAAAGTTCAAAGTTTACATTGAGCAAATTAAAAGTTCGGGAGCAACATTACACGTTAGGCCAAAGTTCAAGGACTACATCGAACAAATTAAAATTTCGGGGACAACATTATAGATTGGTTGAAAGTTCATATACTATTTATGTCATTATCCCAAATATGGTCAATTGAATATATAGATGATTTTCCAAGAAATATGATAGTAAATTGACACAAATAGTTCATAAACTTAGGTCAAATGTATAATACGTCTCTAAACTTTAATCCAATATACAATGTTGTCAATATATTTTTAATTTATTCGATGTGGTCCTTAAAATTTTAGTACTTGTCCAATTTATCTTTGAAGTATTTCTAAATTTGAATTAGTAGAATGATAACATTAAAGATTTTGATACAATCTAGGACTAAATAAAACATGCACCAAAAATTTGTAAAAATTAAAAATTTAAAGACGACATTACACGTTGAGCTAAAATTTATGGATCGTATTATGTATTTGGCCAAAATTTTTGGACCGTTTGTATCATTATTTCAAATACGATTCACGCAAATGAAATTAAATCTTGAAGAGGACAGGGCGAGTTCCACACCTCGATTAGTACGATGCGGTGGTGGGGTTGAACCGTCGTCGAACGAGGAGGCTGCTGCATCATCATCACTGTCCCGATCACCGTTGCAACTTGCGTGCCCCCACTTCAACAGCCAGTTCGAAGCCGAAAGCCCCTCGTCCCCTTCCCGACAACCATTATTTTCCTCGTCCTTGACGAAGCCACCGACACTTTTCCCCGCAACGCGACGCGAGCCCCAATCAATGTGAAAAAACAGATGACAGCTCGGATGGGTCCCGTGCCCACCCACTCGGCAGAGACCTTTCATCGCTCCGAGCGGCGCAGCACCGCACGATTATTGGCTCACCGCGTACCGCCAGAACTCACGCTGGTCGACTCGACCTCAATCGAGTTTTTACAGCTCGCGTGTCGGTTGGACACTAGAGACGATCCGAGCGGCGACAGCCATGAGGACACGACAAACGGCATCCGGCGGTCGAATGCATGGCGACGATTTGGAGCATGGCCTGGGCTGGGGTCCAACGACCGTTAGCCCCACCATAAATGTCCGGAGACGTCAACATCGGAAAAGCATGCCCTCTGTTTGAGTGATTGAAAGAATAATGCGAGAAACAGAGAGAGAGAGAGAGAGAGAAGGGGCGGAAAAGCGTCGCCCCGGCCACGTCGCCTTATCCTAGAATCCGGTCCGACCGAGCTATAAAGCATCGCGAAGATCGGACCACAGAACGAGCCTAGAAAAAGTCACGAGGGGTGGCCGATTGAAAAGACCCCTTGATGGTAATTCCTCTTTCGACACCTTTCGAATCTAGGGTGCCACGAACCATGATGGGTCCGCCACGTTCGTGCCATGCACGCATTTGCTGCCCGACAAAAGGCGAAACTTAAGGAATCGAAACTGCACTTTTCCTTGATGGGTTTTGTGTAATCTGAAGGAATTTTGTACATTGATATCACATGCCGTTCCTCTAAATCTTTTTTTTCCTTTTTTCTTTTTTCCCTAATCAACGAATCGTGTCCACTTTGGAGGGGCGGGGGGCGCTTACAAAATTGGCAACTTGATGATGATGATGAATAATAATGAAAAAGGGGATAATTAAACAATTAGGAGAGTGGGTAAGAGGGAATTTTGGAGAAGCTAACCCAACTTGCTAAAGAAACCCCTTTCTTCGCCCCTAGATGTCGCTGATCTCGCCTTCCCTGCATACGCCTACGTCGACCACCATGCTCCCTTTCCTCTTCGAGCTCACGCGGCAGCAGTTCCTTCTCGGCGACTGGAGACGGCGGACGGAAAGCGAGCACGAGTCAGCGAGTCGGACGATGAAAAGTTGGTCAGGTAATAGAACGGTAGTGCTAAGTAGTGTTTTTACTTACTCTATCCCACTGGTTGGGGTCGGGCTTCTTGCGGACCACCACGTAGTCCAGGGCCCCCGGATTCGCCATCTTCCACTTGCAATGAGGGTTGGGCACCCGGTGGCGGATGTACTCGCTCACCGTCCGGTTCCCCAATGGGTCGAACCTCGCGTTCGACAGGTAGAACACAAAGGGCTTCTGGCATGGGTTCCGGCTGACCGGCCGAGTGTTGAACGCATACGCCGTGTAGTCCGCCTTCCGGTACCAGTTCAGGAAGGTCCGCGACGGCATCTCAATCTCCCGGGGCGAGAACACGCCCCGGAAGACCTGGACCGCGAAACCCCACGACACCGACACGGTCCAGCTCCTCGCCTTGTCGTAGCAGATGGACTGCTGCATCAGGCCGGCCGAGTCGAGCTTCATGGGCACCATGAGCCGCTGGAGGGCCTGGACCCGGGTGACGTTCGGGAAGATGGGCTCCACCACGTCAAGGTGGTGGAGGGACACCAAGGGCGCGACCGGGTGGGCGGCGAGGAGACCGAACAGGTTCCCATACACATCGTACTGATAGCCAAAATCCACCAAAATCAAGATCAACAACTGATGAAATTACACTGCAAACTCGAGAGTGTGCTGAAAACATTAACTACTGCTAAGAGAATCTACGCGACAAAACGGCCATAGTTAATTCCTAGACCTCGATTGCGAATGTTAACTAATTTTTCTAATCATATTTGTCTTTTTGAGCCAATATTTTATAAGCACATGCCTAGAAGAAAGGGACGATTCCGGCAGTGTTGACGAGACGTTGCCTGCCAAAGGAGCGTGCCCCGCACGGAGCCTCGGCGCGCGTGCGGGAAGTGAGCGCTCGGAGCTGGGCGCGAAACCGGGTCCGAGGGCCACCGACGCGTGGGGCCCACCTGGAGGAACCTTAGGCACGGACGACGTTTGAGCTCAACCCCCCCGTGAAGTTGTACAGAACGGAACCTAAAACAAATTGTCGGCACCCGCTCCGATCCAACGGCAAATCCCAATCAAACATTTCATTTGAAAATTTCGATTAGACGGGCGAAATCTATCTAAGTCGAACCACCATACAACTCCTCCCGTCCGTCACAAATTACCCGACCCGAAGCCCCCTCGTCGACCCGGTACTGACACCAGCCGGATCACGAAAAGAACTAGGACGCGGGGCGGTGGCCCCTGCCCACCCCCAAGAAGAGAAGGAATCACGCCATCAATCACTGAGTTCGCGAGCCGGCCGCCAGCAAATTTCCTAAGCAGAAAGACGGGTCAAAAAAAGAGAGGCTAATCCCTTAACTAACCCGGACTAGCGGTCCACTTAAGCAAGACCCAATGACACGTTTTCAAATCAATCATTGTCGTTGAAGAGAAATAGCTGACCCCGGTTCCGAAAGGAGGCCCCCCACCCCCATCGTGGACCGGAACCACACGACCTTACGACCAAAATTAAAGAAAGGAAGAAAAACCGAGCCGAGAAACCCACCAAACTAAGCACACAAAACCGCACTTTCCATCAATGACGCCAATGTTCAGCGGCCACGCTTAGAGTCATCTTAATTGAGTATTTCGCAAAATGCAATGTGTCGATTATTGGACCACGTCACGCCGGCATAGATAGACACGGTTTGCTTAGCTTTGCTGACCTAATGCTGATGATCCGAATCGATCGATCGAAAATTTAACTTTTGATTATGTGGACTAGTCGATCCTAACATGGTCAGACGCAGATCAACGGAGGTGGGTCGAAAACCAAATCGTCGGAATCTCGTGTCGCGTTGTGCGAATAATCAATCATTAAATTTTGAAGTTTGAGCTAGCAAGCGCACCTGGTGAAACCCTAGCTCCTTGGTGAGGGGCACGCCGAGCTCCGCCATGCAGGCCTGGATCCGGTCGTCGGAGCCGTACAGCCCCGGGTAGCGCTGGATGCACCGGTCCTGCATCCGCTCCAGGGCCGCCGCGAGCGGGTAGCTGATGGCGAACCCGCCGCCGCCGTAGGCCATCCCGTAGGAGAAGTAGATGTTCTGGAGGTGGCTCTCCGACAGGCTCCCGATGTAGTAGTACTGCCGGTGGTCGTACTTCCGGAGCACCCGCAGCAGGTTCTCGGCCACGAACACCGTGTCGTCGTCGCCCATCACGAACCACCGCACGTCCTTGAGGCCGAGGCGGAGAGTCTCCGAGACGATCCGCGAGATCCGCAGCGCCGACCGGTGGCCCTGCCGGTTCGAGTACTTGAAGTGGGAGGTGTCGCCGGAGATCCTCACCTGGGGGAGGCCCTCCCCGGGGCGCGTCGCCACCGCGCTGTCCAGCCACACGATGCCCCTCATCTCCTCCGGCTTGTACCTGCACGGAATCGATCAGTGAATTTAGGAAAGTTTCCAGAACAATGTTGAACAGGGGCCCGATTGAACGGCATTAAGGAGAACTAAATTTGGGAAATGTGGGTGGACGCAAGATCAAGTTCCGTGTTCAAATTGGAAATGAATCAATCCGAGGTTTTCCCCAGGTGCTGCTGATTCTGAGACATTTCTCGTGCGCATTCAATGGCTTCGACCGGCTAAGAGATTTTCAGGCGAAGATAACGAGCTGATTTCGAGACATTTTCGCGTCCGGGTGTGGAAACCCATTCGGACTGAGTAATCAAAAAGCAACGAACGAGCTCGAAATTTATGGAAGGCAATCTCTCGGGGCGATTCGATTGGTAGTTTACCACAGCTTGATGTAGTTCTTCCTCTGCTCCCAGAGCTTGGCCGAGGCGGCGATCCCGAACACGACGTGCCGGAGCTCCGTCCGCTGCTCCGATTCAGCATGGGCCGTGCCGTTGCGACCCGCCGACGACGGCAGCGTGGACGAGAGGGACAAGTTGGCGGCGGCGGCGGCGGAGGAGGTGGAGGAGGAGGCGGTGAGGCGGCGAGAGGTGGTGAAGGGCTCGCTGTCGACGCAGGCGTGGGAGGAGGAGACGAGCTTCAGGGTGTAGACGACGTAAGTGACGGACACGAAGAGGATGAGCCACACCATCAGCTTCGGCAGCGCCCGGGCCTGCGGGCCGACGCCGCCGATGCCGGCCACGGCGGTCGGAGTCCCGGACGGCGGCACCCTCATCTGGTCCCAGATGGCCACCCTCTCCAAATCTTTCTGGGTCGCCTTCATTATCCCGAGGAATAACAAGAAGAAGAAGAAGCTGCACTCAATCTATCAATGTGGCCGCTGGGCATTCGGAATCAGGGGTTTTGCATTGTAGCGGGGGGCCGTGAGATTTCGTGGGTCTTTTCTTTATCGGATTCCGGTGAGCTTCACGCCGGTGGCTTCAGAATCGATTGATGGGAAAGGAAATGGCGGAAAATAGATAATCCCGACGGACGGCGACGGCGACGAGGAAGAAGAGAGTTGCAGAAGAGAGAGAGAGAGATGATGATGACAGAGATGGTTAGAGAGAGAAAGTGCGTGGCTACCGGGCTGCAGGGTCTGCGGTATGGAGCTTTATGCAGAGAAATGGAGTTTACTGATAACACAAAAAGAAATTTAAAAAAAAAATCGAATACGACGCGATAAGATTTCCTTTAAAATTAGAGATTAATTCGGGATTAACAGGGTTTTAGTCGCCTGGGCCGAGCAGATCTGTCGCTTTATCTGAACCAACTAAACGAGCAAGCCGCGTTCGGAATTAATGATACTCCTTTGTTTCTTTGAAGATGACTAGTTTTACAAAACCATATCTTAAAAATAATCGATTGGGTAGTTTGAAATCAATTAATGAAAATTATTTATGTTAGCGATATCAATTCATCTTTAAACTTCTTCGTGAAATCGTTATTGATTAACTTAATATTTCTTTTTCTTTAAGGATTAGTAGTACTACAAAAGACCCAAAACTGATATTGTTATAACAAATTTTATACAAATTAATTTTTAACCTCAAACTTATATGATTATAATAAATTTATCATTCGTGGGTCTCTATTAAATCTTATTGTCAAATTGTTAAATTGGATGACATGTGCGGAATATATCAATTAAGATTTTACCATCTATTTATCACAGATATATCTATTTGTGATTTTTCATGATATTAATCTACTGTAGAGGATGAAATTGTCACAAATATACCCATTTGGGATCTTTGTTGTTAGAAAATTATTTTGGGATTAAATAGTCAAAAAATTAAATTATGGGAAGTTTGTCATGAATGTATTAATTTATAATTTTTCGTGATGTTAATGAAAAATTAATTGATTGTATTGCTTAAAATAATTAATTACTGAAAAATATTTACATTATATATAACAATTCACATTTAAATATTTTCGTGATATCTTTTCCAATTAGCTCAATTTTTTTTAGCACGAGAATTAAATATAAAATTGTGCGGTAGTGGGTGCGTTTTAATTTCTAATTTTGCTTGCGGGCGACTTTTCTTGTTCCAGCTGTGAGCGCGGAGGCTTGTGGAACTCTGTGGGGAAGAGGTGCTGGCCCTGCTGGGGGAGGGTGGTTGCGAGCAGCGGCTCCGGATGTACACGTGGAGGACGGCCGCGACGGACGGTGATGATCGCACCGGACCCCACACGCACGCACTGGGATACGATGATTGTGGGGAAAAAGGCCTCATCCCGTGGAGGTCAGTGAGATCTTAGCGTCGCCCGGAAGCCATCCGAGGGTCCTCCGCCGCTCGCGAGATCCGCCCGATGGACGGCCGCGATCGGCCGCCCCGACGACGATCCCATGGATCCGGATCTACGCGAGCATCTCGCCCGGTGTCGGACGGCAATGGTCTGCGGTCCGATCGATTTTGACCGGGGGTGTGGCCAAATCCTGCCGCCTTTGGAAATTTTAGAAATTTTAGCCGCTGATTGATTCGCCCGGTTTGCACCTGCGGAAGCTTGAGGATCAGTCCAACCTCTCCCCCTTGTGATTTCGATATCTATTGTCCAAACTCCTATGATTCCTATTATTTCGAGGTTATATCTAATTTTCAATATGATCGCATTGATTCTATACCGATCTCGCGACCTTGAAGATTAAGCCTAGAGCTCTACCGAGTCCTGAATTCGAAAAGGATGAAAATTTCAGATATAATAGGTTTTTCCTATCGATCCGATTTGAAAAAGGGCGAGCAGATAAATCTTGATCCCATGGTTTAATTTTCATGTTGGGAAAAGTTACCTATAAGAATTAAGTGTCAATTCCGACAAAACATCATACATTGATTGTTTCTTTTAATTTTGTTAAATTTTTTAAAAATTTTGATTTTTAAAACTTTGATTTTTTTTCTTTTGTTTTTTCCCCTTTTATCTAGAGTCGGCAAGAGTCAACGCTTACTAACCCTAAAAAGGGGAAAGTCAAGGAAAATAAAAAAATTCAGAAAATAATAAAAATAATTAAAAATATAAAAAATAAAAGTTATTTAAAATTATTCACTTTGGCGAAGTCACATAGGACGACCGGCATCCACATTGAACTATTCAATGAAGCAAATCCGTGACATTTAAATGATTGATTTTTCAAATTCATAGCATTCAAAAAATAATAAAAATTATTAAAAATTATTCATATCAGTATTGGTGAAGTCAGATAAGATGACTGGCATCCACATTAAATTTTTCAGCGAAGCAAAGCAGTGATGCTAAAATGATCGATTTTTCAAATTTGTAGTATTTAAGTAAACAAACATAAATTATGACATTTAAGTGAATGTCGTACGAAATTATGGCACTCCTGTCATTCTCATTAGACAAATTCCAATACGTTTCTCATCAATCTGGCAAATGCCATCCCTTTCAACAGTTAAGACTCTAGACAACACGATCATGAAGATCCAATTTCCCTCGATAATCACTTGTATCGATTTAGTGGTTCTTCTAGGAAGCTAACTAGAAAGATCATCCATACTCACGTCTCCCCATAAAAGATATTTCGTGATGCTTATTGTCTATCGGGCCGTTTCCAGTGCCCAAAAAGCACACTTGATGCTTATTCGATGAAGTCCATATCCGCATAAAATAGTAAACGAGCTAACTCCCTTTGCTTTCAAAACTAAGTTTGATTCCATGCTTTGTCTATATTAAGATAGCTATTTTTGAACTGTACAAGTTTTTTACTATGCTGTATTCGGTTCCGAGAACGAACTCATTAGCGAGCGAAGAATGCAATGTTATCTTCTTCCATATCCATCTGTTCCGATTGAACCGATCTTTCATTAGACGTCTCACCAAAATTTGGGTAGCATATAAATTGGGCAATGCACATGGCATTGTTTCGTCAAATATTAGCAAAAGTGGGACTGATGTGGCCCGCATCTAAGAAAAGGTGAATCGAACGTACCATGAAAATTCTTTCCATTCTGTAGTCACGTAAAATAGAACATAAGAAAGATTGCTTTTCCGCCTTTCGAGGATTAAAGGCAACAACTCGAATCAACTATACTTTAATAGAAACTTCTCATGTGGGAATTTTCAATTTTCTACTAGGGAAAATCACAAAAAAAAAAAAAAAAAAAACACTCAAATTATATAAACTATGACACATTTAACATTAACCTTCTTTTGTGACATACCAGATCGTAAATTATGCCAATCGTGACATATTTACCACAAATTTTCTTTTTTGTTACATAAAATATTTCAAACTTGTATTTATGTGATACTTTTACTCTCTGTCAACTTCCTCTAAAATGATTTTTCAGTCAAAACAAAGTATTTCACTTAAGTCACGTGAGTGTCATGTAATTTTTGCTTTTTAGCATTTATGTAGGTAGATTTATAAAAGCTTTCATCGACAGAATTTTTGGTGGAGGGTAAATGTGTTACATGAGTTTGTGATAAATATGTCTTAATAGGCGCAGTTTAGGATTTTTAGCGACTTTTGTCGTTTTCTATTTCGATTCAATAGACAAAAGACGAGTGGAAAATGCTTTCGTGGATTGAATGAAAAAACTGCATAGTTAATTCAAAACATATCGTATATAGGCTAATTCATTTTTAAACTTCCTAAGCTTGTCAAATACAGACTTAAATTTTGATGCAAAATTCTAAAGTGATATTTTCGATTAATTGTAGCAGAAATCGCCGAAGATGCTGCAGCAATTCATGGTCCAACATCATCCTTGGCATCGTGTTCTCCAGACATTGGGTACAACTGAGGACCAAAAGAAGCGACAGTTGAGAATCGTCCGGTCCTTTTCTCCCCTAGCACTGTACACTTTACGGACATTATCAGTGCTCCCGGTGGATCCCCTTTGACTTTAAGGGCCACTAAAAGTTACGCTTCAAACCATACTCATTTCCCGGACACAATTATATGACCTCCTAAGCAAGCCACCTGATAGGCCATGCTTGTATGTTCACTAACCATAACACTTCCCTAATCTCCTCAGCTCCCCCGAGTCAATCTATACGCGGGCCAATCGGAAGAGAAGCCGGCCAAGGTCAAAGGAGTCGTCAGCGCGAAATGCAGAGGTCCAAGACACGCTAGTCTAAGAGGGCGATCCAACCTTATTGGCCAGGGTAAGCAGTTCCATTGAATACAGACCATGAAATCGGCAATGCAATCCAATGTAGATAAATTCATGCACGATCGACTTGAATCTACTTATGCTCTGTTGAGGAGGAAGCAGAGGAGTCGAGATGTAGATATGGAGGAGGAAGAGATTACGACACAAGGCATGTAAAGCTATGAGTGCTAACATAAATAGGGAAATCACGTGGTGATCTAACATTCTTCAATTCGTCGAGAAAAATTGAAAAAAAAAAAAAAAAAAACAGGGGAAGAGATGAAAGAACCTCACCCCTAGAATCCCCAACTGCATTCGAACGATGGAAAGTGTCGATCGCCGGCACCAAGATTGCCATTTTAATCTCCGCTCTATTGGGCACCAATGATTGCTCTCGCACTCTGCCATAGTGCATTTCCATACCCACCATCCATATCTTTCATGCGTGACGCTCATCGTGCTAGCAAAAGTGGATGCTAATGCGTTGGTAGGTGACGACCGATGACCTTCCGGTTCAGACTGACCTTGGCCATTCTCGAAAAATAGATCTCGATAATATGGGAAAAAGCGTCGAAAATGTCTTAAATATATTATATTGATGTTAATTTAGTCCTAAATTTTTTAATGGTGTAAATTTAGTCTTAAAACTTTTAGGTTGATGCCAATTCAATTATAAACATTTTAATAATGTTAATTTAGTCTTAAACCATTTGAACTAGTGGCAATTTAGTCATAAACCTTATGATTCGGTGTCAATTCACTCATTTCAGCTAATTTTAACCGGATATTAGTAATGCGGACGTCAGCCGATTTACGTGGCACTGCTGATGCTATATGGATAATTTTTAATTATATTTTAATAATTTTTCGTTTTTTTTTTTCAATTTTTTTGATTTTTCCATAGAAGGTCTAAGATAAAATTAGCATCAATACAATAACTTGATGACTTTTTTTTTTTTTACACTTCCTGAGAAAATGGGGTACTAGTTGGGCTAGAGTTTAGTATCAAACCTTAAAGTCCTTGTCCAGACTCGTCCATGACTAGGAGAATACTTCAATCTATAACTCAAAATTGATCGAGACGGGGTACACTTAAAGATGGGGATTTTTTTCGGCTCTTACAAGGGAATTGTCTTTCAAGGCTCGCTCGGTTGCTCCATTGAGGCTGAGTTCTAGGCAGAAGAAACGACGTCCGATCCCACAATACATGAGTCGGGTGAAAATAATGACTCAATGGAGTTATCTATGTGCCAAAGATTGGATTGCGATGAAAATATATAATTGCATGTAAAGAAATTTGAGTAAACATTGTTCATTGGGGTCTATAAGTTTCAATTTCTCTCGTTCAAACTTCCTGGAGTTAAGATAGGGCCAAAAAATTTTCGAGAGTGCATCATCAAGTCATTGTCCCATGAGGTATATGGTGGCATGCACAAATAGGGAAAAAGGAATGGAGGGTTTGGTCCCTCTCTTCGGCAAAGGACAGGAATTCATAGTGTTAGTGCATTCCCAATTTCATACGGTTTTCTTTTGAAAATATCGGAAAACGACTGTCCTCCACTTTGTGGTTTGGGCCTGTCGGTAGCAGCTTCTGGTTCGAAATCCGAACCGAACCTACCCAAAAGTTCATGCTGATGAATTGAAAGGATTATTTGTTTCGAGGAATATATCTGTCAATCTCAACTTTATTTTAGATTTTCTTTTTCTGAGATGTTGACTGAGTCAGGAGAGAGGGAAAATTTTTGTGAGGCTACTTAACTCTAAAGATTAGAGTTTCATGGGAATTCCCTCTAATTTCTCATTGGTCGAATTCTTCAAATATGCTATATCGAAATCTCTCTCTTATAGTAATTGGATTAGATGTGGCACCAGATATTTGTCAGAGAACTTTAAAATTTATGGCAAAGTTAAGAATCCTAGTAATATAATAATGTCACTCTTAATCTTAGTTAGATTAGCTATGAAATTTGGAGAAAAAAAACTTGAATGTTCAAATTTTTGTCGAGTTTGATTTTACAGACTAATTTTGAGTACATGTCATGGGTGCATAAGAAATACAAAACAATTAATTGTGTTTCATAAATTAAATTTCAGGATACATGCCACATACATTTGGTTGTATAACATTTAAAATCAAAATTTATGTGGATTTTTACCTTCGATTTGCCTGATCAATTAAAGAAAATGGGTATATATTTTTTTTCAACAAAAAAATTAATGTATAATTTTGAAAAGAATTCAAAAAAGGACCCAAAATATCTTCATTTTCTCAAATAAGGGTTTGAAGTGACTTTATTTCAAATAAGAATCGAAGTAGCCTTGGTTGTTGTAAATATGGGCGCCTTGGTTGTTTCAAATAAGGGTTTAATCTCACCGGTTGCCAACTGGCTAAATTTTTGACCAATTAATGGTGTTTTCATCCAAATTTTCATTTTTTTTTTTCTTTTCTAGTGTCAATGGACGACTAATGGTAAGGGTGGCTGCAGGCAAGGCCACCCTCCCCAAATTTGGCGAGGGTCAGCTTTGCCTCGAGCCGATGAGGGCTTGACAACCCTTGTCGTCTGCTGGCGAGGGCTTAATGACCCTCGACAACCACTAGCGAGGGTTGTCAAGCACTCACCTAGGGCAGGCAAGACTGTCCCTCACCTATGGCCGATGTGGTGGCCCTTTCAAATCGGGCAAGGGCGACTCTCGCCCAACCTTCTATGGGGCATCACTGATGGCCAATTGGCGAAGAGGAAGAAGAAGAATAATAAAAAAAAAAAAAAAAGGAAAGAAATAATGAAAAATGACGAAAAGTAATTGCGAAAAGTCTAGCTTTTATTTGAAATAAATATAACTACTTTAAAACTTTATTTGAAATAGACATTACCACTTCAAGCATTTCTTTGAAATAAGATCCAAAGCAAATTTTTATTTAAGAAGTAACGGCATTTCCTTTATTTGAAACAATTTTCACTTTGAGATTATTTTTTAAATTTTCACTATAATTGTTTTTATAATATATATTTAAATAGAATAGAATATTTGGAGAAGTTCATTTTCTTTAAAAAAGGGGGCAACTGACGGCTTCGAAGCCAGTACAAACGGGCTGTTTTTTTTTTTCTGGCGGGAACGCCTCTTCTCCAGCTACTCTCGACGACGGCGGCGGCGACGGCGACGGCGGACGCCATGCATGAAGTCGCTCGCCGTCTGCATCAGGTCCCTCGTCTCCCGCTCCCTCACCCCTCGAGCCTTCGAGCTCGCCGTCGCCGCGCCGCCCGCCCTCTCCCCTCTCCTCGCCGACCAGGCCTACGCTCTCCTCCTCAAGTCCGGCCACCCCCTCCACCCCTTCCTCTCCACGCCCCTCATCTCTCGCGCCGCCAGAGACGGCGACTTCTCCCGCTCCTCCCTCTTCCTCTCCGACACCCGCTCCCCGGACACCGTCGCCTTCAACACCCTCATCTCCGGCCTCGCCTCGTTCCGCCGCCCCGAGCACGCCCTTGCCCTTCTCGACGAGCTGAGGCGTCGGGGCCTCCGCCCTGATGCGTACACCTTCAGTGCCTTGGTCAAGGCTTGCGGGAGCGTTTGGGAGAATGAAATCGTTCATGGGGCTTGCTTGAAGTACGGGTTCTCTTCGGGTGCGTATGTGGTGAGCGGGCTCGTGGAGAATTACGCCGGCAGCGGCGAGGTTGGGGCGGCGGAGAAGTGCTTTGAGGAGTGTGAGGGCGTGGATAATGTGGTTTGGGTCGCTATGGTTAGTGGGTATGTGTGGAATGGGGAGTTTGAGAGTGCGAAGGAGTTGTTTGTGGAAATGCGCCGGTTGGGATTGGAGGTGAATGAGTATAGCATGACCGCTGTTCTCGGTGCTTTGCTTGATGGTAGGGAAGGAGGACAGGTTCATGGGTTTGGTTTGAAGATGGGTTTGTTGTCTGGATGTTCGTTGCATCTGAGTAATTCGATTATGCATATGTATTCGTGGTGTGGAAACCACGTGGATGCTGTCAAGGCGTTCGATGAAATTTCTGAGCCGGATGTCGTTTCATGGTCAGAAAGGATTTTTGCTGCTTGTGATGGCGTTGAGGCTTCCGAATTGTTTAAATTGGTCTACTCTAAAGGTGTGGTGGTTAACGAATTCACGGTGATCAATTTACTGTCACAAATCATAGATGTCAAGTTTTTAAATCTTGGGAGGCAAATCCATGCTCTTTCTTTCAAAAGGGGACACATGCAACTGGTTTCGGTTGGTAATGCATTGATCTCCTTGTATGGAAAGTGGGGTCAGATTGTTGATGCCATGCTTGTATTTGATGAAATGCGTCTCCCGGATCCTATTTCATGGAACTCCCTCATTGCTGCATATTCTGAGAATCATCTTCTGTGTCAGTGTCTTGAAGCATTCTCAAAGATGCGCTCTCAGTGGGTGTTGCCAAATAACTATGCTCTAGGAAGCATACTTGAAATGGTTGCCCACTCAAATTTGCAAGAGTTGGTAGCACAAATTCATTCCCTAATAATTAAGTTCGGTTTGATGGTCGATGATTCCATGATCTCCGCTTTGATCAATGCTTATGGAAAATGCAACAGGGTCGATCAATCTAAGAAAATATTTGCTAAGCTTGACCAAATCAGGGCATTGCATCTTAATTCGTTGCTGGTCATCCTGATGAGCACTGGATATCATGATGATGCTCTGGTTTTGTTTCAAAGAACATGGCATTCGTGCATTGCAGTGGATAGGACGACTCTTAGCATCCTCCTTAAAGCTTGTGGAGCTTTAACAGATCTAGAACAAGGGAGAACAATTCACTGCCTTTGTATCAAGAATGGGTTTTATCAAGACACTTTTATAGAAAGTGCCATAGTTGATGTCTATTGCAAGTGTGGAAGCATCAATGATGCAGAGAAGGCTTATAAAAATATCTCGAGAGCTAATTTGGTTGCTCGGAATGCCATGATGATGGGGTATGCTCAACACGGTTGTGACCGTGAAGTTATGGAGCTATTCCATGAAATGTCTCAAGTTGGATTACGGCCTGATGAGATAACTTATCTTGCGGTACTCCATTCATGCTGCCATGCAGGGTTGGTGGAAGAAGGGCAAACTTACCTAAACTCTATGCTTGAACTTCATGGGGTAGTTCCAAGTGTAGAGCATTATACCTGCGTGATTGATTTGCTCGGTCGGGTTGGCCTCTTGGAAGATGCTAAGAGGGTGATCAATACCATGCCCATGAATCCTGATGCTCGGATTTGGCAAATTCTCCTTTCTGCCTGCCACCTCCATGGAGATGTAGACCTCGGGAACCTTGCAGGGAGGAAGCTCCTGGAGCTGCAACCTGAAAACAATTCTGCTTATGTTCTTCTATCAAACATAAATGCTGCAGCAGGGAACTGGAGTACTGCTAGGGAATTGAGGAGAGAGATGAAAGAAAAGATGTTGGTGAAGGAACCTGGTTCAAGCTGGATTCAGGTTAAAGGAACTCTGAACTTCTTTTTCGCTGATGACCAGTCACACCAGATAGAGAGAAAATCTTAATGCAGCTGCAAGAGTTATATGGACAAATGCTTTCACGAAGAGAATCTGAACCTGGTTGTGCCTCATCAGCGGAGCTGATATGTTAGCTTTTCAGTAAATTACAAGAAGCTGCTACTTCTCATGAAGTTAATATCTGAGCAGCGATACTTCTGGTTACTGTAGAGTATTCATTGAATATTGACCAACACAATTTGATTTTGGAAGGGAAGCCCCCGTTAGTTTTGTCCAACAAATTATTTGGTGAGCCAGATCGGTTCCATTCAACCTTAAAATACTAACCTAGGCAGGGAATTAAGCCTATGAGGAGTCACATTGCTGTCATAGACTCCTAGTTTTGTACTTTATACTGTCACAAGAAATCTACAGCCTGTGCCATTGGAGGATAACGACTCTGGACGAGAACTGTAATTCTTGGCCCGTGTTTTGCTGATCTCTGCGACTGTTTCATCATTATGGTATTCGACTTGCAATTTTGCATTCTCTTTTGAAGTTACTCATTACAGACGCATCTCATGATTTGTCTAGGTGCTGTTTACACGAGTTTTTCCCTAAGACGTCCGACTTACACAGTCTTTTTGCAAAGCTTTTGTCTTTGTCGGCTCGAGTGTCTTTTTCTGGTTTATTCTTTATGAAAATCAATCGAACAAGATCTCCATGCCTTATATTAGATGCAATCTGTGCAAGCGCGGACAAGAAGGCTGTTGTTTTTATCTCGTGTTCATACATCTCCTGGATGGCCTGGACTCGGTCCTTCCATGTTCAGATTCCTTGATTTCATACCAGGGAAGGAACATGGACGCAGATGATCAGGCATATGGCAGCACAAAGCAAGAATCAGCTTTATCCTTTGCTCCCTTCAGTCACTCAATTCATTTTCCGTACATTTCAAGTCATCCCTTTGCTTTTAATCTCGCCGTTTGAGTAACGACTCCATCCCATCTCGGCCTGGGGGCAAATGGCTCGCACCATCACCTTCTCTCGTCTCCCCTCGACGTGCAGGTCATGCACAAACTCCGGCATCAGCGGTGGTAGCATCGCCCTCAATACTTCAATCTTCGAGAGGAGATCCCCATTTGCTCGAAAGGAGATCAAGACACAAGGTGTCCGAATTCATAATCGTTGCAAGCTCACCCTAGCATGCACTCCGAGGAATGAATCCAACCCTACGCCGAGATCGAACTCCCCGGGCGAGAGAGCAAGCCAACTGTACGAACGCATCAATGACAAAAAATGGGAGGCGCTGAAGGAGATCATCTCGGAAGATTGTTGCTTCGAGGACTACTCCTTTCCCACACCATTCCAGGGGAACAAGGTTTCGCGTGTACTTGCTAGTGGCAGGATCCACCACTCCGCGCTGTGCTCCCTCTAGTGTCTCGACAAATCGCAACTGTTGATAACATCCTCTTCTCCATAAATCAATGATTGCGATCGATCGAGACACTGAAGGCAGTAAGCGCTGTGCGGAGTAGAGGATCCCCGTCTTGCTATTGCTATTCTTGTCTAATGCTCCTTTCTTGAGTAGCCTAAGCCAAAGTTAACGCAGGAGGTCTTGCTCTTCTTCAAACAACTCGCTTCCAGCATGGGCAACCATGTCAAATTCAACCCCAAACACATCAGCGATGACGACAAAACGGCATGGGTAAATTGGCACCTAGGTACTCATCCTGCCTTGCTTCCCACACTTGCCTGCGCAATTCGAAACTGTCTAACTTCAAGAAGTGTCCGATTTGTTGTGGCAGAATGGAAAGGAAATGAGATTCCTTTCACAAGAGGCTGCAGCTTTTATGAATGCTCGAAAGATGGAGACAGACTGGTCATCAGGTGACAATTTCAACATCTTCAACGAAATTTCTTGCATACATGCATATGGAACAGTGATAGTCATAGATACTGAACTATTGCGTGCAGGAAAGCTCAAGTCTTTGTCGAGTCGCCGATCAAACCAGGAGGCATAGTGCTGGTAATTTTACTGAAGCAAACTAAGAAACATTCTTTAATCTCTCAAGTCCACACAATATCTCTTTACCCGACCATCTAACGTCCGCCTCCAATCATACTGATCAACTGTTTTACCTCCTCATCCGGACAACAGATTCTCTTGAAGAGTATCACGTCGTTGTTCGACAATTTTCCGACACAGACTGAAAGTGCGTAACATTCATTAAGAACCGAAATTCTATTTACGTAGAACTATCACGGCAGATCTCACTCATGCAGCACGCATCTCATGCAGGGTTCCTAAAGAGTCCTCACGCAATCGTGCACTGGGCAATGCGTATCTACGACATTTTTCTGGCGCCATTTATCAGCACCCTACTAGAAAGTTACATAAACTCCTGGAAATTAATGGCCCGAATGCTCAGCTATGCTCTCAGCATGATTATCTTCATTCTTAAACTTCTCTTCCACTAGCCAGACATTAATACCGCATTGAAGATCGCCCGTCAGTCATCACTTCTATAGCGACTATTCCAGGTTTCCAACACAGAGAGAAGCACCAGTGGTCCAAGCACGGGTGGCAGCAGCGGCGGTGGTGGCCTGCTGAAGGCCACAATGGGTTCAGTCTTTTTGCAGGGGTCTGGCATTCCTGAGTCGCTTTTCCCTTGTTTAAGTGGTGTCAAACTTGCCAAAATACCTGATTTATCGTATTTTTGTCACTGCCAAGATTGTGAAGTTGTACCGAGGGGGAAAAAAACAAGGAATACATGTATATTACCCCATGATCCTTTAATGCAGTTGATTTGCTTTTGTGTGCTCTTCGCGGGCAAAAACAGAGCCGGCCCGAGCATGTACGCTTGTTTGATGATGAGAATCGGCATCTCCAAGATGATCCTAGCAATCCTGCCATCCACACATACAGGAGAAAAAAATAGGAACAACTCCATAGCCAGCAGACAAAAGAACCGAATCATTCATGGAATGAGATTTGAGAAAGATAATGAAAAATCCTTGGTTTGGTTTGTCGACTCTGCTGCACAGTGCACAGGCATTTCCGGGCATGCCTATAATCCTAAATCTTCATCAGAATACACGAAAGCCAACAGACGAAACGTAATGTAACCTTCCAATGCACTCCGGGCAAATTTCTCTTGATTTCATAGGCATGAATGAAACGCTAAATGAAACTTCCATGGCAGCAAAAAATGAAGGAAAGCCAACCTAGAACAAGGGAGCACAATTCACTGCCTTTGTATCAAGAATGGTTTTGATCAATTCAGTTTTAGAGGAAGTGCCGTAGTCGATGTCTATTGCAAGTGTGGAAGCATCAATGATGCAGAGAAGGCTTATAAAAATATCTCGAGAGCTAATTTGGTTGCTCGGAATGGCCTGATGATTATGCTCAACACAGTTGTGACCGTGAAGTTATGAAGCTACTCCATGAGATGTCTCGAGGTGGATGATGACCTGATAAGATAACTTATCTAGCAGTACTTCGTTCATGCTGCCATGCAGGGTTGGTGGAAGAAGGGCAAACTTAAACTCTATGCTTGAACTTCATGGGGTAGTTCTGAGTGCAGAGCATTATACCGACGTGATTGATATGCTCGGACGGGTTGGCCTCGTGGAAGATGCAAAGAGGATGATCGATGCCATGCCCACGAATCCTGATGCTCGGATTTGACAGATTCTCCTTTCCGCCTGCCACCTCCATGGAGATGTTGACCTCGGGAACGTTGCAGGTAGGAAGCTTCTGGAGCTGCAACCCGAAAATGATTCTGCTTATGTTCTGCTATCAAATATAAACGCTGCAGCAGGGAACTGGAGTATTGCAAGGGAATTGAGGAGAGAGATGAAAGAAAAGATGTTGGTGAAGGAACCTGGTTCAAGCTGGAATCAGGTTAAAGGAACTCTAAACTTCTTTTTCGCCGGTGACCAGTCACAACCAGATAAGGAGAAAATCTCAGTGCAGCCGCAAGAGTTATATGGATAAATGCTTTCACGGAGAGACTCTGAACCTTGTTGTGCCTCATCGGTGGAGTTATCCGTTGGCTTTTCAGTAAATTACCGATGAGCTGCTACTTCTCGTGAAGTGAATATTGGAGCAGCGATACTTCTGGTTAACTGTAGAGTATTCGTGGAATATCGACCAATACAATTTGATTTTGGCAGGGAAGCTTCCGTCAGTTTTGTCCAACAAATTATTTGGCAAACCGTATCGGTTTCTTGCGTAGTCAATCTTGAAATGCTAACATAGGCGGGGAATTAAGCCTATGAGGAGTCACATTGCTGTCATAGACTCCTAGTTTTGTACTCTATGTCGTCACGAAATCTACAGCCTGTGCCATTGGAGAATAACGGTTCTGGAGGACAACCGCATTTTTGCCCCCATGTTTTGTTGATCTTTGATCTTCTTCACCTTATTCAACTTGCGATTTTGCATTCCTTTCAAGTTACTCATTACAGACGTCTCTCATGAAGATTAGGAAAGATTTTGGAGAAAAACGGATTCTTGCTCAGTGTGTGTATATATATTTCATATATCTCATGGATACCAAAAAAAAAAAAAACATATATACACAGACAAGAGAACCTTATTGTAGACTAATCCTAACAATCCCTTTTGAATCGGAAAGTATAACAAGTAACAAATTAGTATAAAAAACTTCCTAATTTAGTTCTAATTTACAGCTCACGCCAATACTTTCCCTCAAGTTGGTGCATCAATATCTTTGATGCCCAACTTGTCAAGTGTGCCGTTGTCAAGTGTGTTGTAGAAGATCCTATCAATACAGCCTTTGTTAGTATATCCGCTAGTTGGTCATTAGAATTAACAAACGGAAATTGAACTATCTTGGTATCCTGATTCTATTTGATAAAATGTCGATCTACCTCAATATGTTTGGTACGATCTTGCTGAACTGGATTGTGAGAAATATCGATAACTACCTTACTGTCGCAAAACAAATTCATCTCATATTCAGGAGTGAAGCCAATTTCTAACATCAATCTCTTAAGCCAAATACGTTTGCAAAGTCCTTTGGCCATCCCCCTGAATTCAGCCTCTGCACTCGACCATGCCACTACTTTTTTGTTTGTTGCTTCTAAATTCCCTCCCACAAAAGTAAAGTATCTTGATGTTGATTTCCTGTTAGAAACACTCCTGGCCCAATATGTATCTGTAAAACCTTCAATTTTAAGATGACCATTCTTTGAAAAGAAAGTCCTTTCTCCAAAGTAGACTTCAAGTAGCGAAGGATTCGAATCACAGCATCCATATGATCTTCATTAGGTGCATACATAAATTGATTATCAATGCTCACAACATATGCAATATCTGGACAAGTATGAGACAAATAGATTAACTTATCCACTGACCTTTAATATCTCTCTTTATTGGTTGATACCTGATCTGGATATTTTCCAAGTCCGTGATTTTCAACATTGGAGTATCAACTAGCTTACAATCTAGCATTCCCATGTTTGTCAGTAAATCTAGTACATATTTTCTTTGAGAAGGAAATATGAGTTCTTTTTATCTAGCTACTTCAATTCTTAAGAAATACTTGAGTCCCCCAAGATTCTTCATTTCAAACTCTTGCTGTCAATCTCTTTTGGAGTTTAGAAATCTTCTCCAAATCATCCCCTGTTATAATCATATTATCCACATAAATTATCAAAGTCATTACCTTTCCTTGGCGTTGCCTCAGGAATAGTGCAGGGTCTGAGTCGCTTTGAGAGTACCCATATCTTTTCATTGCTAAGCTAAAATGACCAAACCAAGCACGGGGTAATTTTTTTAATCCATGCGGAGAATGTTGCAACCTACATATAGCACCTGATTGTAAGGGAACATTGTACCCAGGTGGGATATCCATGTTGATCTCTTCTTCAAGGTCGTTGTGAAAGAAGACATTCTTGACATCAAACCGGTGTAGTGGCCAATCTAAGTTGGCCGCAAGAGACAATAAAACTCTAATAGTGTTAAGCTTTGCAATTGGCGGAAACGTTTCTTGATAATCTACGCCATATGTCTATGTATATCTCTTTGCTACAAGCCTTGCTTTGATCTCTTGATGAACCCATCCATCTTGTATTTGACCTAGAAAACCCATTTACACCCCCCCCCCCTTGGTTTTTTTCCTTCAAGCCATCCCACAAGCCTCCAATTATTGTTTTTCTGTAATGCTTCCATTTCCACTTTAATTGCTTGAACCACTTTGGGTCTTCCAAGGCTTCTCGTACCCCATTAGGAACATGAATTGAAGATAAATTAGACACAAATGCCTTTAGTGGCTCTCCCGCTCTAACAATCTCTTTGTTGACACATGATTTGCAATGGAATATCTTGATCTTCTTTCCTTCATTGTTGGTGAGTATCTGTTTGAAGGCCTACCATGGTTATACCTGACAGGTAACTTACATCCAACAAGTATAATTGAATCATCAAGACTACATGATGTGGTAGGTAGGAGAAATTAACTCAAGGATATTCTCAGGAGATGAGTTGCATACTAGAGAGGGAGGAAACTATTCTTGCACATTCTACTCCTATATGAGTTGGCCATCCTCCATCGGGACCTATCCAACATCCAGCACAACCTACCCAACCTCTATCAGCATTGTCAAGACCTGCTCAACCTTCGATACCATTGGCCCAAGCTCTGTCAACACTATCGGGGCTTGCCCAACCACCGACTTAACCTCTGTCATGATGATATTGCCACACTCCCACCAATTCTTCCTTTCTTTTTGTATCTCCCCTTGAAATGGAAAAAAAGAAGAAGAAGAGGGAATCTCAGACTCTACGAAGGTCACATCCATAATAACATAAGATTTTCTGGTAGAAAGATTATAGCAATGATAGCCCTTTAGATGCATACCATACACCACAAAAATATAATGCACCGCGTAGAGATAAAGTTTAGTTTGTTGATTTTCATGAATATGTACAAAGACAACACATCCAAAAACTCTGGGGGAAATCATCAAGATTGAAGGTAAAGAGATATCTGATGACAAAGCCTGTAGTGGAGTCTGAAATGCCAATGCCATTGAAAGCATCCTATTCATAAGATGGACTATTGTGACAACTACATTGTCCCAAAAACTATTCAGAACATTACCACTAATTAACAATGCACGAGCTGTTTCTAGGATGTGTCTATTCTTTCGTTTAGCTACCGCATTCTATTGTGGTGTCTAGGTACAAGACGTCTCATGAAGAAAACCATTTTGCTGCAAATTATATTTGAAGGTGCTGATTAACGTATTCTCCACCATTATTAGTACGGAGGACTTGAACTTTAGCACAAAATTGCATCTGTATCATAGTATGAAAACCACGAAACACATTCGACACTTCATAAAATATAACCAAGTCATTTGAGTGCAATCATCAACAAAGGTCATATTTATCTAATTCTCGAAATAGTAGTAATGGAAGGACCCCAAAATCGAAATGGATTAAAAAAAAAAAAAAAGAACTCCATTCTTATTCAGATTATTAGGAAAGGAACACATTGACTTTTAGCCAAATTGCAAGTTTCACACTAAAAAGCTGAGTCTTGTAAATTAGAAAACAACTTTGGAAATAAATATTTCATAGGGCCAAAGGATGGATGCCCTAAACGATGATGCCATAGTCAAATCTGTCTCTCCTTGCTATTGCAAGAATGCTGTGTATGGTTTGCACTCCTGGAACTAAAAGTGTCCATCTAGTACAACCCCCCTCTCTTAGTACCACACCCAATGATCTCCTTCATGAGAATATCTTGAAAATGGCATAAATTTGGATACATTATAGCAGCACATTTGAGCTCTTCAGTGGCCTGGGGTAGTTGAGTTGTATCTTTCTATATTAGTGGGACTCGCCATTGGATTTGGACGGTGAAAATCAATCTCCCTCCACAAGCCTCGAAGACCATTGTAATAAGTTTGTGTCACACCCATTGATCTCCTTCATGAGAATATCTTGAAAATGACAAAAAATTAGATACAGTATAACAACACAATTGAGCTCTCCAGTGGCCTGGGGTAGTTGAATTGTATCTTTCTATGTTAGTGGGACATGCCATTGGATTTGGACGGTGAAAATCAATCTCCCTCCACAAGCCTTGAAGACCATTGTAATAAGTTTCAATGAGTCCTCCAACCTGTCTCATTCTAGTCACACGTCTCTTCAAATCATAAATTTGAGAAGTATTAGTCCCATAAAAAAAAATTAATAGCAATTGAATCCCACTCCATCTTTGCAGTTGGGAAATGGATGAAGTTGCCTATCAAGGTCAGACCCATGGAATTAATTAATCATACTTTCACCGTTGAATCTTCCGTTTTCCACTTTCTAAAGCTTGGGCTTGTCAATTGAGTTTGATGAAGGTCCCCATTGATATATCTCAATTTGTCTACCAGAGATATACATCTCAACAACTTGGGACCAAAGACCATAATTGATGCCATCCAACTTGATGGTGATCTAGGTTGCAGAAGACTTATGGTGTGATGTCTAACTTTGGGTCTAATTCTGGATCAAAATTTGCTGCATTTTGTCATTAAAACCTCAAGAATTGTTGTTGCAGAGGGACTCTCACCACACCCTTGTAGGGTCGCCAATTCAATTTGGTCTGCCATGACTATTGCTAATGTACTAGGTCAATAACGCTGCTATAATACCATGAAGAACATGAAAGATTTTGGAGAAAAACATATTCTTTTTCCATATATTTTTCCATATATCTTACAGCTACAAAAAAAAAAAAAAAAAAAAAAAAAATACACACACAAGAGAATCTTATTTTAAGCTAATCCTAAGAATCCCTTCAAATCGGGATGTATAATAGATAACAAATTGGTATACAAAACTTCCTAATTTAGTTCTAATTTACAGCTCATGCCAACATCTCATGATTTGTTTAGGTTTGTTCGATAGCCATACCAATAATTTGGAGGAGATCTTTCCAAATTCTTCCTTAATTAAAAGAACAAAATTGTTCGCACAAGTTTTTCCTAGGTCGTTTGACTTGGGCAATTCTTTTGCAAAGTTTTTGTCTTGGTCAGCTAGAGTGTCTTTTTTTCATTTGTTCTTTATGAAAATCATTCGTACAAGATCCACATGCATTACATTAGAGACAATTCATGCGAGCATTGAGTAAGAGTGCGTATGATAAAATTTCTATTTTTATATTTATTTGATATTCTATTATTTGAAATAGGTTTATAACAAAAATTCGTTTGGTAATGTAATTTCTTTTTCTATTTCTAAAATATATTTCTATTTCTCAAATCCAAAAATCAAAAGTTAAAATTTTTAACTTTTATATTTCTAAAACAAAAATAAGAAATGAAAATTTCTCGTCATTCACTCTCGTTATCACCAGCCAACGTCAATTGTTGCCCTTCCTAAAAATAGAAATTTTACTTTATATCAAATGAATTCTCTCTTTCATAGTTAGAAATTGTGAATCGTCATCAAACGCACTTCTTTACTCAAAAACTCGTCCAGGAAATAAAAATTGAGCTCAGAAATTGATTTCTGAAATAGAAATATTATCATGCGTGCTCCAAAAGGCTATTGTTTTTCTGGCTCGCATTCATACGTCTCCTCGATGGTCGTAACTAACATCTACTTGTCGGGTCTGCGTGGAATCGCTCCTTCAACATTCAGACTCCTTGATTTCACACCAGGAAAGGAACATGGCCGCATATGATCAAGCATGTGTAAGTAATAAAGCAAAGAGTGAGCTTCATTTTTTGCCCCCATTCAGTCCCTCATTCATTTCTCATATATTTCAAGCCATCCCTTCGTTTATAATCTCTCCCGATCGAGCAATCGTTCGACCCATCTTGGCCTAGAGACGAATGGCTCGCAGCATCACCTTCTCTCGTTTCCCCTCGTCACACATAGCATGCACAAACTCAACATCCGGCGACAGTGGCACCGCCCTCGCCAATTCAGCTTTTGAGAGATTCCAATTCGCTCGAAAGTAGATCGAGACACGAGGCATCCAAATTCATCATCGTCGCGAGCTAACCCTACCGTTGACTTCGAGAGATGACGTTCCCTATACGCCGAGATCATACTCTCCAGGCGAGAGAGCTAAGCAATTGTATGAATGCATCAACGAGAAGGACCTTGAGGCGCTAGATGAGATCATCTCAGAAGATTGTTGCTTTGAAGACTTCTACTTCCCCACACCATTCAATGGAAAAAAGGTTTCGTGTGTACTAGCTAGCTGGCGGCAGGATCCGCTGCTCCAGGTGTGCTCGCTTCGGTGCCTCGACAAATCAAGATCGTTGATTACGGCTTCATCTCCAGAAATCAGTGACTCTGATTTATTGAGGCACTGAAGGCAGCAAGTGCCGTGCGGAGCAGAGGATCCGAATCCTGAATTGAATTGCTGTTCTTGTTCTTGAATTGTTGCTCTTGTTTAGTGCTCCCTTTTTTCGAGTGGCCTAAGGCAAAGTTAACACAGGAAATCTTGCTCTTCTTTGAGCAACTCACTTCAAACATGGGCAAGAATGTTGAATTCAACTCAAGAATGTCGGCGAAGACGAGAACTCGGCATGGGTGAATTGGCACCTAGGTACTCGTTCTGCCTCGGCTTCCTGCATTTACCTGCACAATTCTAAACCGTCTAACTTCAAGGGGTCTCCGATTTGTCGCTGCAGAATGGAGAGGAGATGAAATACCTTTCACAAGAGGCTGCAGCTTCTATGAATGCTCAAAAGATGGAGAGAGGCTGGTCATTAGGTGACAATTCTAACATCTTCAACGAAATCTCTTGCATACATGCATATGGAACAGTGATAGTTTGATAGATACGGACTGTTGCGTGCAGGAAAGCTCAAGTGTTTGTCGAGTGGACAATCAAACCAGGAGGCGCAGTGCTGGTAATTATACTGAAGCAAACTAAGAAACATTCTTCAATCTCAATTCTACACAACATCTCCCTACCCGACCATGTAAACATCCGCCTCCAATCATACTGATCAACTGTTTTACTTCCTCATCCGGAGAACAGATTCTCTTGAAGACTATCACGTCATTGTTTGATGATTTTCCGGAAGTGTCTGACAGTGCGTAACATTCATTAAGCACCAAAATTCTTTGTACATAAAACTATCGCAACACTCATGCAGCACGCGTCTCATGCAGGGTTCCTAAAGAGTCCTCGTGCAATCGTGCAATGGGCAATGCGTATCTACAACATGTTCCTGGCACCGTTTATCAGCACCCTACTAGCAAACTACATAAAATCCTGGAAATTTATGGCCCGAATGCTTGGCTATGCACTCCAAATGATTATCTCCGTTCTTAAAATTTTCTTCAAGTGACCAGGCATACAATACCAGATTGAAGATCGCCCAGCCGTCACTCATCACTTCCATCGCGGCTATTCCACGTTTCAATCAGGGAGAGAAGCACCAGGGGTCCGAGCACGGGCGGCATCGGTGGGGGCCTGCTGAAGGCCACAATGGGTTCAGTCTTTTCGCGGGGATCCGGCATTCCCGAGTCGCTCTTCCCTTGTTTCAGCGGCATCGAACTTGTCAAAATACCTGATTTATCGAATCGTTGTTATTGCCAAGATTGTGTGAAGTCGTTTCAAGAAGAAAAAGAATAAACAAGGAGTCCATGTATATTACCCCATGATCCTTTAATGCAGTTGATTTGCTTAAGTGCGCTCTTCGCTGGCGAAAGCAGAGCCGGTCCGCGCATGTATGCTCAGTTCGATGACGACGACGACGAGAATCTGCGTCTCCAAAAACGATCCTAGCAATCCTGCCATGAACACATACAGAAGAACCGAATCATTCACGGAACGAGAATCGAGAAACGATAAATGAAAAAAAAATCCTTGCTTTGGCTTGTCGACTCCACTGCACGGCGCGCAAGGTTTTCCCGGCCATGCCTATAAACCCTAAATCTTCATCAAAACCTAACGTTCCGATGCGTTCCAGGAGAATCTCTCTCGATTTCACGAGCACGAATGAAACGCGCGATGAAACTTTTTCCATGGCAGGCGAAAAAACGAAGGAAAGCCGATCGATCGGCTATCTCAAGCGGAGCTCTGTGAGAATCGTGCGTACCTGATTGGGGTCGGCGGGCGTTGATCGGCGGCGGCGGCGGCGGCGGCGGCGGAGGGGGAGCGAGAGGACGACGGCGCGAGCTTTCAGTTTCCCGGTCGATGGGAGACGAGGAAGAAAGAAGAAGGTTCGAGAGAGTATTTATATTCGAATGTCCGACACGTGGCGCTCCGAGGACCCGGCCCGTTTAAGGGGCGGTCTCGGTTTTTCTCTCGGGTGAAAAAAAGAAAAAAAGAAAAAGAAAAAGTGTGGTAATGCTTAGGTAATTATATATTTGGGCATTTCCCTCCTTTCATACCAAAAATAAAAATAAAAAATAAATGTTACTTTGCTTGATGAAAACTTACCATTAGCTTATAAAAATTATTAATTACAAATGGTAGGCACTTTTTTCTATTGGAAAAATTATCAATTTCGATGAAAAGATTATTTATTTTAATACCAACATGTTCGAAATGTGAGAGACATGGAGTTATTTTTAGGGATGTGAATAATTTTAGCCATGAAACCATCAAGAGTGGATCCGATATTTTTTATTGCACTTCTACGTGATTACCATTTCTTCATGTAATTTCTTTTTTACCCGACGCTCCCTTGAACTAATTCCAAATTGTTCTCCTCTTCATTTTCTTTTCTGTTCCAAATAAGGTCTAATAGGTGCACTTTAATGTGATTAAAGGAGTAAAGCTCACATGTATATTCTTTCATGTGGAATATATTGGTAATTTGCCACGTACTATTTCCAGCATTTGAATTTTGATGACGATAAACTCGAGACTTGATTTGAGGTTTCTTCGAAACCTTTTATTAATTGACTGAAATAAAACCTCAATCCCTCAAAATGACCTAGGGCCAAAATCTTAAGTCATATTTCCGCGCTCGTAGCATTCCTGGTATATTGTCTATAGGACAAACTTGAATAGCCATATCGTGATCGTGGGGGATGGGAAACGGGCCGTGTCACCCCAGGTAAGGCCCAATATTCTTGGGCCCAAGTTTGACTTCGGCGCACTCAAAAAATAGTCATTAGATAGGCTGCGATTTTATAGAAAGATGGGATCACCACCCTTCGCCCTACTCAAGTAGTAAAACAACTCTTTGAAGTAAATTATCAAAATAGTTATTAGATAGGCTGCGATTTTATAGAAAGATGGGATCACCATTGTTCGCCCTACTCAAGTAGTAAAACAACTCTTTGAAGTAAATTATCGAATCAAACTTGGGCAAGTCCTTAAAAGACTCAAGGAGGAAACAGGCAGGAGAACCGCCCTGAGGTGAGAGACCCTGCGCTGTCCTCCATATTCCTTCTTTGTCGGGAAGACAAAGATAGATAGGAAATTTGAGGGCCTCTCGATGGGAAAGGTAGGCTTCACGTCAAGGCTTGCTCTGGCTACCGTCGGATAGGGTGGTATAGTAGCCACACACCTAGGGTGAGGGAGGGTGGGTGAAATATCCACGTTGTGTTAGCATGTTTTACGGCACTGTTCCCAATCATGGGTTGACACAATATCCCTAGTTGGGATCATCACCGTTCGCCCTACTCAAGTAGTAAAACAACTCTTTGAAGTAAATTATCGAACAAGTTGCTAATAAAAGGTACATGGTCAAGATTAGAAAAGAGTACGCTTTGCTATTGGGCTAGTCGCTGAATTTGCCTTTCATCTTTAAGTAGTGCCCTTTACAATGAAAGCTTATGTTCCATTTATTCAAAAAAAAAAATAAATAAATAATAATAATAAATAAATAAATACAATAAAGTGGAAGTGTTAGCAGTGGTCTGTCCTCCCAAATCTTTCTGTCAATTTATTTTCTTATTTATATCATCTCTAAAAACTATCCCATGGGGCTTCTTCATTGTTCTTTTATGATAGAGAACTGAACTTGCAGTATGCTTTTGGCAATTAGAAGTAACAAAAATTCTAGAAGAAGTAAAAGAATACAGAATACCATTCTCTTTTGTCGTCTTTTTGGGTTTTGACATGAGGCTAATCTTCATGTCAGTGTGGAAAGAGGCCAGCTGTATTACAAACCACAACACATGCAACTGCAGATTCCCACTAATCAGCTGGAATCCAAATCCATAACAAATGAGATGTACTCATTTTTACTTCAATTCCAAGTTAAGTTAGCTCACATAAGATTAAGGTAGCCTGCTATAACATATCTCTTCTATATCTCACTTATTTCTAGAGAATTGGGATTTCCCTGCAGAACGACAGTTCATATCCAAGCCCCTTACACAGAAGTTTTGATTCAATTCCCATAAATAAACACAGACAAACTCTTAGCACCTCTCCCACTCGCTCCAGTAAATGCATGACGGGCCAATTGGATCGTGGGAGGACTTGATTCCACGACATTATCCTGATGGTACGTGAAGCCGTGGCCGATTGTTCGAAATCAGGCGGGGTCGGGATTGAACTTCACGGATTCTCTACAGACGACCTTTGATGTGCTCTTCAGTGCACGACCGATGCTCAAAATCGAAGTTGAAGGGCCTGGGGCAGACCGGCTTGTCATTAATGTCGTGGAGGGATGATAGGTAAGGGTGGGAAAGCGCCTCATCAACTGCAAACAGACACCCAAGCAGAGTATTAAACTTATTATCGTGTAGGGGATCTAGTAAACCAATGGAGGGGATGGAAGAAAACTCAGCTTGCCGGGGAATTTCTGGCTCTTCATACCAGTTATGCGCTTGTTGGGATCGAACACGAGCATTTTCTCTAGCAAGTCAATGGCCCCGGCAGACATGTTTGGGAAACTCATATAGAACTGTGGAAGCTGCCTGACATATCTCCTGGCATTGGAGAAAACCGAGGCTGGCGTCGTCACTTCAGAGAAAACTGAGGCTGGCGTCGTCAGGAGAGCCTATCAAGTTCAGATGAGAAAAGGCGCAAATTTCAGATTATCAATGTCAATATAATGGTATGACCAAAATCGTCGATATTAAGGGATGCAGTTTGTAATGAAGGTGAGTCACTCATCGTACATTTGCTCATATTCTTTCATTCTGGACTAATAAAATCAGCAACAAAATGAAAAATTCAAGAAATGCAGAAGGAGGTGCATTGGAGGAAAAGGTTGGTGTTATCTATCACAGATTAGACAAATAAAGTGTTTCGGAAAGCTGTTACAATCTAATGTCCCTACGTCCTTACCTCTGTGATTAGCCTATAGAATACATATAATTCACTATCTAGATTTGTTGAGGAACATTTTCCTATAGAATACATATAATTCTATCAATCCTCTACTTAGAAGTTTTCATGAATCATATACGTGGACGATCCAGATAAAATTCAATTTGCTTCAGATGACAAAGGAAAAAGTAATTACTTCATCAAGTACGCACTTTGCACACTACCGATAACAGCTTAACACTAAGCGGCAACAGCTGCGACTATGTTCTAACCTGACAATGCTCATCGGTCGAAGGTTGGTCAGACCGAATTATCTGATGGAGATCAGTGTCCATCAATTCATAAACAATGTAAACATCATTGAAGGTTTCTTTCCTGGGTGGCCTTATGGTGTCCTTGATGGCTATAACCAGCATCAACACAGTAATGGAGCAAAATTGCAGCTAGAACAGAGTGACAAATGACGGGATTTATGTGGTAGAACCACGCAGTACGTAAGAAGGAAATGAGCACACCAATAGAAGTTACACTCAATTAGCATGTGAAACTCTCCACCGCATTGTGCAAGCGGACGCAAACTCACATTCTCATGATCCATGTGATGGAGAAGCATGATTTCTCTCAGTGTCCTCTTGGCATCTATCCGGTTATCGAATGCATCGCCAATCTTCTTGATGGCGACCTCCTCTCTGGTCTCCGAGTTTTACAGCAGCACTGAAAGTTGTCAAAACAGTAAATGACCATACGCTCTTCAGCCAGAAAAAAGCAAAAAACATCATTCAAGTAAGTAAATAGACAACTGGCAATGCTCACCTTTTTTTCTAGAACCAGCAGAGCATCAAATGTTCCTATAAGGAGGATAGTTTGTCCCTGTGAGCATAAAATGATTAAAAGCGACAACCGACTCCGAGAAAGGATTACGCATTGAACTAATGGAGTTGAGACCATATCATATGAACTAAAGTTCCTTTTTTTTTTTTTTTTTTTCACTGCATTACATAAGCATACAGCTAAATAGGGTGTTTATTGGGTTAATACGTAGGCAATTCTTACTCCCCGTAGAACACGTGAAAGGTCATTGCTTTGATTTGGGGAAAGAGGTAAATAATCTTCTGTGAACAAGGCGTTGATCTGACGAACTTATTCCTGTTACGATCAGGACGTGTTCCATGCTTCTCGACCCCATAATTTTGAATCTCACAAAGTATTGAAGTAAAGAAGAAAGCCATTCTGAAGTTGTTTTGTCCTCACAGCGAGTAATCACCTCAACATTTTGATTAGTTTCTTTTCTCCATGAAATGATCTTTCCTTTGAAGATACCCCTCAAAAAATCCACAGAAACACGCACAAATGCAGAGCTGCTGCTAACATTACTGTTCAATTAATGCCTCTCTCCTCCATCCGTTACCGCTTTTACAGCGACCGACAGCATCAGTTTCCCAAGTTCAAGATAATTTAAAGAAGCGAACTTCATCTGTATTCAAAGCCTCAGCACCAAGAACACACCTTTCGCATTCTATTCGCTATCTCACCCACAGAACAACAAAAAAAAACTTTGCCCGAAACGTTTTTCTCGGCTTCTCTTCGAAGTAACCCAAAAACTCAAACCGACCGAGACTAACTAGGAGTGAGTATGGTCCGGATTGGGCTGGTCCACTCCATTACCCTAGGACCAACCCGCACAATACTGGTCCTCAATTTTTGGGACCGAGGACCGACCCTATTGAGCTTGGGACCAAGGACCGAACCGACCCAATGGGTTCGGTCCGGTTCCAAGGTCAACCCAGGACCAACCGATAATTTATTTATTTCATTTTTTGTACTATCTGAAAAGGCAATCGAGGACCGAACCAATCCAATGGGTTTGGTTTGGTTCCAAGGTCAACTCAGAACCAACCGATAATTTTTTATTTCATTTTTTGTACTCCCTGAAAAGGCAATTGAGGATCGGACCAAACTAATAGGTTTAGTTATGAGCGAGGTCTGCTTAGAGAGGCGAGCGACAAGTGTCCAACGGGGTGAGCGTTGAGCGTCAAGTAAGGAGCAATAAGCTAGGCAAGCATCGAGTGACCCAAAGCAAGTGAGGTGAGTGTCAAGTGGTGAACAGAGAAGTTGTTTGTCTTGATTTTGGCAAATTGAAGACTAAGAGGATAAATAAGATAGAAGCGAATGAGTATTAAAGGAAGATGCCGTGAGGAGCTTATTTATGCCCTTTTGAATGCCATGAGAACTCCTCACGAAAACATTTTCCTCCTCCTTTGTAAAGTATGGTTGTTGACGCCGTAAAAGACATTAAAATATCTAAGTATTTAAATAAATAGTTATTTAATGTTGTTGACGTCATTTATTTTAGGATTTTCTCTATATAAAAAAATTATAAATAATATATTAGATATATAATACACATAGAATCGGGGTTGGTCCGGGTTGGACCGACCCTAAACTCCTGGACCAAGGACCAACCTGCACAGTGTTGATCCAGGAATTCTAGGACCAAGGACCGACCCGGTCCCCCTAGGAATTGGCCTAGGACCGGCAGGGTTGGGCCGGTCCAGGGTTGGTCTAGGGTTGACCCTAAACCGATGCTCACCCCTAAGACTAACTGTTAAAAAACCCTGGAGCAAGCACTCGCTAGACAAGACCGAAAGCCCCTCGACCAATGGGACGAATGGGAGAGACGTACTTGGCCCAGACCTTGAACAAGTTCCCATAAACATTCTCGCCCAGAAACGGGGAGAGCCGACCCGGCCAGCTAGATCCGAAAAGCCAAAAAATTAATAAAAAATAAAAATGATAAAAAATAAAAATATTATTAAAAAAAAAGTGTAACATCATAAGGTTAAAAATGACTGGGTGGACTGAATTGATAAAAATTGAATTAGTAAAATTGAAGAGTTTAAAATTGAATTAATAAAAATGGAATAGATTGAGGATTTTTGAATAATTTTCCTAAGGGTCGCCGGATAGTCTTTTTCTAAAGTTTTTGTCTTGGTTAGCTCAAGTGTCCCTTTCTGGTTTATTCTTTATGAAAATTAGTTGACAAGATCCACAAGCATCATATTAGACGCTGTGCAAGCGTTGATTAGATGCTGTGCACGCGTTGACTAAAAGGTCATTGTTTTTCTGTCATACGTTCGTCCGTCTCCTGGATGGCCATAACTAACATCTACTTGTCGGTTCTGCGTGGACTCGGTCCTTTAATATTCAGATTCCTCGATTTCACTCCGGGGAAGGAACATGGCCGCATATGATCAAGCATGTGGAAGTTCAAAGCAAGAGTTAAGCTTCATTCTTTAACCCATTCAGTCCCTCATTCGTTTCTCACATATTTCAAGCCATCGCTTCGTTTATATTCTCTCCCGGTCGAGCAATCGTTCGACCTGTCCTGGCCTAGAGGCGAATGGCTCACACCGTCACCTTCTCTTTTCTTCCCTCGTCGCGTAGAGCATGCGCAAACTTCGCCCTCAGCGATGGTGGCACTGCCCTCGCCAATTCAGTTTTCAAGAGATCCCGATTCTCTCGAAGGAGATCGAGACACGAGGCATCCAAATTCATCACCGTCGCGAGGCCACCCTAGCGTTGACTTCGAGAAATGACGTTCACCATACGCTGAGATCATACTCTCCGGGCGAGAGAGCAAAGCAATTGTATGAATGCGTCAACGAGAAGAACCTGGAGGCGCTAGATGAGATCATCTCAGAAGATTGTTGCTTTGAGGACTTCTCCTTCCCCACGCCATTCAATGGAAAAAAGGTTTCGTATGTACTAGCTAGCTAGAGGCAGGATCCGCAACTCCACACGTGCTCCCTTCAGTGCCTCGACAAAATCGAGATCGTTGATTACGGCTTCATCTCCCAAAATCAACGATTGTGATTTATCGAAGCACTGAAGGCAGTAAGCGCCGTGCGGGGTAGAGGATCTAAGTCTTGAATTGTTGTTCTTGTTTAGTGCTCCTTTTTTCGAGAGGCCTAAGGCAAAGTTAACACAGGAAATCTTGCTCTTCTTTGCGCAACTCACTTCAAGCATGGGCAAGAATGTTAGATTCAACCTCAAGAATGTCGGCGAAGATGAGGACTCAGCATGGGTGAATTGGCACCTAGGTACTCATTCTGCCTCGGCTTCCCGCATCTACCTGCACAATTCTAAACTGTCTAACTTGAAGAGATCTCCGATTTGTTGCTGCAGAATGGAAAGGAAAGGAGATACCTTTTACGAGAGGCTGCAGCTTATATGAATGCTCAAAAGATGGAGAGAGGCTGGTCATCCGGTGACAATTATAACATCTTCAACGAAATCTCTTGCATATATGCATATGGAACAGTGACAGTATGATAGATACCGGATTGTCGCGTGCAGGAAAGCTCAAGTCTTTGTCGAGTCGCCAATCAAACCAGGAGGCGCAGTGCTGGTAATTATACTGAAGCAAACTAAGAAACATTCTTCAATCTCAATTCCACACAATACCTCACTACCAGAACATCTAACATCCACCTCCAAAAGTACTGATTAACTGTTTTACTTCCTCATCTGGAGAACAGACTCTGTTGAAGACAATCACGTCGTCGTTCGATGATTTTCCAACAGCGACTGAAAGTGCGTAACATTCATTAGGCACCAAAATTCTTTGTACATAAAACTGTCACGATGGATCACTCATGCAGCACGCATCTCATGCAGGGTTCCTAAAGAGTCCTGGTGCAATCGTGCAATGGGCAATGCGTATGCACAACATGTTCCTGGCACCATTTATCAGCACCCAACCAGCAGGCAACATAAACTCCTGGAAATTCATGGCCCAAAGGCTCGGCTATGCACACAGGCATGATTATCTTCATTCTCAAACGTTTCTTTAAATAACCAGACATCAATACCGCATCGAAGATCCCCACCCATCAGTCATCATTTCCATCCAGGCTATTCCATGTTTCAAACAGGGAGAGAAGCACCAGTGGTCCGAGCACGGGTGGCATCGGCGGCGGCCTGCTGAAGGCCACAATGGGTTCAGTCTTTTCGTGGGGATCCAGGCATTTCCAAGTCGCTCTTCCTTGTTTCAGCGGCGTCGAACTTGTCAACATACCTGATTTATCGAATTATTGTTATTGCCAAGATTGCGAAATCATACCAGGGAAAACAGAAAACAAGGAATCCATGTATTACCCCATGATCCTCTAATGCAGTTGATTTGCTTTAGCGCGCTCTTCGCGGGCGAAAGCAGAGCCGGTCCGCACATGTACGCTCGTTTGATGACGACGACGAGAATCGGCGTCTCCAACACGATCCTAGCAATCCTGCCGTGCACACATACAGTAGAAAAAACATAGGAACAACTACATTGCCAACCGACTAAAGAACCGAATCATTCACGGAACGAGAATCGAGAAATGATAATGGACAATCCTTGCTTTGGCTGGTCGACTCCATCGCACGGTGCGGGAGCTTTTCCCGGCCATGCCTATATAAACCCTAAATCTTCATCCAAACGTAACGTTCCGATGCGTTCCAGGAGAATCTCTCTCGATTTCACGAGCACGAACGAAACGCTTGATGAAACTTTCTCCATGGCAGGCGTAAAAACGAAGGAAAGCCGTTCGATCGGCGATCTCAAACGGAGCTCCGTGCGAATCGTGCGTACCTGATTCGGGTTGGCGTTGATCGGCGGCGGCGGCGGAGGGAGCGAGAGGACGACGGCGCGTGAGCTTTCAGTTTCCCGGTCGATGGGAGAGAAGGAAGGAAGGAAGAAGAAGGTTCGGAAGAGTTTTTACATTCGATTCTCCGCCACGTGGCGCTCGGAAGACCCGGCCCGTTCCAGGGTCGGTTCGGTTCCTGAAGGAGAGGGATTCCTGATTTTTTTTTTTGTCGGTCCTACTTTATTACTATTTTAACACTTACTCAAACTTTTGCTACGTTACGCTTTGCAGGCGTGGGTCGAAACCCGCTCCCGAAACTACAGGCGTCCCCACCTCAACCTTGAGGGGGATTCCGGTTCCGGTTTTCATTTTTTTCGAAATTGGAAATCGCAACCGTATCGGGATTCCTAAACTTAAATATGATTACTTCATTCTTCATTCTTTACGTTTCTCTCCTCGACACTTTCTCCTCTCTGCGATGCTGCGACAACCCCGACGCTCCTCGCCGCCCTTGACGCCGCCGTCACTACTCACGACGTCACTGCCGACGCCGCCGCCGCTCCGTTTGATGACACTGTCGACTCTTGCCCTCTCAGTCTTCTTCCGCTCTCCATCCTCCCGCTTCTCTCGCTGGCTCCTGCTTAACGGCGGCGAAGGAGACTTCCACTTACACGTCTAGGATCGCCACTGACATTCCGCTTTACGAATCTCCTGAGGTCTGTCTGTCTGTCTCTTCTTTCTGGGGGTTGCTTTTTGGGTGACTTTGCGTTGGCTGTGTGCAGTTGATGCAGAAGATTACTGAGTTTTTTTTTTTTTTCATTATCATTTTGTTTTTTTGGCTGGCCCTGTTTTTGCGTTTAAAATGCCCGGTTTCTGGATGTGTGGCAACATCCACCAAACAGAGGCATTTTCAACTGTTTTGGATGCAAGAACTTACTAAGATGATTCGATGCTGCAAAAGCTATCTGGCATTTTGATGGCACATTTCTGTTGTCTGTGATACTCACCATGCTGCATAAGGATTTGTTCTGGCTTCATCATAAAGATTGAGTTTTTCCATTATGAGGTTGTCTTATCTGGCATTCTGTATGTTTCTTCCGCTCCTCTCAATAAACCAACTTTGGTATAGAGTTTGATCAGGGAGTTGTATGTTAGATTATATAAAGAGACCGGATGTTTGGGCTTTTAGTCTTGGTCGACATGCTAGTCCTCGGTGAATTTTGTTGCATATTGATTCACGCAATGACTTCTCATTTTACTTGTTTTTGTTTAATCCGTAATGCTAGGAAAGAGTAACTCCAATGGGGATCAACAGTGAAGTCTAGTGAATTTTGTTCCATTTTAATGTAGACTTTTGTTCCATTTCCTCTGTTTTTCTAATTGAATTCCTTGCCAAGAATTTTGTTTCCTCTATTGATAATTTTGTTCGTTTTGTATTCTTTTTGATGAATGACAAGCTTATTTATTATTGTTGCATTCATTTTCGTTTTGTTGAACTAAAAATGAAATTAAAAAAAAAAAAGAATATGTTGGATTCTGGAACCGATTTTTGGAACTTGTGACTGGGTAGGTTCTAGATTTCATAAAATAAGGAACCTATACTTGAGAGTAGATTCTAAATTTCAAGTGGAACCTATAAGGAACCCGAAACCGCTCACTCCTAATTATTTGGGCATTTCCCTTCTTTCATACAAAAATAAAAATAAAAATAATATTTATTAATGAAAACTTACCATTAGCCTATAAAATTATTAATAACAAATGGCATGTAATTTTTTCAATTGGAAAAATCATCAATACTGATGGAAAAAAATGTTATTTATTTTAATTCGACAAGTTGGAATATTATATGGAAAATTATCGTATAGATCAAAACATGCGAGACTTTAAGTTGTTTTTAGAGACGTGAATTAGTCATGAAACCATTAAGCGTGAATTCAGTATTTTTATTGCACTTCTACGTAATTATATTTTTTCATATAATTTCTTTTTTATCCGAAGCTCCCATTGAACTAATTCCAAAATTTTCTTCCCTTCATTTTCTTTCCCATTCCTAATAAGTTCTAACAGGTGCGCTTTCATGTGATTAAAGGAGTAAAGCTTGCATGTCAAGGCGAACAACCTGAACTTTAGCCATTCTTAATACGACTTTTTATGTATATTCTTTCATGGGGAATATATTGGTTTTTTGCCATGTGCAATTTCCAGCACTTGAATTTTTTTATGACAATAAACTAGAGACCTTATTTGAGCTTTCTTCGAAACCTTTTATTAATTGACCGAAATAAAACCTCAATAACTCAATTGACCAACGACCAAAATCTTAAATCATGTATTTGGACTCATTGCATTCTTGATATGGTTTCTTGTCTATATTGAATAGTCATATTGTGATTAGGGATAGGAAACGGGCCGTGCCCACCCAAGCATGGCCCAGCTCTCTTGGGCCCATACCTGGTTTTGGGGCACGGAAAGTAATTCTAAAGATAGGATATAATATTACACTCGGAGGGGAAATCATCATTGTTCGCCCTCACTTAATTAGTAAGCGAATGAAATACTATTAAAGGGTACGTGATCGTGACTAGAAAAGGGTATGCTTTTTAGGGCTGCTCATCAGGTTTGCCTTTCGTCTTTGAAAGGATGCGTTGAGAGGTTGCGTCTTTTGGAATGGGTGTTACGTTGAGGGGTTGCGTCTTTTGGAGAAGACGCTTTAAGAAAAAAAAGAAAAAGGAACGTACCCTTTGAGTAAACGTGCGTGTTTTCACTTTCTGCCCCTCTAAAGAACGTAAGAACAGTATGCTTCCAAAAACAGAGTTTTCTCCCCTCTCCCCCTCCAAAGAACGTAAGAACAGTATGCTTCCAAAAATAGAGTTTTCTCCCATTCGAAACAACAGTACGCTCCTCGGTAGAACGGGATCATAATTCTTCCTCGATCCTATTCTACCGAGAGCGTACTGTTGCTTTGAAGGGGAGAAAACTCTGATTTTGAGGGTACTGTTTTTTATGTTGTTTTTGGGAGGACGCCAAAAGGTACGTTCTTCTTTTTTCTTTTCTTTCTTAAAAACGTTTTCTCCAAAAGACTATCTCTTCAACGTAAAACGTTTCCCAAAAGACATAACCCTTAAGGTACCCTTTCATATCTCAACCCTTCCTTCATGGGCCCTTATCTTTTTCCTCCATCGGCCCTTATCTTGCGGGTCGGGCTTTTAGGCCCAACATGGGCGGAAAGCCTACTTATGCCATCATCACATATAAAAAACCCATTAGTCTTTACATAATGCCTTTCGAAGTGAAAGTTTATGTTCAATTTAGTACAATATCAACAAACATTACACCAAAGTTGAAGTGTTAGCAGTGGTCAGTCATCCCAAATCTTTCTGTAAATATATCTTCTTATCATCATCTAAAAAGATTTTTGAAATTCAATCCATCGACTAAATATAATGATTATGATCAATTGCATCTGCAAGTTAGCTATAAAGGGACGCGGCCCCTTTGCACAGGGAAGAAAAACCCTCTGGTGACGGAACACATGGGACAGGAGGGAGACTTATGGATTGCATGTGCACGTTATTTTGTCTTTTGACTTCTCACTATTCATCCTGTTAAACCAACTCATGTGGCTTCTTCCTTGTTCTTTCATGACAGAGAACTATTCTTACAGTACGCTCTTGGCAATCAAAAGCAGTAGATCTTTCAGAAGTAGACAGAATATAGATTGCCATTCTCTTTTGTTGTCTTTTTGGGTTTTGACACGAGGCTAATCTTCATATCAGTGTGGAAAAAGGGACGAATGGGGAGGGACGTACTCGGCCGAGACCTCGAACAAGTCCCCGTACACATTGTGCTGCACGTGGCGACCTCCATGCGTGTGGACTCCTTTGATCTTCGCTCCCTCCGCCGACGCAGAGCGTGACTCCTTCGTGCAGGCCATCATCCCTCCCTCGTCCTCAACAGCTACCCTCTTAGATTCCAAGCTCTATATGAACATTCAGCGAACGAGCACGGCCTAAAAGATTGATGGGTCCCTCTCCCTCTCCCTCTCCCTCCTCTCCCTCTCCTCTCCCTTTCTCTCTGTCTCTCTCCCCCCTTCTGTCCGCGTTAATTGAATGCTATCGGGCTTTCTCGAAACGGGACGTGACTCAGGTGCGGGAGGAAACCCCCCCGGGTTCCTTGACCTTGAAAACTGGCACCCGTGAAGCGAAGGCGACTTTTTCTCGTCAACTCAACACGATAAGCTTTGGGAGAAAGTAACAGAAGTTCCGCAAGGGGAGTTGAAGAAAAGGGAGGGAGGAAAGGGGGTTGATGGAAGGGGTCGAGGGGCAGGACGTCGCCTCTACCGGGCGGTCGTACCGGCGCAGGTTGAACGAGGACCAAAATGGGGGGAATCTCGCCATTGGAAAATCCGAAGAAATGAAGCGTTTGACCTTTCTCGCGGTCCTTCTCCATGCGCTTGAACCCCCACCAGTCACGGCTGCGTAAACAGCCATATTTCAGGATGGATACCATTATTAATCTCGAACCGATACACTTATGACATATCTATTCTACGTTAATTTTTCGTATTGCACGAAATCTCAAATTCGATGTGCCCATGACAAGAACTGATTTCTGTTTCACCAAAAATCCCGAATCGATATTTTCATAACGTATTTATCCCACATTAAGTTTCCTATCGCCCAAAATCCCATATGGTACACATGCCATTTATGTTGAATTTTCATGTCGGATTCACGTCAAACGGGTTAGCTTGCCTCGTGTGTTTCCTATGTTAGCAATCTAGAGGGATGTCGGATGGAAGCTAATTGATGAAAGATTTGTTATGGATGCACTATTTTAGCATATTTGGGTGAGATGAAAGTAAATTCGGGATAATATATCACGGGTATACCCGTTTGAAATTTATGATGTAATTTCCGTAATTTATGAGCACATTCTTGCTTTCCTTAAGGGGAAAAAGAAAAGAGCCATTAAACTTTCATACCACAATACTTGAATCTATTTTGCCAGCCTAGCTGGACACAATGTATTACTTGTATATTGTACTTCATATGCAAATGGGCCCATTTAATTACGCTCAAACCGGTCAAACCATGTGGATCACACATCGCCAACTTATCCAACATAGCTCCCTATACGATTATCAAAACATTAATTCATATTGGAATTCTTTGCAGGTGAAAGTTTATTATAGCCAGAAGCTTATCTTTGATCAAGAAATCAATGCAATGTCCCAATAAAACAAACTTGAAGTACTTGTCATGTAAACATTCTCTTCCTTGCAAACCTTGAAGAGCTCTGTAAAGACAGTTTGAAATTTTTAAGCGAGCGATTTTGCTTGATATAACCCTTATTATATCTTGAATATTAATTCATTTTTAGCACACGTCTCTCTCACTTCCTCATGTGCACTTTGCCCTAACTTCCGATGAATCGCCCTTTGTTTTCCGGACGATGTCTTAAATGACGCCATCATCTGATGCAATAATTTGGCGATTTAGCTGTCGGATTCGTTGACGGTTGACAAGTCAAACTTAATGTGAGCCTGGAAGGTACTATGGCCCAAAAGTTAGGTTGAGGACTGACCTGTTGAATCCCCTAAGTTAAGTCGTCTCGCCCCCATTGAACGGTTCAATTCAATTTTCCAATTCGACCAGTGTTGACCATCTTCTCCCCTTTTGAGAAAAATTGAGAATTGGGAGTACCATTGACATTGTCCATTATGCCCTCGTCCTTCGCGACCATCTATGGTCCTCTCTTATGCTAGGGTCCGAAAGTTCATCAATTCACGCAACGACCCCAACTATCTGACCATATTGTGCAATCCAAGTGCATTTATTTGGTTAATTATGAAATGGTCCGCCCGAGTGTTTTTTGTTTTTGGAGGAGGGTCATGATCACTGTTTTTTGACTCGAAAGTTTCATAGGACATATGTTTCGACGGTTGAGATTTAAGGATTAATTTATTACCACGCTCCTAAAAAAAGGAACAACTTTGACTAGTCATTGCATGATTGCATACGATTTTTCCTCAGCTTTTTCCTCTTCGATTTTTTTTTTTTTTTAACAAAAAATATATGGGGATTCCTGCGGTTTAAATTATGCAAGGGGAGAGATCTATCTAGAGAGGGGAGCACGCACGGCCACCATTTATGGAGTTGGTGCTAGGATTCGGTGGGTCGGTTTGGTCACAACTCGGCAGCCCGAGCTCCGCCGCCAGATCCGGTGAACCTCTGGCGAGGCCCGAGCCTCGCCCCAGGCCGATGAGGCTCCGCCTAGCCGGATCTGGCGAGGCTCGAGCTCACCAGGCCAAGGCCAAGGAAGAAGATGAAAAGGAAAGAAAGAAAGAAAAAAAAAAAAACTCGATTTTTCAAAAAAAGAAAAAAGAAAAAGAAAGCATAAAGATAAAATGAAAATGTGTTAGTGAAAAGAAGTAAGGTGAAAGAAGTTATGTAAAATATTTTCCACTTTCAAAAATGGCAAAAATTTTCCTCACTTTTAAATGTTGTTTTTTCTAATGATGGAAAATATTTTCCTTGACTAATTCATTTTCTATGAAACGAACACTGGAAAATCCGGAAAACATTTTCTTTGAAGTTATTTTTCGTGAAACGAACGGAACCTAAAATTTGACATGTTTGGATCTTATATGAAAAATTACAGAGTAAATCAAAACATGAGAAACGTAAGGTTATTTTAAGAGATGTGAATAGTTAGTCACGAAACCATCAAAAGTGGATTCGATATTTTCATTACACTTCTACGTAATTATTTTTTGACCCGAGGCTCCCATTGAACTAATTCCAAATTTTTCTCTTCTTCATTTTCTTTCCTAACCCAAGTAAGTTCTAATAGGTGTACGTGATTAAAGGAGTAAAGCTTGCATGTCAAGGCGAACAACTTGAATTTAGCCATTAGTAAAGCTTGCATGTCAAGGCGAACAACTTGAATTTAGCCATTCTTAATACGACTTTACATGTATGTTCTTTCATGTGGTATATATTGGTTTTTTGCCAACTGCAATTTCCAGCACTTCAATTTTTCTTCGAAGCCTTTTATCAATTGACCAAAATAAAACCTCAATCACTCAATTTACCAACGACCAAAGTCTTAAGTCATGTATCTGACTCAATACATTCTTTATATGGTGTCTTCGCTATAATAAATAATCATATTGTGATTAGGGATGGGAAACGGCCATGCCGACCCAGGCATGGCCTAGCTCTGTTGGGTCCATGCCTGGTTCAGAGGCACTCAAAGTAATTCTTAAAATAGGAAACAATATTACACTCGGAAGGAAGGTAAAATTATCATTGTTCGTCCTTACTTAAGTAGTAAGCAAATGAAATACTATTAAAGCATACATGATTGTGACTAAAAAAGGGTATGCTTTTTAGGGCTGCTCATTGGTTCGCCTTTCATCTTTATGTAAGGCCTTTTGATGTGAAAGTTTATGTTCACTTTAACCAACAAAATTACACCAAAGTTGAAGTGCTAGCGGTGGCCAGTCATCCCAAATCTTTCCGTAAGTTTATCTTCTTATTCATATCATCTCTTAAAGATTTTCGAAATTCAATCCAGTGATTACATATAATGATTATAATTAATCGCATCGACGAGGACCTGCAGGTTAGCTATAAAGGGACGCGGCCCCTTTGCACAGGGAAGAAAAACCCTCTGGTGACAGAGCACATGAGACAGGAGAGAGACTTATGGATTGCACGTCCAAGTTATCTATCTTTTGACTTCTCATTAATCATCCTGTTAAACAATCTCATGGGCTTCTTCCTTGTTCTTTTATGACAGAGAACTGAACTTGCAGTATGCTCTTGGCAATCAAAAGCAATAGAACTTTTAGAAGAAGGAAAAGAAAACAGAATACCATCCTCTTTTGTTGTCTTTCTGGGTTTTGACATGAGGCTAATCTTCATATCAGTGTGGAAAGAGGCCAGTTGTATTACAAAGCACAACATATGCAACTGCAGATTCCCACTAATCAGCTGAAATCCAAATCCATAACAAATGAGATGTACTCATTTTTACTTCAATTCCAAGTTAAGTTAGCTCACATAAGGATTAAGGTAGCCTGCTCTAACATATCTCTTTTATATCTCACTTATTTCTAGAGAATTGGGATTTCCCTCCAGAACGACAGTTCATATCCAAGCCCCTTATACAGAAGTTTTGCTTCAATTCCCATAAATAAACAGACAAACTCTTAACACCTCTCCCACTCACTCCAGCAAATGGGCAACGGGCCAATTGGATCGCGGGAGGACTTGTTTCCATGACATTATCCTGATGGAATGCGAACCTGTCTCCGATTGCTCCAAATCAGGCGGGGTCGGGATTGAACTTCACAGATTCTCTCCAGACAAGCTCTTTGATGTGCTCTTCAGTGCATGACGGATGCTCGAAATCAAAGTTGAAGGGCCTGGGGCAGACCGGCTCATCATTAATGTCGTGGAGGGATGCTAGGTAAGGGTGGGAAAGCGCCTCATCAACTGCAAACAGACACACAAGTAGAGTATTAAACTTATTCTTGTTTAGAGGATCTAGTAAACCAATGGAGGGTATGGAAAAAAACTCAGTGTGCCAGGGAATTTCTGGCTCCTCGTACCAGTTATGCGCTTGTTGGGATCAAACACGAGCATTTTCTCTAGCAAGTCACTGGCCCCGGCAGACATGTTTGGGAATCTCATAGAGAACTGTTGTTTCCTGTACTGTGGAAGCTGCCTGACATATCTCCTGGCATTGTCGCTTCGGAGAAAACCGAGGCTGGCGTCGTCAGGAGAGCCTATCAACTTCAGATGAGAAAAGGCGCAAATTTCACATTATCAATGCCAATATAATGGTATGAACAAAATTGTCGATATAAAGGATGCAGTTTGAAATGAAAGTGAGTCACTCATCGAACATTTGCTCATATTCTTTCATTCTGGACTAATAAAATCAGCAACAAGATGAAAAACATAAGAACCGCAAAAGGAGGTCCACTGGAGGAAAAGGTTGGTGTTATCTATCACAGATTAGACAGAGAAATGTTTCGGAAGGTTGTCACAATCTAATGTCCCTACATCCTTACCTCAGTGATTAGCCTCAGCTGATGAACATAGTCTTTACCAGGGAACAGAGGCTCTCTGGTTGCAATTTCTCCGAGTATGCAACCAACAGACCATATGTCGATTGCAGCAGTGTACTCTGAGCAATTGAGGAGCAACTCGGGTGCTCGGTACCATCGTGTGACGACATATTCAGTCATGAAATCTGTCTCAGACGTTGTCCTCGCTAAACCGAAATCCCCTATTTTCAGGTCGCAATTTGCATTTAGAAGCAAATTGCTAGGCTTGAGATCACGATGCAATACACTGGCAGAGTGTACATACTTCAGTCCTCGCAACAACTGATACAGGAAGTACTGCATTGATTTTTGAAAGTATTAGAACTATGACAATTTAGCTGGAGCAACTTGTGGAGGACAGAACAGAGAGCTGCGAAATTGCAAGTATGAGGAATGCGATTGCATTTCTATTCTATCAGATTCAATAATAGTCAATTTTTTGTCAACACTCAAAATCTGTCATCCATTTCTTGCATAGCTTGGTTAAAGTCAAAGTTGAGCCAATGATAAGTTCTCATGATTTGGTGTCGATTATTTGGGAGTAAATAGCGATTGTAAACTCTTTTTAATGGCAAAAAAAGCAGGACTACTAGTTGACCAACCAAAATTTATTCTCCATCCATGCACTATCTAGATTTGTTGAGGAACATTTCCTATAGAATACATATAATTCTATCAATCCTCTACTTAGAAGTTTTCATGAATCATATACGTGGACAATCCAGATAAAATTCAATTTGCTTCAGATGACAAAGGAAAAAGAATTGCTTCATTAAATATGCACTTTGCACACTACCAATAACAACTTAACATTAAGCAGCAACACCTGCAACTATGCTCTAACCTGACAATGATCATCTGTCAAAGTTTGGTCAGAACGAATTATCTGATGGAGATCAGTGTCCATCAACTCATAAACAATGTAAACATCATTGAAGGTTTCTTTCCTGGGTGGCCGTATGATGTCCTTGATGGCTATAACCTGCATCAATACAGTAACTGAGCAAAATTGCAGCTAGAACAGGGTGACAAATGATGGGATTTATGCGGTAGAACCACACGGTGCGTAAGAAGGAAATGAGCACACAAACAGAAGTTACACTCAATTAGTATGTGATACTATCCAACGCATCATGCGAATGTATGCAAACTCACATTCTCGTGATCCATGTGATGGAGAAGCATGATTTCTCTCAGTGTCCGTTTGGCATCTATCCTGTTATCGAATGCATTGCCAATCTTCTTGATGGCGACCTCCTCTCTGGTCTCGGAGTTCACAGCAGCACTGAAAGTTGTTAAAACAGAAAATGACTATACGCTCTTCAGCCAGAAAAAAGAAAAAGCATCATTCGACTAAGTAAATAGATAACTGGCAGTGCTCATCTTTTTTTCTAGAACCAGGAGAGCATCAATTGTTCCTATAAGGTGGATAGTTTGTCCCTGTGAGCATAAAATGATTAAAAGTAACAACCAACTCCGAGAAAGGATCATGCATTGAACGAATGGAGGAGAGACCACATCATATGAACTAAAGTTCCTTTTTTTTCCTTTTTCACCACAATACATAACCATAAAGCTGAATAGGGTATTATTGGGTTAATACGTAGACAGTTCTTACTCCCCATAAAACACGTAAAAGGTCATTGCTTTGGTTTGGGGAAAGAGATAAATAATCTGCTGTGAACGAGGCGTTGATCTGACGAACTTATTCCAGTTACAACCAGGACGTGTTCTAGGCTTCTCGAACCCATAATTTTGAATCTGACAAAGTATTGGAGTAAAGAAGAAAGCCAATCCAAAGTTGTTTTGTCCTCATAGCAAGTAATCACCTCAACATTTGATTAGTGTGTTTTCTCCATAAAATGGTCTTTCCCTTGAATATATCCCTCAAAATCCATAGAAACACACACAAACACAGAGCTGCTGCTTACAGTACTGTTCAATTAATGCCTCTCTCCTCCATCCGTTACCGATTTTACAGCAACCAACAGCATCAGTTTCCCAAGCTCAAAACAATTTAAAGAAGCGAACTTCATCTGCGTTACAACCTCCACCCCAAGAACACACCTTTCGCATTCTATTCGCTCCGTTTCCGCTTTTACAGCGACCGACTGCATCAGTTTCGCAAGTTCAAGATAATTTAAAGAAGCGAACTTCATCTGTATTGCAAATCTCAACACCAAGAACACACCTTTCGCATTCTATTCGCTCCGTTTCCGCTTTTACAGTGACCGACCGTATCAGTTTCGCAAGTTCAAGATAATTTAAACAAGCGAACTTCATCTGTATTCACCAAGAACACACCTTTCGCATTCTATTCGCTATCTCACCCTCAAAACAACACCAAAAAACTTTGCCCGGAAACCTTTTTCTCGATTTCTCTTCGAAGCAACCGAAGAACCCAAAACCGACCGAGACTAAATGTAAAAACGTGGAGCAAGAACTCACCAGACAAGACCGTAAGCCCCTCGACCAATGGGACGGATGGGAGGGACGTACTTGGCCGAGACCTCGAACAAGTTGCCGTACACGTTGTACTGCACGTAGCGACCTCCATGCGTGTGGACCCCTTTGATCTTCGGGCCCTCCCCCGACGCAGAGCGCGACTCCTTCGTGCAGGCCATCATCCTTCCTCGTCCTCAACAGCTACCCTCTTAGATTCCGAGCTCTATATGAACATTCAGCGAACGAGCACAGCGAGACAGACTGATGGGTCTCTCCCTCTCCCTCTCCCTTGTCCGCGTTAATTGAATGCTACGGGGCTTTCTCGAAACAACGGGTCGTGATTCAAGTGCGGGAGGAGACGGGGTGGGGGAAAAAGGCGGAGAGATTTTTGGTGGGGGCACGGAGGTTGCTTGAACTCGAGAACTGGTAACCCGTGAAGCGAAGACGACTTTTTCTCGTCAGCTCAACACGATAAGCTTTGGGAGAAAGTACACAAGTTCCGCAAGGGGAGTTCAAGAAAAGGGAGGGAGGGAGAGGGAGAGGGAGAGGGAGACGTTCCGCGGGGCAGGACGTCGCCTTTACGGTGCGGCCGCACCGGTGCAGGTCGAACGAGGACCAGTGGAAGGAATCTCGCCATTAGAAAATTCGAAGAAATGAAACGTTTGACCTTCGTCGTGGTCCTTCTCCTTGCGCGTCAGCCCCACACCAGTTACGGCTGCTCTGGCGATGGGATGCACCAACGAATATGTTTACCGGTGAATGCCACGATTAACCCTGAATCGATACACTCATGACAGGCTAATTTTCGTATTAGGTGTCACTTACCCTATAGAAGCTTATATGTCATCGATTTATTACTGGGTGCACTATTTTAGTATTTTTGGTGATAAGAAAATTAATTTGGGATAAAATGTTGCGGATAGACCCATTTGAAATTTATGGTATTAATTAATGAGCACATTGTTGCTCTCTTTAAGGGGAAAAAAAAAAAAAAAGAAAGAAAGAAGAAGAAGAGTGGGTAAACTTTCATATCACAAAACTTGAATCTACGACTAGTGTATATTGGATGAAAACATGTGCCCGCTCAGCTAGACAGTGGGCACTACTGTTTCGACCAATATGTGTTGCTTATATGTTGTACTTCGTATGTAAATATGCCCATTTAATCAATCTTAACATGTTGAATCAGTTGGATCTCGTATGGATAGCTTATCTAACATAGCTCCTTATGCGATTTTCTGAACACCAATTCATGTTTGCGAGCGAAATTTTTCCCATCGCCACAAGCTGATCTTAGATCAAGAAATCGACGCACGTCCTAATAAAACAAACTCGAAGGACTTGTCGTGTAGACATTCTCTTCCTTGCAAACTTTCAAGAGCTCTATAAACTATGTCTTAAATGTGATGCCTTCATTTGATGCAATAATTGGCGACTTAGCCGTCGGATTCGTTGACGGTTGGCGAGTCAACTAAACGTGAAATGGGAAGCCTGAAAAGTACTTTTGGCCCAGAAGATTAGGTTGAGGGCTGACCTTGTTGAATCCCCTAAGTTAAGTTGTCAGGCCCCTTTGAAGGGTTCAACTCAATTTTCTAATTCGACCACTTTTGACCAACTTCCCCACTCCGTAAAATTTAAAGGCTGACATTCCCATTGTCCATCATGCCCTCGTCCTTCACGAAATCTACGGTCCTCTCCTGTGCATGGGTCCGACAGTTCATCGATTCGCGCAACGCCCCCAATTGAATGACCATATTGCGCGATCCAATTGCATTTATTTCGTTAATTATGAGATGGTCTGCCTGAGTTGTTTTTCTTCGAGGAGGGTCGTTATCACTATTTTTGGCTCAAAAGTCTCCTATGACATAAGTTTCGATGGTTGAAATTCAATGACCAGATATATCTCTATTCCTGAAAAATGAACAGATTTGACTAGTCATTACATGAGTACATGCGATTTTTCCTCAACTTTTTTCTCTTCATTTTTCTTGTTTGTTTGTTTGTTTGTTTTTTTTTTTTTTTTTCCAAATTATGGGGATTTTTGGGGTTTCAATTTGCAAGGGGAGAGATCTATCTAGAGAGGGGAACACGCACGGGCACCATTTATGGAGTTTGGTGATAGGCTTTGGTGGGTGGGTTTGGTCACGAGATGCCTGCTCAATCCAATTGAGCACCCCACTTTTGCTCACTTTTGTGATAAGCCGTCTATATTGCGTGCATCGATCCGCATTACCGTGGCAGAAAAATCACGAGGGAGGGTATTCCGATCCATCGTAACGTGTCAAACGACACGAGCTGGAGCCGACATGTCTAGCTCAATCGGAGACGCTAGACTATCCCCTGTTTAAGTTTGAGTTTGAAAGGTCTAGAATATAAAAATTTCCGACTTTCCTTGAGATCATTACAACTCGCCGAGCCTAGTCGACGGAGCAAAAATTGTGCATCGTGCGATGATGTCTATTGTATAGATGAATTGAAAGGTCGAGCTTGATCTTTTTCGTTATGTTTGGAGAAATCCAGTCCGAGCTTAACTTAGAAGAAACTTTTGATTCGTTTTTGTTGATAGCGATTTAAGTTGTACAAGGACAGCCCAATCCCTGACGAGGTTGGGCCCAAGGCCCAAACGATTCTTCTGCTAGCATTATCGCCTCACGCGCATGATTAGGCTCTGTCAGTTTGGCAAAGAATGATCATGCAAGACAAGATCATTCGGCTGTGGGCCGGTTGGGCCCGCCCAAGCCCGCCAGATGGGGCGGGTCTGAAAGTGCAATTTTCTGTTTGGGCCTGAGCCGGCCGACATTGGCCCAATAGACCCATTCGTTTTCTAGATAAAGTTTAATATTAATTTTTTAAAAAAAATTATGAGCTGGCCTAGGTAAGACATATTAAGCCCGACACAAATCCAACCCGCCCCAGGCTAAGTCATGCGCGTGCCTAGGCAAGAAATTTTGGGCCCGCTACTGGACCGAGTTTGCCCATTGGCCAGGTCTAGCGTTCATTTCAAACGCTAATTTGAAAATTTATACTTCTCCTCCATGTATAGTTCATATATTTTCAATTTTTCTGATTGAGTCAATCTACTTATAGAAGACGTTTTAATCAAGTCCCTTGGGCATAAAATCATGCCAAATCTGGTCGATGTGGCTTCGAAGGAATTTAGAGCATGACTTGGATTAAATATTGCCTATGAGGATACCCAACGTGGGTAATTGGGTATGTGAATAGTGAATGGATCAATTTTTTTCTTTTTAAGTTTCATATGAAAATCTAAGCAAGTATTTCATAGAGATTACCGATGAGAATGTGATTATATATTCTCTATTACTTGCTAGTAATTTGACATGTCCTATGCATAGGAAAGGCAATTCTCGGTCCATCTAATGTCAGCAATTCACACGGTAGTAAAGGATTTTCAAATGATCGGCAAGTCATTCATGCGATAAGTTATTTTTCATCTAAAAAAAGTAATATTTCCTATATAAAAAACTAGCGGAACTCACAGGTAATTAGTAATAGACCAATTGCGCGAAGTAACTGCAGATATATTACTAACCAATATCTTTTAGAAGATTGCAATAACTTTTGGAACCATCTTAGTAGATACCAGTCATGAAATCTGACTTCGAACTCATAATCAACATACAATTGCTTTGCTCGCCTTCTCTTTTCTTAGTAGCTTCATAAATGGACACATCTAGAACCATCAGAAATTCCAATTCTCAAGCCTGATTAATCATTGGATTCTAAAGAAAAAAAATCGAGCTTTCATTAAAAGCTTTCAAAGTGCATGTGAAGTGCACTACTTGATATATGAAGTCAGATAAATGATCTATAAACTTTAACTCAATATATAATATAGTCTTTAAACTTTAAATTTATTTGATATAATTCATGAATATTAGCTCATTATGTAATATGGTTCTTGAACTAGGGATAACATTAACCACTGGGATTCGTCCTAGTGGCCACCCTTCTAACATGGAATGGGGAGGTGAGGGGTTTAAATCCCCACCTTCTCAGGGGGGATGGGTGAGGACGCGTAAGTTTCAAGAGTGGGTTTCAACTCCCACGTCCCCGCAAGAGCAGCGAAAAAGAAAGTATGAGTGAGTGTAGAATAAGAATAGAGTAGGATCGAAAAAAAAAAAAAAAACTAGGGATAGCATTGAATTTTTTTTTTTTTTATAATTCGATGACTGAATTAAACACGTATCAAAAGTTTGAAAGTTTAAAAACGACATTATACATCGAGTTAAAATTAACAAACATATTGAATAAATGTAGAATTCATAGATCATATTATATATTAGACCAAAGTTTAGGGGTCATTGTTTCTAGAAATTCGAATAAAATGTACTTCAATTGAGTAGGTCGCTAGTCTAGTCGCATGAAACCAGTAATTTGAGAAGGAAAAAGGACGAAAAGAAGACGAAAACTCGAACGAGGAAGAGAAATCCAGAATCGCCAAAACATCCTCAGCTCTTCTCAAACCTTCTTTCTCTCTCTCTCTCTCCCGAGCTAATTTGCTGCCACCTGCAGCAACCGAGCAGAAGCCACCAGACAGATACTGATTCTCTCTAGAATCTCTCACTCTCTCACTGTATATAAATACAGCGTTTCTCTTCCGCCACCTTTCTCAGATATATACATACGCTCATCCAGCCTCTGCACCGCGTTCGTTTCGCCGCCTTAGCTTCTTCTTCGTCTTCGGGTACTAGTGCGTGGAATTCGAGCCCGAGCTTCCCGTCAGCATGGGAGGAGACGTCGAGACCTTCGCCTTCCAGGCCGAGATCAACCAGCTCCTCAGCCTCATCATCAACACCTTCTACAGCAACAAGGAGATCTTCCTCCGCGAGCTCATCAGCAACTCCTCCGACGTAAGCTCTTCAGTCTCTGTCGGCCTCGTCTCGCTGTCGTCCGTCGAGCGTTCGTGCTGGGTTTTAGTGGGAGCCGTGTTAGGGTCGTGACGTACGTTCCTGGGTCGAACGGGGTTTGAGGTGACGAGGCCGTGTTGGAGCGATGTTGATAATCGCCGACATGTTTATGCTTTTTCTTAGTGGAATCATGAATATGTAGATTGTCAAATGGCCTCTTCTTCTCTGTGTTGCCTGCGGTTCGAGTTTAGTGTCTTTTCTCTGGTTCTCTGCTCTTGGGTTTTTTATGAGTGACCTGATTATGGAGGCTGAGGCTTCTCGGTGATTTCTATGTGAAGGCGTTGGACAAGATCCGTTTCGAGAGCTTGACCGACAAAAGCAAGCTCGCCTCTCAGCCCGAGCTCTTCATCAGGATAGTCCCCGACAAGGCCAACAAGACTCTCTCCGTCATCGACAGTGGCTGTGGCATGACCAAATCAGGTATCATCGCTTTCTGATTGTGCACGTCGACAAATGCTTGCGTGGTGCTCGGGTAAACAGTCGCGCGTGGTCCTCTTTGTGCCTTGATCTCCATTGCAACTATCCAAGATGTCGACAATACAGAATGGCCAAAAACGAACACTTTATTGAGAAGAAAAGAAAAAAGGGAAAAAAAATTGAAAACAAGAACACTGTATGGCCGAGCTAGTGTTCGCCATAGGTTGGATTTGAGCTCATAGAACTGAATTTCGGTTTGCTGCAGACCTGGTGAACAACTTGGGCACGATTGCGAGATCTGGAACGAAGGAATTTATGGAGGCACTGCAAGCTGGAGCTGATGTGAGCATGATCGGGCAATTTGGAGTTGGGTTTTACTCGTGTTACTTGGTTGCTGAGAGAGTTGTGGTGACCACCAAGCACAATGACGATGATCAGTACATATGGGAATCTCAGGCCGGCGGGTCCTTCACTGTTACTCGGGACGTCTATGGGGAGCCTCTAGGTAGAGGTACCAAGGTGACCCTCTTCCTTAAGGAAGATCAGGTGAGAGTTTGAGAGTCCATTTCTCTTTTACAAGTAAAAATCAATGTGCTTGTCTATGCATGATGTTAGTTTCTGTTAGTTTTCTTGTATCTCTTGATCGGTTCTATTACTGATGCTAGTAAAGTATCGTAGCAGGATCGTGAATAATAAGCGGACCTCTGTTCTTCGTGCATTTTTTTTCCCTAATTAAGTAGTTTGAGGAAGGTTTTTTAAGCAAATTCCTTGTGGATATGGGATATTGTTTATGGCACGCGACTGACTGAACTTCATACTGCAGTTGGAATACTTGGAGGAGAGGAGATTGAAAGACCTTGTGAAGAAGCACTCTGAATTCATTAGCTATCCAATCTATCTCTGGGTAGAGAAGACTGTGGATAAAGAAGTCAGTGATGATGAGGATGAGGAGACCAAGAAGGAAGAGGAAGGTGATGTGGAGGAGGTAGATGAAGACAAAGAGAAGAAGCCTAAAAAGAAGAAAGTGAAGGAGGTGACCCATGAATGGCAGCAGATTAACAAACAGAAGCCTATCTGGCTGCGAAAACCGGAGGAGGTAACCAAGGAGGAGTATGCTGCTTTCTACAAGAGCTTGACCAATGATTGGGAGGAGCACCTGGCTGTCAAACACTTCTCAGTGGAAGGGCAGCTCGAGTTCAAGGCTATCCTGTTTGTCCCCAAGCGAGCCCCGTTCGATCTGTTCGACACAAGGAAGAAACTGAACAACATCAAACTTTACGTTAGGAGGGTCTTCATCATGGACAATTGCGAAGAGTTGATTCCTGAGTACCTTGGATTTATCAAGGGAGTGGTGGACTCTGACGATCTTCCTCTCAACATTTCGCGTGAGATGCTGCAGCAGAACAAAATCCTCAAGGTTATTCGGAAGAATCTTGTCAAGAAGTGCCTCGAGATGTTCTTTGAGATTGCTGAGAACAAAGAGGATTATGCCAAGTTCTACGATGCCTTCTCCAAGAACATCAAGCTGGGCATTCACGAGGATAGCCAGAACAGAGCTAAACTCGCGGACCTGTTGAGGTATTACTCGACCAAGAGCGGTGATGAGATGACAAGTTTGAAGGACTATGTGACTAGAATGAAGGAGGGCCAGAAGGACATATACTACATCACTGGCGAAAGCAAGAAGGCGGTGGAGAACTCTCCATTCCTCGAGCGGCTGAAGAAGAGGGGTTATGAAGTCCTTTTCATGGTGGACGCCATAGATGAGTACGCCGTCTCTCAGCTGAAAGAGTATGACGGCAAGAAATTGGTTTCTGCAACCAAGGAGGGGCTGAAATTGGAGGAGGAGTCGGAGGAAGAGAAGAAGAGGAGGGAAGAGAAGAGGAAGTCGTTCGAGAATTTGTGCAAGACAATCAAGGAGATACTAGGAGACAGGGTGGAGAAGGTGGTGGTGTCGGATAGAATCGTGGACTCGCCCTGTTGCTTGGTGACCGGGGAGTATGGATGGACGGCCAACATGGAGAGAATCATGAAGGCTCAGGCGCTGAGGGACAACAGCATGTCGGCCTACATGTCCAGCAAGAAGACCATGGAGATCAATCCCGACAACGGCATCATGGAGGAGCTGAGGAAGAGGGCCGAGGCTGACAAGAACGACAAGTCGGTGAAGGATCTAGTGCTGCTGCTGTACGAGACCGCTCTCCTGACTTCCGGGTTCAGCCTCGATGACCCGAACACCTTCGCGTCGAGGATCCACAGGATGCTGAAGCTCGGCCTGAGCATTGAGGACAGCGACGAGAATGACGAGAATGCCGGCGAAGACACGGAGATGGCTCCACTGGAGGAGGGAGGGAACGAGGAGAGCAAAATGGAAGAAGTTGATTGAACGAGGAAACGACTCAAAACGAAATCCACATAACGACAGTAATAGTAGCATGCAGGGACGGGGCATGTTTCTTGGCCGTGTATGAAAGAGTCTTGGGTTTTGGGGTCTTCTCTGGTACTTTGGCTTGTTGTTTTGTTCATTTGGCGACTATGTTAGTACGTGATATGTTTGTCTAGTACCGTGAGTTTAATGAACAAATCTCTGTTTTACCGACTGTTCTAGGAATAATCTTATTCCTAAGTTTTGAGTGGTGGAAATGTACCTCTATAAGCCATTGAGTTCTTTTTCTTTCTGGTTTTTCTGGTTGTTGGATTGGTGTGAGCCGGGAGTTTTAAACGGATGACAAGATCAGACCTGTAATGACTCAATCCCATGAGGGAGGAGAGTAGTGCTGGGGGCAGGGATGGTCTCGATGAGTTACGGCTCTTGGTAAATTCTCTTGGTAAATTCATAGGGCTCTTGAATGAATCTCTTAATATATTGAATTAGGACAAGAATGGTTTTGAAATATATATGTAAATATTGAAATTAATTTATGGAAACGTCTCGTGACAAGCTTGACAACACAAATATATTTTGACATTAAGTTTTGGTGTGGAACTCCAAAGTTAAGCGAGTCTGGATTTGAGCACTACAAATATGGATGACTTCTTAGGAAGTGTTCATCTATTAGCAAGGAGACAGAGTGAGGCCTTTTAAGTTGCACCCCACACCATCGTTTATAGTAAAAAAAAGGAGGTTTTTAAAACCATAATAAAAATGGACCTTCTTTGAAAATTTCTAACTTCCAATCCTCAATTTTTATTCCTATCCATATGATCGCGGCACCTGAAGCCTAGTCCCCAAGTCCAAACAACACGTTCCCATGCGAGTTATCTCACTCACTTAACGACAGAGAATTACGGACAAGAGAAGTTGACAAACAGAGACTGTCGAGCAGAAAGGGGGAGCCGTCTCATTCTCCTGTATCGACCCTGCTTCGAAGTAAAAATGGTTGGACGTGAAACTCAGCGTCTTTGAGAGGAGGGAGAGAATTTAGCTGCTGGTAAATTCGGAGGCGTTCCTTTCTCGTCGCTCGTGGCGCCGCCCATGAATCCCTCGATCTCGCTGTGCCTAGGTGGGTCTCTTCCAGCCGCGCCACACGCCGGAGCAGTCGACCTGAGGGGAAGCGCGCGGCGTTCGCACTCTTCGTCATGTGAAGAAGGTCGACCCTTCAGTTTCAATCACGCGCGGGACAGTTTGAGCTCTTGCGCCGCTTCGACGGACTTGAAATCCGGTTCTTGCGTTCACGCGGCCGCTATAAAACGTGGGTTCGACGCCGACGTCATCGTCGGGAATACCCTGCTGAATTTCTACTCGAAATGTGGGCGTGTGGTCGATGCTGCTAAGGTGTTCGAGTATATGCCCGAAAGAACGGTGGTGTCGTGGACGTCGATGATGTCCGCCTTCTGTGAGCTCGGAGAAAGTGACAGGGTGATCTCTATGTATCGGCAGATGCTGCAAGAAGTGGACTCTAATGAGTTCTCGCTGTCCGTGCTTCTGAAGGCTTGTGCACGGAAAGGTGATCCCAGATTGGTTGAATCGGTCCATAGCTGCGTTGTTAAGGGAGGACATGGCATGGATGGTTTCTTGAGTAATGCCTTGGTGGGTGCTTATGCGAAATCTGGATGTAGGTTGGTTGCTGAGAGACTGATTGGAGAGAGCGAGAGCAGGGATGTGGTCTCTTGGACGTCGCTCATCTCTAGGGCAGTGGAAGAGGGAGAAGTGGAGACAGCCATGGGCTATTTCTATACGATGCAAGAAGATGGGGTCGCTCCAAATGAAATAACGATTTTGAGCGTCCTGAGGGCGTGCTCCTTGATCAACGGACTTCTGGTCTTCAAATGGGTACAGGGCTTGATTATGAAAGTGGGATGGTGCTTGGATGATTTTGTATTGAATTCTCTGTTGGAAATGTACTTGGTTAATGGGTATTTCTTCGAAGGAATGCAGATTTTCTGCAACTATATGTTCTTAGGTGAGGACCGGTATCTTCAACCAGAAACGTTGGCTGTTATCCTTCAGGGATGCTGCCGCGCAGGCTTTCTTGAACTGGGGAAACAGATGCACTGTTATTTGATTAAGAAGAAAGCCTTTCCAAGCTTAGTGGTACAGAACTCACTCATCAATTTTTATGCGGAAAATGGATATGCCCATTCTGCATTCGAACTCTTCAAAAGGATGCCTGTCAAAGACATCGTTTCTTGGAATTCCATCATTTCTTGTCTTGCAAGGAATGGAAACTACAGCAAGGCCTTATTGCAGTTCAAAAAGATCCACTGCAATGGAGGCAATGAACCGAGCCGCCCTGATTTTGTCACGGTGTTGGCAATGCTTCAGGCCTGCTCAGAAATGTCATCATCTCAGCTAGGTCAGATGTTCCATGGATACATAACCAAAACAGGATTGGTTTGTGATGCTTTCGTGCAGAACTCTCTAATTGACATGTATGGAAGGACGGGTAGATTAGATTTAGCAAAGAGTGTCTTCCAGGACATGCAAATTAAGGATCTGCCTTCCTATAACTCTCTGATCACAGCGCTGGGAATCAATGGAGCCGGGCCATCTGCTCTTAGGGCATTCGACAAATTGAAGGAACTGAAAACAATCCAACCAAATGGAGTTACATTCATCAATGTTCTTTCAGCATGCGGCCATGCAGGAATGGTTGAAGAAGGGCTCCGAATTTTCTACTCCATGAAAAGAGAATACGGTGTCGAGCCAAGCATGGAACACTTTGCTTGTGTGGTCGATCTGTTGGCTAGATCAGGTAAACTCGAAGAAGCTCTAGCCTTCATCAAGGCCATGCCCACAGTGCCAGGACCCACAGCATGGGGGGCTCTTTTGGGTGCTTGTGCAATTCATAACCGCATCGACGTGGCGGAAGAATCGGCGAAATGGCTCTCGCTTTTGGACCCGCAGGGAAAAGCCTGGAGGGTCGGCATGTCGAATGTCTATGCGAGTGTAGGTCGATGGGAGGACTCGTGGAAGGTGAGAGCTGAGCTGGAGGAATTCGATGGGAAGGAGGCGGCATGGAGCAGTGTGGCTGTCCGAGGGGAGGATGTGAAGTTCATGGTCAATGACACGAAGCATCCGCAGAGCAGGAGAATTTATGAAGTTCTAACGACGCTCACAAACCACGTCAAGTTGTAAAAAAGTTGTCTGATGAATGAGATGGCGCAGCTCCTGAACGGGGTTGACCATATATACTGTACAGGACGCTTCCATTGTATTGGAAAAGAACCCGTGTCATCTCTTTTTCGCAGCTAACAGCCCTTAACGCAGTCCAACCGCTTCGGAATGCCGATGTCATTCAGTCGTCTGGCAATTCACCTGCTCCTTCCCCTCTTGACCCTCCTTCCGACATGGCCCGCGCCGGTGTGTCTGTCCCTTCCCTTGACATTCACCTCCTACAATCTTATTTCGATCGAGTCATTCCTCTGAAATTAGGTTGCCGTATGTTTTCTTTTTCCCCTTGTAAAATTGTACATTGGCATTTCCCGGACAGGTGCTGGAAACAATCTGCACGGTATCCTCGGCCTCACTGTAACTCGTGGTAATATTCCAGCGATGCTACAAGGTAAATGCTATTGCCCGAAGTGAAAACTTACATTCACGCTATGTGCTGGTTTTGTGTCGAGCGTGCATGCTTTCTTTGATACACCGTGTTTGACAGAAACGATGTATCGATCGAAGTCGGGTAGGGTTCTTGAATGATTTTCTTTCCAGCAGCCTCACCATGAGACAGACCGCAAGTCTCACTATTCTCGTAATTGCTCGGTAAAAGAAACGCGGGTTTGCATCATATTTCTTGGCTCTAGTGCTTACTGAAAATGCAAGGAATTTACCAAATTCGAGGAGCTCAAATATATTACAAGAATCACGAAGAGGGAGGTGAACCGTCCGATTTCCTAGAGCATGGTGAAAAGTGCAAGAGGCCATTAACAAAAAAATAAATGTCAACAAAAGGTTCAAGCAAAACCCAACTGCAATAATCATAAAATACTATAACAATAGAAAAGCAAGACCCCATCCTCAAAAATTCAATTTGTCAAGAACAAAAGCAGTGCTTAATCCGCTGATAACAAATAACGATTCTCAGTCACTAGAGCTGACATGCAGCTACCGACTGCTGGCGCTGCATGTCGCGCTCTTCTTACAACTGGACAGCTGAAACTACAAGCCATGAACCGTTCAAGGAAGATTCGAGCTAGCCGGTCCAGCACCAAAGCCACCACCTCCCCGTCCAAAGCCTGGTCTTCCACCAGGACCCTGCATGACAGGGACTAGAATGTTAAATTGGCCAAAAAAGATTAATCTTGATTGTATAAAAGAATTCTCCACAGCAAACGGTGTGGAAAGTCCAATTGCTAATGGCAAGATTCTGAAACTGTAAATCTAATGGAAGTACTCGTCATATCTTTCCCTCATTCACTCTAGTGGTGCAAGACTAAAGTTGGAAAAGAGAAGTTAGACAAACAGAGAAGACTTTTTCTATCTAATAACTCTTTCAGTAACAAGTTCAACCTAACCATAATTGTAAATACTGGAAATAATCAATTTGAGATGCATCTCTTGAGTGGTTCTAAGTCGAGCAATGCTCGATATGATAAGCTATGAAAAGTAACATGTAAAGTAAAATCATTCATCAACCTAGCCCAACTTTTCATTCTAAGGAACACACTACCTGAGTTATAAAGCATACAAATTAGATGGTGTATCCTAGAAATCGTTTTCACGCAATGGCAAGATTCTATACCATCCAAACAGTAAGGAACTCACCAATAAAGACATTGCGACTTCACATAAACTAGAAAACCAATCACATATCACTTAAGAATAAGGACAGTATGACTAGAAGGAGACTGGTACATTACCCCGAAAGAAGGCCGGTAGTCAGCAGGAGCTCCACCTTTGTCACCGAAGTCACCCCCAGGTCCACGGGGACCACTACGGTATCCCTCGCGGTCACCAAACCTCCGTTCTCCTCCCTCAAAGCGAGGTGGGCCACTATTCCACATTACAAAGAGTAGGATAAGGAACAGGCTATGAACAGCAGGAACATGTTCCCTCTTATGCATACTGTACTGACACGATCAATATCGAAACCGAGCATGAAAAACACTAAAGATATGCCTAAATTACCGTGGGCGATCACCAGGCGGGCCGCCCATGGGCCTGCCGGCCGGCTTGGCCTGTTTCTTCAAAGTGGCAGGGACGATCTCCGACGGGAGATTGAGGTAGGTCCTGAGGAACTCGATCCCATCGTTCGTGAGGTACCAGTAGTAGTGCATCCAGGCAAAGGTCTCCCTCACGTACTCCTTGGACTTGAAGCTCTGCATCAGCTTAATCACCTGCAAGTTCGGGACATCGATCTCCGGGTGCTTCGCGAGGTTGTAGTCCTTCTTGGCAAAGCAAACTCCCTCTACAGGAGCAACAAAAACAATCAACACAGCCCACTAAAGACATAACGAGCCGGATTTCACGGGCATCATGCGAAACAACAAATCTCTATTTGGATTTCAAGATAAATGGAGAAAAGGACGGACCTTGGAAGAGGTACTTGGAGATCTCGCGGCGGTTCTTCTCCGATATGATCTGAGACGAAGGAAAAGAAACGAACCCATCAGCGCCATACAATCCCAGATTGAGAAAAGAGAACCTACTTTCTTCCATCGATGAGCAAGCCATGAAAAACTTAAAGACTGTTCATCTTCTTCTTGCGTCCTCTATACAATTGGTCAGCTACAGACCTAACCAGCTCAAAGCATCGACTCCACACACGCGCACGCGAACGACGGAGAGAGAGGGGGAGGGGGGTTACCATGGTTGCAACGAAGAAGAGGAGACGACGGCGAGTCGGCGGCGGCGGCAACAAGCAGAGACGCTCGGCTTCTTGCAAAATTCCCGACTCGCTTGTTGCAGTAAACCCTAGCATCAGCCATCGGCGGTATTTTATAGCAGTGCCGCGAAGGCCGTGGATACTGGACCCTCTCCAGTGGGCCGAAATCTAAGCTCGGCCCAATTATTTTAATCTGTTATTTTCGGAATGATTGAACTCCACGGCCCAAAAAAAAAAATCTTCAAATTTGGACCTCGGTCCATAGTTATTTGACCCTATGTTTTCAATGATTTGAATTCATATCTCCAAATGCTCTCTTTCTCAATACACATTTTCTTTTATTTTTATCTCTTTTCACACGCACTCGTATGCTCCTTTGTTGATTATTATGTTATCGAATTCTTAATCGCATGGCAATCTTTTTTTCGCAGAACTTAATAAAGATTGGAAACTACTACTTTATTTGATACTTATTGCAATCACCGAGATATCAAGATCAAAGAGAATTGAATAATTATTGTAGTATACACCCAAAACACATATTATACTCAAGAGTAGAAAGCAATGGCAAAAGTCCTGAATTGTGTGAGATCTTGACATGTTATTAATAAGGTGTTTTTATTGTATAATACTCGAGACAACGTTTATTGCGGAATATCAATAAATTAAAACAAATGGTTTTCTAAAAAATGAATGAATAAAAAAGATTCTCCTAATCAATTAAACTTTTAGGCATATAATTTTTTTTTGATAATGAAAATATTTTAATTGCTTTTATTTTAAAACTCTTCCCTTATTTACCCGATTAGATGGATTTTTGATTTAATTGAATAATTTAAGTCACAACTATTTAAGATTATCAAGTAAGCTCGGTCTTTTTAAGTGCTGAATTATTAGTTTGAAGCGCTTATTATTTGGGATGTTGCACGAACATTTAGACTTCATGGTACGAGGGGAAGCAACTATCATCAATGACTAGGAATGGAGAGGCCATTGTCATACCATATGAGCATTAATTGGGATGGTCGCTCCTGAAATTTGACTTGCAAGACAGAAGTAACAAGTCCAATTCCTCAATTAATCTTTTATCTCAAAAAATCTTCATTAATATGTAAAGTAATGAATTTGGATCCAAGTATGCCGTTAACTTAGTTTTTTCCTACTCATATCTAGTGGAGCTGTGGCGATGAGTTAGTTTGGTGTGAGATTAGTACTAGTAAATTTTTTAAAAGAGTTAAATAAATTTTCAAATTTCCAATAAAAGATATTTATTCAATCCCATGATTTATATCGACCAAAAAAAAAAATCCCATGATCTTTGATATATCCATGCAACCAATAAGTCCCCAAAGAAATACCGCCCAAAAAAAAAAAGAAAAGTCCCCAAAGAAATGGCGACACCGTCGAATAACCAAGCGACACCTCCCCCCCTCGGTCCGTCGCCCGGGACTTCACTGAGTCGTCATCTAGCCGAGACCGGCGCTGCTCATGGAACGCCCGCACCGCGCTGCCCCAGTCGCCGCCTCTTCGACTCCGCTCCCGCCGCTTCCCGCGCCCGCCGCGCCCCAAACGGCGGCGGCCCTTCCGCTCCGCCAATAGCCGCCGCCGCGCCCCTCGCGACCCTTGTCGCTCGCCTAGAGCCACTTCGGCTCTGCCCCCTCTAATTGTTTATTCAGCCTAACCGGCTCTTTTCTCCTCCGATGTCTCCAGGTCTCCTCCTACTTCTACTCGATCGAGCGAGCGAGTCTGCTGCCTGCTGCTTCCGTTTCGCGATCGCACTCGTTGCTCCTTTTCTGTTCGGAAATCCCTAACGGCCGGCTTCCTCCTCTCTTTTTCAGCCGCTCGATTCTCGTCGCGCAAGGCGATGGCCAGCGCCGCGGCGGCAGCGTACCTCAAGCGCGGGGTCTCCCCGTGGCGCCCCGAGCCTCCCGCCCTCGGCCGGACCACGCCGCGGCGGTCCTCGATCGGGCTCGGGTGCTTCCGGCGGAGCTACGTGGCGGCCGCTTTCGACAATGAGAACAGAGAGTGAGTGCGGCTTTTTTCGAGTTCTCAATCTCCGGCTGTGATGCGGTTCCGGTTTGGCTCGAGTTTTTGAGGTTTTTTGGACTTGTCTGTTTAAGGTTCGTGATCGTCGGCGGCGGGAATGCTGCCGGTTACGCGGCTCGGACTTTCGTCGAGCATGGCATGGCCGACGGAAGGCTCTGCATCGTTTCGAAGGAGGTGATTTTCGCCCGTTTCGTCCCGTCTCGTATGATATAATGCTTTTTAAGAAATTCAGCAGTGAGTCTCAGATGGACATTGTGCTTTCTCTTTCTCGCAGGCTCATGCGCCATACGAGCGTCCTGCTTTGACGAAGGGCTACCTGTTTCCTGTAGATAAGAAGCCTGCTCGCCTCCCTGTACGATCAATGCGCTTTGTTATTTCTCGTTTCCCCTTGGCTAGTGCTTCATATTGCCTCAAATGATGGTTTTATGAGATTTGACATATTTACATTTGAATTCAATAGCGCTATTTAGATGACTTGGTTAGTCGACTAAATGTTTTCTGTTGATATATACATATCTAGTTGGTGCATTAAGAGATTCCAGTCCTCTGGTGAATTTTTCGGCACTATGGGACCTGTTATAGTATTGTTATATATCATGAGATTATGAGCTTCGCTTGCGATACAATGGTATCGCAAGTTGCTCATTTAGTTTAGAATTGACACTATGGGTTTTGGTTGGTATAGGGTTTTCACACTTGTGTTGGCTCTGGGGGAGAGAGGCAAACTGCAGAATGGTACAAAGAGAAAGGGATTGAGGTACTCCTTTTGAGATCATGGGTCTCCTTCTCTCTCTCTCTCTGTGATTGGCTTCTAATATTTTGAATGGTTTTCTGCCTTGTTCAGATGTTGTATGAAGATCCAGTGACAAGTATTGACATTGATAAACAAACTTTAACTACTGATTCTGGCAAGCTTCTTAAATATGGATCACTTATAATTGCAACTGGTTGCACAGCTTCAAGGTATCTGTTAGTTGCAGCATGTTTTCTAGTTCAAGGAGTTCTTTTAAAATCTACCATCACCTGTAAACAATTGGGCATGATGAACTGTTCTTGATCATTTCAATCTTAGATTCCCAGAGAAAATTGGAGGAAACCTTCCCGGTGTACACTATATCAGAGATGTTGCAGATGCTGACTCACTTATATCATCCTGGGTAAGGATCAACATCATATATTTGCGTCATCTCACTCTACTTGCTTATAGCTTCTTTTCAGTATTCCTTGCCTCACTGCTTCTGTTCTAAAGAATTTGTATTCTAGGAGCCTGACATTTAATACCATTGTGATTTCCATCATAAGGAGGGAGCATGAACAATGTATCAAAGCAAAATGATGGTTAATTAATTTGACAGAATAATTGGTGGTTAGTAGCTGTTTAAAAGAACCATCTTTTTAAAGAATAGAAACTCCTGAATGAATTGCTTTAGCTGTTCCCTGGAAAATTTTCCGCTATTTTTGCTATTCATTTACCGTGGGCAAATAATCATACACCAGGTGTACTTGTATGACTTAGCAGCTTCTTTTCTAGTGGTCATGTGATATTGTTAGGAATGAGCACGGATTGCTGCCCTGTAAACTGAAAACCTGCCTCTCCATTGCCTCGCGACACGTGCAAGGCGGGGGATGGGGCACTGTGAACCATCCTTGATGCAAAATGTTTACTCAAAAAGAACTTAATACTACTTTTTTTATGGTCATTTGACAATAGGCCTCATTAGTAGGTTTTATAGGGTCAAAACAAACTTTAACCTTCACAAAACAATTGATGTTGGGCAATTTGAAGATGAGAAACATGGAAATAATTGTTCCACATTGTTTATCCAGAAAACTTTTCAAGCTCGCATCTCTCATAAGAGTTGTACTTGCCCATATTCTCTTAAAGAATCAAAGCTGTTCTTAGGTTTTTGTTGTTTCATATTTTTACTACGAATACATAAATAAAACAAATATAAAAATACTTTTGCTATAATATATGCACGGGGCAAATTTGTGGGCTGGACGCTAATGCCGGCCCTGCCCCTATGCCCTGCCTATTGCCCCGTGGGGCATTCGCCCTGGTCGGGGTGGTTCCCAGCAACTTGGGCCCTACATTCTGTAAGTCCTAAATTTCCCATCACATTATGCTGGAGAGAGGCACATCATGCTCCCTGGAGCATTGGGGAAAACCTCCTGTGAACATTTTTGCAGTCTAGTAGCTGTGATTAAGGCTTTTGTCTCTAAACCAAATCAACTGGGGTAAAAGCTTGGACCTGTCTAGTACTTAGTGCCTAGGATTTTCTTCTTTTCCAAGAACATTTTGACTTGGTTATCAGATCTGAACCTAAAGTTTTCTTGGAGTTCATTAAAAAAATATAAGAGTTAACATAAGCACTGGCAAAAAAAAAAGAGATAGCATAAGCTTCATTTTTATCTTCTCTGAAATTTCTGCTGTCCTTGGATAAAATGGCTTACTATAATATTCATAGAAATTCTATCTTGCTTTCTAGGAAAAGGCAAAGAAATTGGTTGTTGTTGGCGGGGGGTATATTGGTATGGAGGTTGCCGCAGCAGCTGTTGCATGGAAGCTTGACACGACTGTAAGTGGAATTATATTTACTACCAATATGATTGTTAAATCTGTTCAAAAAGCCTTGCTACGTGAGAATCAAAAGGTTTAGCTTGCCTATTTGTATTATTGTCATCTGTGTTACCAAATCTGCAGTGATGTTGCTTAGGTCTTATCAAGCTTAGGGTGCTTATGTCATTCGATTTTGTCCAATTGATCATCTTCTGTGGGCACACTTTACTGCGTAGGCATCTTATATAATAACACTCTGTACCTGACTTATCTGCATGTGTCTTGGCTTCTTTGGCTGTCATCCGTTTTTTTATTAACTTTCAAGTTTTAATGTTTAGCAAATTTTAACTATTTGAAACAAGATGAATGATATTGTGATACAGAAACACATGACCCTTTCCAGTCATCATTGATAGGAGGAAAAACTGCCTTCCAGTATGGTCTAATGAATTGGTGCTAATGGATTTGCTGGCAAATGTTACTAATTCTTCTTTTATTCTATATTATTTCATTTTTTTCTCCTAGATGTTTTTATTGAAGAGGAAATCTACCTCATAATCCCTTCTCTCTCTAAACAGATCATCTTTCCAGAGAATCATCTTTTGCAGAGGCTGTTTACTCCTTCCCTTGCCCAGAGATATGAAGAATTTTACAAGGATAATGGTGTGAAGTTTGTGAAGGTTCTTCCCTTCTTTCTCTACTGCCAAAATTGGTGATTTTTGAGCAGCTATTTCTTCCAGCACATGTCTTATGGATCATCACTTTATTTTATGGCATGTCACTGAGATTACGTAGTTCTGCATGTTATCACAAGTTTAACTTGCTGAGCATAACCAGGGCGCCTCTATTAAACACCTAGAAGCGGGTTCTGATGGACATGTATGCTGTGTTAAACTTGAAGATGGATCAATGATTGAAACAGACACGGTACAAATTTCAGGCCACTGGACCTTACTTGCCTCGACAAAAAAACCTTTCTTTCAGGTTATCGATTATACCTTCAAATTAATAGCTAGAAACCTCATTAAAATTTGTTTCTCCTATTCTCTCTCTGGGCAGGTAGTTGTTGGTATTGGAGCTAAACCTGCCGTCGGTCCATTCGAGAGGGTTGGTATAAATACATCTGTTGGAGGAATACAGGTAAGCTCAATGTCCAGCTAATTTGCATAATAAAGTATTGTCCTTATTTCTGGCAATCTGCACATTTGTAGCTTAACTTTAGCAAGGTGAATGATTGAGTGATATCGCATTAAATTTGAATTTGTCAGGTTGACGGTCAGTTCAGAACAAAGATCCCTGGAATCTTTGCAATTGGAGATGTAGCAGCGTTCCCAATGAAGGTATGCTTTTTGAGTTGGCCATTTTCTTTTTGTAAGCTGACTATTATTGTCGTTCATGTTGGCAGATATATGACCGCATCGCACGAGTTGAACATGTTGATCACGCTCGAAGATCTGCACAACATTGTGCAAAATCCATGTTGACTGCTCAGTCCCATACGTATGTTTGATTCTTTGTTATTAGACTGAGCACTTAGGTGCTAGATATAGCATTCCAATTCTATGACACTCCCACTGACATGCATGCAGATATGACTATCTGCCCTATTTTTACTCGAGGGTGTTTGAGTATGAAGGGAGCCCCAGGAAACTTTGGTGGCAGTTTTTTGGAGACAATGGTATCATATGCTATTGATGCAGCATATTTTTATGCATCTCTCATCATTATTTCTTTTTTTAATATTGATAGTTTGACCCTGGGGTGTTATTCTTTCTGTAGTAGGGGAGGCCATTGAAGTTGGAAGCTTTGATCCGAAGATTGCAACATTCTGGGTAGATTCTGGTAAGTGGTCCAACTGTACATTTTGATTTTGGTTTAGCAGCATCCACACAGTATGGATTTTGCTCTTGTTCTATTGCAGGTAAATTGAAAGGAGTTCTTCTAGAAAGTGGGAATCCAGAGGTATGTTATATTCTCGTTGTGACTAACTAAATCGACTGAATCAAGCTTTTTGGTACAAAACTTGACTTGGCTTTTGCATGTGAGCAATCAATGGTTTCATATGAAAGCACAATATTCTACTGAAGCATGGTGATTGAAAAATTGTAACATGTAGCAAATATCCAAATGATTGCTTAAAATTGAGTTTCTGAGTTTTCTAACGCTTGACTTGGAACATGATTGCATGCTCCGTATGGGAGCTTTTAGAATCTTTCCTTTTGGCTGCAAAAGAGGTAGATGATCTGGAATATGAGAGGAATTTGCTTGTCAATGACCTTGATACTCAAACAAGTATTTGAAAGGCTACATTATATATTCTAGCTGGATCTTGGTTGGACCATCATTTGCTAAACCGGAAACGACTCATCAATCATGAATGTTGACTCTGACATATATTATATTCAAATTCCTGATGTATTTTCATGTCTGAATTAGCTGGGAAAAACTTCTAGATTACTGAATATATTGTCATCACATTCTTCAAGAAGCGTAAACTACTGTGCTGTTCCCTTTTTCCAATCAAAAGTTCTGAAGTTGGAGTAAATGAACATCAATACTCAGAAAAGAGGACTTACAAGATAGGATCCGAAAGAAAACAGATTTCCCTGACATTTACTCTTTCGCAATTGCTAACTGATGAAGCTATCTCCTTCTACTGTTTTGTTCAGGAATTTCAGCTTCTCCCTAAGCTAGCAAGGAGCCAGCCTACTGTCGATATAGCCAAACTCCGGAATGCATCTTCAGTGGAGGAAGCTCTAGAAATCGCTCAGAAATCTCTTTCGGCCGAAGCTGCAGCGTGATCGCAGACACTGCCATAATTCAATTCATTCTTTGCTGCTCACTGGAATAATACCAGCGAAAAATGATGGCTCCCTTCTCATGTCCAAATGAACCCGACAAATAATTTGAGAAAGATGACGCCTCTTTCTCTGGTGTTCTGTAGAGTTCGCGTCCCGTCATTCGGCACTTGAGTGATTTGAAACGGTTGTGGCAATTTGATTTCGGCTCTCTATCACAGATCTGTTTGATGAGCCTAAGATATATTCGGTCCGTTTATTGTCTTAATAATTTACGACTAAGCATCACAATTTGGTAAGGAGAAAATCGAAGGACATAAATTGCCCCCTGCAAATGCTTCTTCAGAGGTTGGCCCATTCTAAATGGAATCCTCATTGCATTAGTCGTTCATCTCATAATCTTGTACATAGCATGATGTCAGATAGAGCGACAAAGACTGGAGGAAAAAAGTAATGCATAGTTTTAAATCTAAGCAACGAAATTGAATCATTTTGTCATACATTTCAAATGATCATGTGGCGATAGTGTTTCTCGGCCATTGGATTTGGAATTTAAGGCTTTGTTTGTTTCATAAGAAATGAATGATTTTGAAAATATTTTCTTGAAAGTAATTGCTTTTATAATTAAGAGTAATTAGTTGATGAAAAATGTTTTTGTTATGGATTGTCTAAATGTTTTCATGGACATTGAAAGCACTTTTATTTTATTCATTTTTATAAACGATATGAACAATGCTTCTCATTCTATTGCTTCTAGAGACGAATAAATGTTTAGTATCTTTGTCGTTCATGAACAACAAAAATATTTTCTATTGATTAATTTTATCAAACAATATACACGATCATTTTTTAAGAATATTTTTCAAAATTAAATATTTCACGTGATATGGACACAGCTAAACTGTAGGTCGGGATATATGGGCTCTGTCTATACAAAGGTATCACCCTCGCTCTCTTCGGATCTGCTCGGAGCTTGGGTTTTCGATATGTTAAAACATTCTTTTTTTTTTTTTTTTTCAGCCCTTATTTTTACATTAGCTGAATGAACCATCACTGCCAGCAATTCTCTCACTGATGTGATCGGACTATGATTTAAGAATAAAAATAAAGAAAAAGACAGGGCCCAATCATGGACTATGGAAATGACGACATCACCATCGTAATAAATAATTCATTCGAGACGTGTGTGAAACGCGTAGTTTCCTAGAAAGGCTTCCTGTTTCTTTCCCTTTCTGGCTTTCTTTTCGATCTCTGACATTTCACAGTCAAAGAAAAAGCTCCTTTGCGCGAGCAGAAATGTCAAGAACGTTTGGCATAGCCTAGTGGTGGCATTTTCACTGAGCTGACGTAGACAGCGATGTCTCTTTGAGCCTTCGATTCGTGTTTGACCGTCCATCTTTTGTCCGTCCCCCATCCCTACCGTTAAATTCGGTTGTCCCTGTGATAAAATGTCACGTTGCTAGATTAAGTTATTGAGATATTGTCCATTTTAACTTGTCCCAAATCGAGCTTCATGATTTTGTTTTTTAAGCATATAGGTAGTTTCTTTTTTAAGAGATCACTTATCCTATGATTGCTCTCCCATCTAAGTGTGCATAAGTTTGGAATTTCAAAACTAAATATTGCTCTTTCATGAGTTAATTTTAATTTTCACACATACACATATATTTTAGCATCGGTCTTTCTCTATTCGGTGTATAGTTTGGTTCATTTTTATCATTTTCATCATCCTAGAAGGCTATTGAAAGCCGCTCCTTATTCAGGTCATCTAGCTTTGATGATCATTTATTTCTTTCGTTCGATTGATTACAAAAAAGATTTTTCTATTGTGAGGTCTAAAGAATTATGCCGAAGGGGATGATAAGACTAGATGTGACATTTCAGCACGCCAGATAGGAACGAGGAATGTGGCTATCGAGAATGTATGGCTAATTCCAGCGTCATTTTCTAGAGGGACGAATACGAACCGATACCTACTGTACAACTACGAAATCTTCCCGACAAGTTTACGAGGAAAAGCTTGGACCGGTCAACTGCCTGGACCGGGTCAGTTGCCAACAATTCAAGACTCACTGCTTGAAAAGCCCCCGAGTCGCGGAGAGCAACTCGCCCCCCCCCCACCTCTCATATTTTAAAGTCGCGACACTCTGTTTTCTGAGAAACCGCGTGGCTCTTTCCCTCAACTGATCATTGTATTGACTTGGATCTTTTTCGTCTCCCAATTCTGTACTGGTCAACGCTTTGTTCCTTTGTTCTCCGCATCGTGTCCTCCGAGAAACTTCTCCTTTTCACGCACTCCTCTCCCGCTTGCCGCTCTATATAAAGCATCCCCTTTCGTCTACTACCATACGTGCACACACTCGGTTTTTACTTTGCTCCGAGTGTCCTTCGAGTGTTTTTAGCTTCCAAGTCAAAAGTTAGAGCAGACGCCAATCTCAGTACTTGAAGCCCAAGAGACATGAAGGTGAGATTTCTTAAAGTCCTTCAACGAGTTATCTTCTTTGCATATTAGTGTGCACTTCTGGGAGATGGGGTTCTCGATGGTACTCTCTCCTGGGCTTTCTTGAACACTTTTCTTGGCATCTCTCCGTCTCAAGCTTCGTGAGTTATTTACTCAAAATCTAACTGGGTTTTGCTTTTCTCGAACTTTTGCAGAAGTTGGTGGTGAAATTGGATCTACATGATGACAGAGACCGGAGCAAGGCCATGCGAGTAGTTTCTGGTTTTGAAGGTATTGGCTCTCTCTCTCTCTCTCTCTCTCTTTTTCTCTGTTTTCCCCTTCATTCTCTCACCGAATGTTCAAACCGTCACTGTAATAACTAATCATCTTGTGCTTGATATGTTCGGCTTTTCGCTAACCTTTGTCACATAATGCTTTCCAGGGATTGGGTCTCTAAGTGTGGACCCGAAGGACAGCAAACTAACGGTATCTGGCGATTTCGACCCAGTCAAGGTGGTGAACAAACTGAGGAAATCTTGGCATACAGATATTGTGAGTGTTGGACCAGCTAAGGAAGACGATGGGAAGAAAGACGGGGGCAAGAAAGAAGAGGGCAAGAAGGACGATCAGGTCGCCAATCTCGTCAAAGCCTATGAAGCATTCCATTCTACGCCGGTCACATATTACTATGTGCCCCAAGAAGAGACCCCAAATTGTGTCATATGTTGAAATTCTTTGGGCTTCCGGACCGAATCAGGACTTTGTTTGTACTGGAGGCAAAAATAATATATCATCTATACATGTCTTCTTTTTGTTTCCCAAGCCTATATCGAGTTACAAATCGAAAAGGTCAAATTTTGGATGACTCCTTCGTGGTGGAGTTGTGAAAACTTCTAAATAGATATCCTACATCCAAATTGAATTATATCTAGTTAAATAATCTCTTTCTAATTGCTTTGGAAAAATTAGAATTCTCTACAAGAAATACGAGGTTATGTTTCCGGTGGCAACGTGCGACTAGGGTGGTGGTCCCGCTTATGGGGTCAAATAAATATTTTCTAAGAAGAAATATTTTAATATCAATCTCATCGATCTCATAAGTATCATGATAAATCGCTTTTTCGAAAAAGGCAAGGCATCTAAGTCATACAAATAAAGAAATCTATTTATTGATAAGAAAAAGAACAAAAATCTAAACGGTGATTAAATTAATGATAAAATAGAATCTAGTGTTTCGAATAGTTATTTAACTGATAAGAAAATTCTAGTTTTCCACCTTAACAACAAAAGAAAGGATTGATCAAATTCAAATTCCATTGAGTTTGACTCAAAGTGATCAATTATCAAAGAATGACTAGTTATCAAATGATTGAACAACCAGGAGCAATTTATTTACTGTACTTAGTTGACATTCATAAAAAGTATCTTATGAATTACAAGTTCAATATACTATGTTTAAAAGAAGGACATATATTCCTTACTCATTATCAGACTACTACTTATAGGGCTAATACTTTTCATTTCACATCTCATGGAAATCCCTTTTCACTTTGCTTAGCCCTATCCCCCTCTAGGGGTATTTTAGTGATAGATTCTATAGGAATTGGATGATCCTATTTGGTCAAATAGCTAGGGACAAACTCCTATACTCCTTTCGTTACAGTATTTGAACAAGTTCTTGGATAATAAGCGTAAAGTTTTTTTTGTTGATGATATCAATATTAAGGATAATGACGACATTGATCATGATCTTGATATGGAGCTAAAGCTTCTAACTAGAATGAATGTGCTAATTATGGATATGATGTTAGAAATAAACCAATTTTATATTACCCTTCAACTCAAATAATAATAAAAAAAAGCAATGGTTCCTTGCATAATGTGGATTCCAAATATTCACGATTTAAATGTGAATGAGTTGAGTTAGTTATCTTTCGGTCTATCAATGAACTATCTCTCTAGGGATTGTCAAAAATGTTCCACTCAAAATATTTTTGTTGTTGCTTCGATACATATACCCTAAAAAGTGGATCTTACTCTAATAGTTTCAAATAAATTAAATATAAGCATTAAGATACAAAGGCTTCTTATTCCACAACAATGAAAGCACTTTTTCACCCTTTCACTTGAAAAATAAAATGTTTCAAACTAATGGATTTAGATCCATAACCATGGGTTCGAATGTATGAGATCTATAGCACTTACCAATGAGGCCTCATCGATTAGTTTACATAAAATAAATCAATTCTAGACACCAATACAATTAGATGTCCTCTTCATAGACAAATTTGGGATTTGTGATCCCAGGTAAGATCGGTCTAAGACATTTCCTATCAGTTAGGAAGGGTTGTTGCACAAAATGTACTTATAAATAATTGCCCGACAAAAGAACAATGCAAGTGCTAAAATTTGGCATGGGGGGACATTTAAGTGCCAAAAGTTATAAAATGAATACTTAAGTGCTGCTTTTTTTAAAAGTTGGGACACTTGAGTGCTAAGTCCAACGAATCTTGTCGGAAATCTGACGTGGCTTGCTGGAGAGTTGACTTAGCTTTGATTCACCCAAATGACATTGTTTCCATAGTTGGCTAGAATAAAAGCCCTAAATTGACCAAAATGATGTCATTTCCCTAATTGTCCCAAACCTAAAACCCCAAATTGGCTAAAATCCCCATTGAAGTGCTCGAACCCTAGTCCTGAACCCTAATTTTGATTTCTTCCAAATTCCACAATTGAATATTGGAAATAGAGAGTAGGACTTTTAGTAGTAGCTCAAATTCCTCTCATCCAAGCGAAGGAGAAGGCGAGCGTTTTTGTTTTTGTGGGTTATCGAGTCTAAGAAGAACATTATGGACTCGAATAAATTCCGGGAGAAGATTTTATAGATGCACCCAATATAGAGTAGACTCGAAGTGCAAATATTTCAAATGGGTCGATGCGAAGTTCTCTCACTAAGCCATATAGGTGATATTGGACCTACTTCATGGACGGCATCAATCTCCATCTACATTCATGGATGACTTGGACGATATTGATTCAATGTAAGCTGAAACATCTTTGACTAACCATTTGAAGAATGAAGTTTCAAGAATGAAAATTGAAAGGAAGTGTTATCAATCGTTTATTTTGGTGTTGTTTTTGTTGTCTATCCTACTTAATGATGAAATATAAAGCACTTGAAGATGGGAAGAAGTTTCTTTGGCTGTCATAGTTGAAAAGAGGACTTACGAGAAAGGATCCGAAGGAAAACAGATTTCCCTGACATTTACTCTTTCGCGATTGCTAACTACGAAGCTATCTCCTCCTACTGTTGTTCAGGAATTTCAGCTTCTCCCTAAGTTAGCAAGGAGCTAGCCTACCGTCGATATAGCCAAACTCCAGAATGCATCTTCAGTGGAGGAAGCTCTAGAAATTGCTCAGAAGTCTCTTTCGGCCGAAGTTGCAGCGTGATCGCAGACACTGCCATAATTCAATTCATTCTTTGCTGCTCACTGGAATAATACCAGCGAAAAATGATGGCTCCCTTCTCATGTCCAAATGAACCCGACAAATAATTTGAGAAAGATGACGCCTCTTTCTTTGGTGTTCTGTAGAGTTCGCGTTCCGACATTCGGGTCTTGAGTGATTTGAAACCGTTGTGGCAATTTGATTTCGACTCTCTATCACAGATCTGTAGGACGCAAATTATGCAATCCTTAGATCACCATAACCAGAACAAGAACATGCATAATTGAATAGAAAGATTAATGCACATGTTTTAGGATCCATCGTTCTTTAAAGCGGAAGCAGAAAATGGATTACCCACTCATCAATGGGATTATCCACGCATCAAATTCTTTTCCTCTATTGCTCTCCGTATCACTGGCTCAATGAGGCGGTCCCCTCACGTTTAACGTTAGGTAAACGCTCTTTAGGTGAGGATATATGTGAGAAATTAGGGTTAGAGGAGAGACTTGAGCACTATTTATAGAGTTTCCAGCCAGACCTCCTCATTACGGGCCAAGCTTAACTCGGCCCACACTAGCCAGTCTCATATTAGACTAATTAAGAAACCTTCTATCTCACCTTAGACCAATCCCCGTAAAACGGTAAATTACAATATTAATTAATATAGTCCATATTAGGAAAACTTTTACATTCTTCCACTTGGACTATATTAATTGAAATCGTACTGTATGTGCGCACATTGGTTTAGAGATAATTCTTAATAGTCAATCCTATCCCATAAAGTCTTAAACACCGAATCATGGCGATAATTGCATGTATACACACAGAGCTTTTTATGGTCACGAATGTTCTCAACTCTATTTATATGGATCCAATATGGTAGTGTGTCAAATGGATAGCATCTCTCATAGAGAGATCCCATTTGTCAGTCACTATTTTCTTACCTTAAGCGTCACAAAAACTTATGCCACTAGAGAATGTCTATTCTCTTACCTTAAGCGTTACAAAAAACTTGTGCCACTAGAGAATGTCTTTATGGTTCCATGAACCCACATATGTCTTGTCCTTACGGTTAATCATTCTTTATGTATAACAAGACATATGGATAAGGCTAATAACCGGATGCCCCTAGCTTTCACTTAAAGTTTATACAATATCTTGAGACTTTATCAATATGTATTCAACATAATAACAACATATTCAAAAATATTTTATTGAATGCAAAAGTTGATACATATCAAACCGTTACAAAATGTAATGAACATAGATGAAACCTTTATTAGAGTAAAGCCAAAATAACTCCCACTAAACAACAGCATCTCATGATGCTCTTAGGCCTATGCTAATGACATGTCGCTTAAAATACACATGGGCGTAGACCTTTAGTTAGTGGATCTGCAACCATATCATCTGTGGAAATATGTTATATTATAACGTCACATTTCTATACCGTTTCTTTATGGTAAAAAATTTGATCGCCATATATTTAGATCCATTGAGACCTCTGTAGTAAATAAATAATACTACAAATTTGTTATTTTAATACAACCGTATAGGTCTATCCATAAAGTTAAAACGATTAACTTCTTCATGAGATTCTGGAGCCTAATAGTCCAAGTAATAGCCTAAAAGAATGTTACTAACACTGCTTTCACAAAACTTTATTTACTGCACTTACTACTAATATAAATATATATTCCGTTATTTATTACATGTCATCCTAACAGTCATCAAAGTTTACATCTGAATACCTTACTAGCTGTAAGAATTGAACATGTCTGTAAATTAACATATAATCTCTTGTCATCTTTAAGTACCTTAAAACCTTCTTGGCAATCCTGAATTTGATTAATATCTACCTAGAAGTCCCGTCGCAAGGATGATATTTAGTCTAGTGCAAATTTGAGCATACATTATACTTTTAAGTGCATTGACACAAGGTACACACTTTAATTAGATTTTCTCAATATCTAAATAATGACAATGTGATAGATTGAGTCCATCACCCTTAACAATAGGAGCAATTCCTGACTTGCAATGATGTATATTGAATAATTCCAAAATACGATCAGCAAATGTTTTCCAAGAAAATCTAATATAAGAATGACAAAAATAATCCTTACGGATCTCAGTACAAAAGATAAAAGATGCCTCAAGGTCACTATTTGTAAGCAAAATATCATGTACATAGAGTATGAGAAAAATAAATTTCCTCCCACTGACCTTGCAGTATATTGAATTACTTTGTTCCCAATTAAACAAAACAACATTATGAAACTTTAATGATGTTGTCTGGAAACTTGCTTAAGACTATGAATAAGACTTTTCAGTCTATACATAAGTTTACTTAAAACATGTGCTGCAAAATCTTTCGATTGCACTATATAGATTTTGTATCTATTTGACGTAACTCCATATTAAAAAGAGACTATTAATGCCACGTTCACTCTGAAAGAATCTTTAAGAATACTAGAAAGAAATAATTATTTCTTCACTATAAACTATACACCCCTCTTTCAGAGTGAAAACTTTAATACCAATTTGGTTTTAAATTCGACAATAAACTTTAATATCAATCTTTCTTTGAAATCCTTTTAGTTTTGTACGCCAATTTGCAATTAATGAACTTATGATCTTTAGGCAAGTTAGTAAGTTTCCAAACACTATGATGTTTCATAGATTGTATAGCGCCTTTTATGGCATCTAATCACATACTTGATTGAGGATAAAAAACAACATTTATTTATGTCGCTAAATCAACCATGTAGTGGATATTGCAGTCATGCTCTCACAAATAGATTATATAGTCAAATGGAATAACTGATCTTCTTTCCTTAACACATCTCCTGAATAAAGCTACAACCATTTCATTCTGCACTTGAGAGGCTTAAGAAATTTTATCATAACTATATCAAGAATAGTACCTTGAACCTCAACAAGTTTAGTCTATGGTATAGGAGATTTCATAATTGTCTGTATCACAATTATCTATATAGGCAAAGACAAAGACACAATGATTTTCCATCGTACTATTATCTTTAATAGTCTGAGAGCAGCTATCCTCTACAATTACGTCGAACTGTAGAAACTTTACAGTATGTGATTCCATAATACTTGTACCTTATTTAGGGTCATAAAATCAATACCCCTTTGAACAATCTAGGTAAGATACAAAATAACCCCACTTCTGCATGACACCTCTAAATTTAATATGATTCAAGTAATTTATGTCCAGTCCATAACTCAAAAGAAGTTTATGAAACAACTTTGGTACAAAACACCTTTTGTATGTGAAAATGTTGCTTTCAAAATATCAGCCCACAGAAGACCAGATAAATTAGTCTTACTAATCATACTCATCACCATGTTAATTATGGTGCATTATGCCTTTTGGCAAAATCATTTTGTCAGGATTTTCAGGCATAGTAAATTACATTACCATCCCAAAATTTACCAAGTATTTGACAAATGACCCTTTAAGCTATTTCACATTGTCATACTTGCCGAAATACTCACGGTCACTATTAAGCCTGACAACCTTTAAGACTAATTCTAACCGATTTATTCTTTACCTCGGTCAATTTACTTCCACAATAATCAATAGAAGTCTTTAGATAACCGTTAAGAGTAGACAAAATATCAACATTATAACATTTTCTACTCTTTCTTTAAACACGTGTGAGATTATTCCTTAAATAGAAAACTTTTGAAAACGACATTTTCAACCATATACGAGACGTATATATCATTAAGACTTAAACACAATCTTTGCAGATGTGTCCTAATTTCGATATTAGACAAGACATAATTACAAGCCACTAAAGCTTCCATCATTTTATAGCAGTGTAGTCCGTAGGCAAACCACTTTTCAAGTGCTACAGAATGGAATGCTTTATATACAGTAAGCAAATTCTATTGCTCTTTTCTCAAGTAACAAATCATATGTCCACAACTTAAAATTTGAAGTAGTAAAAACCTCAATAACAGTGGAGTTATTAATTACAGAAAATGCAACTGAAAAACAAGCAATGTATATAATTAGCATCATGTGAGAACTGTGTAACTTGACGTACAAGTACACATCTAGAAAGTTACACGCATAATCATATAATCACATTTGGGTAGAATACATGATATGTAGTTGTACACTCCCCATATGATAGCGATTATGATAATATATTCCAATTTTCGTGAATTCATCACCTTTGGGCATATGAACCACTATGATCAGTCACTCCTCCACCACACTATCATGTATCCCTCCATGAACTAATACACAATCACCTCCTTTGGGAGTATGACTACGCATTAGACCAGGAGACATCCCAATCATTATATGAGATCAATATTTCTCAAACCCAATCAAGCGTGCCACTTTGGCGGTTACTACTCAATTGAATCATTGAAACTCTCTCATACCAGGGATATAAACTTTACTTCTCACATATACCATATACATGTGATTTTGACTTTAGTGACAGGGGCAGTAAATCACTAAAATCACATATCATGCTAATTACACTGCTTTATTCATTAATAAAAATTAATCAAACACACACACACACACACACACACACACACACACACATATATATATATATATAAATGATTTGAAAGACAGACTCTAATGAGATCACGGATCACAGTAACACAAGAAACTTCTCATAACATAGAATAAAACATCTCTTGTGCACCCCGATTACAGATTACCATAACAACATAAATAAGACAGTTGATTCAGAGGGTCTATCACAAGTAAACATCAATAGCAATATAGGATACCCTAGATCGACAAGCCTGATAGCTAATCCATTATTGCTCATGAGTTTCATAAGGCAAAATATGACTCGAAGGCCAATAGCTAATTTATTAGCCAATTTTTAAGTAACCAATTATCATTGTTATCAACTAGTGGCCTATTAATTGAGTCAAACCAGAGAACCAATAACAAAAACGGTTCAACTTGATAGACATTAACCAGTGACCAGATGATTTTAAGAACATCATCTAATAATTTAACTGACATGGATTACCCACATTCAGCAGATGTGTTAAGTAGCATAATCAATTTGGTCACAAGTTCTTAAGACGTCCATCATAAAAGGTTCTCACAAAGAAACAAAAATGCATCAAGATGTAGGTAAATGAGTATACATGAGCAATATAAGTTTCATAACCTTTTAGTGTTTCTCATTACATCAATACATAGTTCAATTACTATCTCATAATAGTTGTATCTCATTAAGCCACATTCAATTCACAATAAAGTTTAATTTTATTAATGAATCACACATTTATAATGTCTACGTGATAACATATCTGTAACCCAACACTTGTATTTTCAAAATCACAGAAAAATATGCGAAAATACACTAAAAATACGAGTATTTAGGGTTTGTATGTATTTTCACATCCATAAAATTATCAAACATGTAAAATAAATACACCACCACGTAGAGGAAGATCATATGAATCTAAAGCCACCAGCCACGCACCGATCGAAGGCCCTACACGCCCGCACGTGCCGCCTGAGTGTGTGGCTTGTGGAGCTCACGCGCGTACGTAACTGACCGGTTAAAATCGGTTCGACTGGCAGCGGTCCGACTGGCCCCAGCTCGACCACCCAGTCCGACCGGCTGACTGGACCGGTCAACCGTTGATCGGGTCGGGTTGGGTCAACGGTTAACGGGTCGGGTCAACGGGTCAGTCGATCAGGTCCGGTCGCTGACGTCACGATGATGTCAACCTCTGCGCGTGCGACATAGGCGTGAGCCACGCCCCGCACGTGGGGGCACGTGGGCACACGTGGGGCGTGTCTCCGACGCCTAGCGCCGCCCATGGATCTTCTCATCTCGTCGAGCCCAGTTTGAATTTGTGATTTAATTATATTTTTATTTAACAAAAAATCTCGAAAATCACAAATTAGGGCAAAAATTTTATACGTTCGAGTTCTAGGGTTTTGGAGGCTTTGATACCACATGTAGGACGCAAATTATGCAATCCCTAGATCACCATAACCAGAACAAGAACATGCATAATTGAGTAGAAAGATTAATGCATCTGTTTTGGGATCCATCGTTCTTTAAAGCGGAAGCAGAAAAGGGATTACCCACTCATCAAGGGGATTATCCACGCATCAAATCCTTCTCTTCTATTGCTCTCCGTATCACTGGCTCAATGAGGCGGCCCCCTCACGTTTAGCGTTAGGTAAACGCTCCTTAGATGAGAATACATGTGAGAAATTAGGGTTAGAAGAGAGACTTGAGCATTATTTATAGAGTTTCCAGCCAGGCCCCCTCATTATAGGCCAAGCTCAACTCGGCCCACACTAGCTAGCTCTATATTAAACTAATTAAGAAACCTTCTATCTCACCTTAGACCAATCCCCGTAAAATGGTAACCGTTAAATAGTAAATTACAATATCAATTAATGTAGTCCATATTAGGAAAACTCTTACAAGATCTATTTGATGAGCCTAAGATATATTTGGTCCGTTCATTGTCTTAAGTAATTTGCGACACTGCATCACAATTTGGTAAGGAGAAAATCGAAAGGACATAAATTGCCCCTTGCAAATGCTTCTTCAGAGGTTGGCCCATTCTAATGGAATCCTCATCGCATCAGTCGTTCATCTCATAATCTTGTACATTGCATGATGTTAGATAGAGCGACGAAGACTGGAGGATAAAAAGTAATGCATAGTTTTAAGATCTAAGCAATGAAATTGAATCATTTTGTCATACATTTCAATTATCATGTGGCGATAGTGTTTCTCGGCCATTGGATTGGGAATTTAATGCTTTGTTTGTTTCATAAGAAATGAATGATTTGGAAAATATTTTCTTGAAAGTAATTGTTTTTATAATTACGAGTAATTAGTTGATGAAAAATGTTTTTGTTATGGTTATGTCCAAATGTTTTCATGGACATTGAAAGCACTTTTATTTTATTCATTTTTGTAAACGATATGAACAATGCTTCTCATTCTATTGCATGTAGAGACGGATAAATGTATAGTATCTTTGTTGTCCATGAACGACAAAAATATTTTCTATCGATTAATTTTATCAAGCAATATACACGATCATTTTTTAAGAATGTTTTTCAAAATTAAATATTTCACGTGAGATGGACGCCTAAAGTGTAGGTCGGGATATATGGGCTCTGTCTATACAAAGGTATCGCCTTCGCCCTCCTCGGATCTGCTCGGAGCTTGGGTCATCGAGGAAACATAAAAATCCAAAAAGAATAATAATAATAATAATAATAATAATAATAATAATAATAATAATAATAATAATAATAATGAAAAAGACAGGGCCCAATCATGGACTGTGGAAATGACGACATCACCATCGTAATAATAAAGAAAAAGACAGGGCCCAATCATGGACTCATGGACTGGAAATGACGACATCACCATCGTAATAAATAATTCATTCGAGACGTGTGTGAAACGCGTACTTTCCTGGAAATGCTTCCTGTTTCTCTGCCTTTCTGGTTTTCTTTTCGATCTTTGACATTTCACGATCGAAGAAAAAGCTCCTTTGCGAGAGCAGAAACATCAAGACCGTTTGGTATAGCCCAGTGGTGGCATTTTCAATGGGATGACGCAGACAGCGATGTCTCTTTGAGTCTTCGATTCGTGTTTGACTGTCCATCTTTTGTCCGTCCCCCATCCCTACCGTTAAATTTGGTTGTCCCTGTGCTAAAATGTGACGATTCTAGATTAACTTATTGAGATATTATCCATTTTAACTTGTCCCAAATCGAGCTTTCATGATTTTGTTTTTTAGCATACAAGTAGTTTCTTTTTTTAAGAGGCCACTTGTCCTATGATTGCTCTCCCACCTAAGTGTGCATAAGTTTGGAATTTCAAAACTAATTATTGCTCTTTCATGAGTTAATTTTAATTTTCACACATACACACATGTTTTAGCATCGCTCTTTCTCTATTCGGTGTATAGTTTGGTTCATTTTTACCATTTTCATCATCCTAGAAGGCTATTGGAAGTTGCTCCTTATTCGGGTCGTCTAGCTTTGATGGTCATTCCTTTCTTTCGTTTGATTGATTACATAAAAGATTTTTCTATCGTAAGGTCTAAAGAATTATGCAGAAGGGGATGATAAGACTAGATGTGACATTTCAGCACGCCATATAGGAACGAGGAATGTGGCTATCGAGAATCTGTGGCTAATTCCAGCGTCATTTTCTAGAGGGATGAATACGAACCGATACCTATTGTACAACTACAAAATGTTCCCGACAAGTTACGAGGAAAAGCTTGGACCGGTCAACTGCCTGGACCGAGTCAGTTGCCAACAATTCAAGACTCACTGCTTGAAAAGCCCCCGTGTCGCGAGGGGCAACTCGCCCCTCTCTCATATTTTAAAGTCGCGACACTCTGTTTTCTGAGAAACCGCGTGGCTCCCTCAACTCATCATTGTATTGACTTGGATCTTTTTCGTCTCCCAATTCTGTACTGGTCAACGCTTTGTTCCTTTGTTCTCCGCATCGTGTCCTCCGAGAAACTTCTCCTTTTCACGCACTCCTCTCCCGCTTGCCGCTCTATATAAAGCATCCCCTTTCGTTTACTACCATACGTGCACACACTCGGTTTTTACTTTGCTCCGAGTGTCCTTCGAGTGTTTTTAGCTTCCAAGTCAAAAGTTAGAGCAGACGCCAATCTCAGTACTTGAAGCCCAAGAGACATGAAGGTGAGATTTCTTAAAGTCCTTCAACGAGTTATCTTCTTTGCATATTAGTGTGCACTTCTGGGAGATGGGGTTCTCGATGGTACTCTCTCCTGGGCTTTCTTGAACACTTTTCTTGGCATCTCTCCGTCTCAAGCTTCGTGAGTTATTTACTCAAAATCTAACTGGGTTTGCTTTTCTCGAACTTTTGCAGAAGTTGGTGGTGAAATTGGATCTACATGATGACAGAGACCGGAGCAAGGCCATGCGAGTAGTTTCTGGTTTTGAAGGTATTGGCTCTCTCTCTCTCTCTCTCTCTCTCTCTCTCTCTCTCTCTGTTTTTCCCCTTCATTCTCTCACCGAATGTTCAAACCGTCACTGTAATAACTAATCATCTTGTGCTTGATATGTTCGGCTTTTCGCTAACCTTTGTCACATAATGCTTTCCAGGGATTGGGTCTCTAAGTATGGACCCGAAGGACAGCAAACTAACGGTATCTGGCGATTTCGACCCAGTCAAGGTGGTGAACAAACTGAGGAAATCTTGGCATACAGATATTGTGAGTGTTGGACCAGCTAAGGAAGACGATGGGAAGAAAGACGGGGGCAAGAAAGAAGAGGGCAAGAAGGACGATCAGGTCGCCAATCTCGTCAAAGCCTATGAAGCATTCCATTCTACGCCGGTCACATATTACTATGTGCCCCAAGAAGAGACCCCAAATTGTGTCATATGTTGAAATTCTTTGGGCTTCCGAACCGAATCAGGACTTTGTTTGTACTGGAGGCAAAAATAATATATCGTCTATACACGTCTTCTTTTTGTTTCCCAAGCCTATATCAAGTTACAAATCGAAAAGGTCAAATTTTGGATGACTCCTTCGTGATGGAGTTGTGAAATCTTCTAAATAGATATCCTACATCCAAATTGAAATATATCTAGTTAAATAATCTCTTTCTAATTGCTCTGGAAAAATTAGGAAATTCTCTACAAGAAATACGAGGTTATGCCTCTGGTGGCAACATGCTAGGAGGGTGGTGGTCCCGCTTATGGGGTCAAATAAATATTTTCTAAGAAGAAATATTTGAATATCAATCTTATTGATCTCATAAGTATCATGACAAATCGCTTTCTCGAAAAAGGCAAGGCATCTAAGTCATATAAATAAAGAAATCTATTTATTGATAAGAAAAAGAACACAAATGTAAACGGTGATTAAATTAATGATAAAATAGAACCCATTGTTGTGAATAGTTATTTAATTGATAATAAAGAAAGAAAATTCTAGTTTTCCACCTTAACAACAAAAGAAATGATTGATCAAATTCAAATTCCATCAAGTTTGACTCAAAGTGATCAATTATCAAAGAATGACTAGTTATCAAATGATTGAACAACCGGGAGCAATTTATTTACTATACTTAGTTGACATTCATTAAAAAAGTATCTTATGAATTACAAGTTCAATATACTATGTTTAAAAGAAAGACATATATTCCTTACTCATCATTAGACTATTACTTATAGGGCTAATACTTTTCATTTTACATCTCATGGAAATCCTTTTTCGTTTTGCTTAGCCCTATCCCCCTCTAGGGGTATTTTAGTGATAATTCTATAGGAATTGGATGATCCTATTTGGTCAAATAGCTAGGGACAAATTCCTATGCTCCTTTCATTACAGTATTTGAACAAGTTCTTGGATAATAAGCCTAAAGATTTTCTTGTTGATGATATCGATAGAGAATAATGATGACATTGATCGTAACCTTGATATGGAGCTGAAGCTTTTAACTAGAATGAATGTGCTAACTATGGATATGATGTCAAAATTAAACCATAGGAAGTAGTATTCTCAACGCTTTTTTCATAATCAGTCTTCTCGCTAGCAACAAGAACATTTCCAGCTCCTTCGGCCTTGTTTAAAACTTCATCAGTCACTTGCAAAGCTGCAAACCTATCTAACAAAAACTCCATTTGCTTTTTCCTTGATTGTGCAAGCTCCTCATCGTCATCATCATCACTTGATAAATTTTCAAAAGCCAACGCTTCATCGTCATCATCATTAGATTTAGCTATGTCCCAATCTAATCCAGTGATGGTGACATCACCTACATCAGCATCACTTTTGTAAATTACATCTGCATCCTTCTCCTCCCTCTTTTGTCTGTGTCCTTCATTCCTATCTTCAGTACTAGCATGAATACCATCTCCCTTTTTTCCTTACTTGAGTGCTCTCTCCGTCATCATCTTCGTTCTCAGTATCACTATTGTACTCTACGTGCACTTTCGCTTCTTCAACATGAAGATAATGGTACAAGACATCCCTAAAACCATTATTATCTTCTAAGCTTTTCAAACTATCTTTCAAGCTCTTCTCAGGGACACAATACAATAGTTTCTATACTTTGCATGACAAATAGTTCACTATATCCCTAACAAATTTAATATAAAATGCCCTCTTTATATCGACAAAAATAGTGCCATCATTTCCCCCCTCATACTCGTAAAGTCTCCAACGTAACAAATAATGATAGCAACATAATCCTTATCATAGCCATTTCTGCAACCAAGAAAAAAACAATTAACTTTTGGGACCACATTAACAAAGGACAATAGACAATTGCACATGGAGGTCCCACACTCTTATAGACTTTATTAAAGAAAATTGAAGAGATGCACATGTAATTAAGATGCCGCCCCCCCCCAAACAATAGCTATTTTTGATTACCTTGCATTCCCTTAAAATATTGACCAACAAACAAAGATTCCCACAACGGGCATAGGTCCCCACAACACTTATTTCAACACTTCGAATTAAAAAAATGACTAGAGGTCCCCAAGACAACTACTCAGAGCCCTAAAAATTGCCCTCGCACATCATATTTCACACCCGACCCCTAAAAATTGCCATCACACATCATAATACCACATCCGAGCCCTAAATCCTACATCACAGTAGTATAGGACATATGAGCCCTAATTTTCTCCCCGTTGAGCTATACATTTTGAGGCCGAGCCCTAAATTACCAATCCAAACCCCTTAATTGCTTTAGCACCACATCCAAGCCCTAAATCATACATCTGAATACCATATAAGCCCTATATTTCTGGGTCAACCCCTACAATTCCCAACTACACCCTAAATTTCCCATCAAAACCTTAATAGACGAGTCCGAGTCCTAATTTCACACCATAAGAGAGGAGGAGAAGAGGACAAACTTGGACGAGCAACAACAACAAGTGGTGACGGCAAGTGACAACGGCGAGCAATGACCGACCTTAGTGAGCATGAATAGCGACCATGAACGGCAATAGAGAGAAGAGCATGAGTGTGAGTGTGAACAAAGATGGCCAAATTTGGCGCAAGCCTAAAAATAAGCTAAACGACGTTGTTTAACACTAAGGAAAAAAAAACGTCGTTTACCTTGCCCAAGCTAGCGTGGATGGGGTGACGTCATTTTCGCTGTCCACATGTATTTTGTCGCGATCAATTTTTCGGGTGTGAACCACCTATGATTTGACTAATGGATTGCTAAGCCTAGACTTAGCTCGGGCTCTCCCAAGCCCATACCAACTCGCAACTTAGGTTTAAATTTTAACATGCAATTGATTTTTAACTAGGAGTCGCCACTAATCTATTTTTAGTGGGTTGATTAGAAACCCAAGTAAAGTAACAGGAGTTTTACTTTACTCCTACGAACCAGAGACTATGGGTACGGGGACTTGGTTACACTAGATTTCTCTAATGCCTTTTCGGTACCATTCTTTTATTTTCAAAAATGCTTTTGCAGGCAACTTAAATTGATTTTAAATCTAATTCCCTAACATGTGAGGTGATCATACGGGTGCGTAATCCACCAATTTAACACCCAGATAAAACAATGAATAAATTGCTAAACTTACCTCAAAGCAACGAAAGCATCTGCAATGTTAATTAAAATCCACATCAACAACCCTAGATATGGTTTCTAATTAACACGCAATTTTTTTTTTTGTTTTCACTTAATTAATGAAAATCATGCAATATGCAATGCGATATTAATTAAATAACTTAATTCTAATGACATGCAATTTCTAATTAAATGGGCATAGCAAAAATATTAAATGGCATGCATCTCAATGAATCTAACCCTAATGACGTGCATATGATATTTTTTCTTTTTCCTAAAAGAATGCATTCTATCCTAAATAATGAAACTAATTTAGCCGAAGACATTTTTTGTATTTTTTCATGAAATTCGGAATTAGATAAAATGTGAAAATTATCTAATTGGATTAAGATTCTATTTAATTTGTATTAGGAATTAGGTTGAACCAAATCCTAATTTAAACTAAAATATTATCTTGACCCAAATAATCCTAAAATGCAATTTGTTTAAGAAAATGCCTAAACTTATAATAAATTAAGAAAAAATATTATCTAAAACTAAACTAAGTGCAATTTTACCCAAATATGCCGTGACGTACAAAATATACCATTAATTCTACATGACGTATGTATGATGATTTTTTGTCCTTTTTTTATTAATTCGAAATTAAAATTAAACATGCAATTCAGATAATAATAATAAAAAAAAACTAAAATCCTAAATGAATGCACTTTTTCTTTTTCTTTTTCATGATTCAAAATAAAATCCCTATTCTAATCATGCAAGATAAAAAAAACAAACATAATCCCAATTCAAATTTTTTTTATGAAAATAAAATCACCACATCAAATCAGGCAAGATAAGATCGACATCTACAAAGTAACGAATCATATCCCGCGCATGGGATCAGATTGGCTAATTTTAAATAAAACTGCAAATCGAATCTGGAGCATGAGATCGGATTGGTGATTTTCCGTGCGATTGCGAGTCGGATTTCGGGCGCGAAAATCGGACTGTCAATCGCATGCACATTGTGAAATTAAGGATTAATCCTTAATTCAAAAAAAGCTTTTCGGGAAAACTTTGGATAAGATGCATCGTTCGAAGATTTGAATTTAATCGCAATATCATTGAATCAAGTAAGGAAATTACCAAATTAAATTTGGATAATATCTTTACCTATTTCGTAATATTGTTCCCGAATTTGGACTCGTCGGATGATGGGACCAATGATGGCTCGTGGTGGATGATTCACGGTTGATGTGCCAAAAATGGTGGTTCAACGAGGTGCCCGTGGAGATGTTGCGAAATTATGACATGCTCGGCAAATTCTCTGGCTGCGACCAAAAGCTGCAAAGAGCTAAGTGGACTCATGCAAATTATTCTTGAGTTGTGTCATTAGATTGACGTGGGAGGCAACTTTCGAGGGAGACAACGCTTGTTGCAAGGCTCGTGGAGATTCAGAGAAAGTTGTCATTGGAGAGACTCGGAAGGAAGCAGTAACGGCACCATCGTCATGTGGGGTTCGCTAGGTTGAAGCGATGAACATTGGAACAAGGAGGCGTGATCCCAGCAGCAGGGACTCACCGCAGCAGGCGAAAGTGATGGGATCTTCACGTCTCTTACTCTTTGAACGTTCACCGCATTCTCTCTCTCCCTCTCTGAACGTGTGGCTGTGTTTTTTAATTTTTGTGGCCCTCCTTAATTCTATTGCACGTGAGGTATTATATAGGTCTAAAAAATATATCTTTGCGGTATATATTTTTTCCTTTTTGTTCGTGCATAATACCCCTAAATATATCATTGAAATATACTCACCTCGCGCAATATTCCCTTTTGTATTTTTCACATATTCTATCCAAAAATTTCTTGTCTACCCAAGAATATACCCATTGGTGTATATTACTTGAATATATGAAAAATCCTATCGGAATATGCTCGCCGTCGGTCCAATGCTAAATCCAAAAAATGCAAATTAAAAATAAATGCGCTTAAAACTATATGCTATGCAATTAACTTTTTTTTTTTTCAGGGATAAAATTAACCCCTAATTTTTTAATGCAATAAATGACTAAATGGGTCGTCAAAATTTAGGTGTCAACATATTTTTTTTTATAAAATTGTTGCCATCTCAGTAAAGCATGTTGTTGGAAAATGCCACGTATATAATTTGGCTGTATTTTCTTGTCGTTGATACTTAACTGATCCATTTTGCTCCTATTTTGGCACTTAAATATATATTTCCTAACTTTTGGCACTCAATTGTCTCCCATACCAAGTTTTGGTACTCCAAGTGTCCGGTTTCCATAATTGCCCTATAGATCCTCTATCTATCAATATGAAGAAGAAATCACGTAACGAAGGGGATTCTTATTTATACAAATGGTACTTGGGACTTGGCACAAGTAAGAATAAATTAATGATAATTTTTTTTATCTTTTAAGTTGTTCAACTGAATCGATCGGTCAAGATCTTTGGTCTCTACCTAGACCTGATGAAAAAAAATGAGATCACTTCTTATGGATTCATTGAAAATGATTCTGATTTAGTTCATGGCCTATTAAAAGTAGAAGGTGCTTTGGTGAGATCCTCACAAATAGAAAAAGATTACAGTCAGTATGATAATCATCGAGTGACATTGCTTCTTTGACCCAAACCAAGGAATCTCTTAGATATGATGCAAAATGGATTTTGTTCTATCCTTGATTAGAGATTTCTCTATGAAAAATATGAATTAGAGTTTGAAGAAAGGGAAGGAGAATGAGTCCTTGACCAGGAACATATAGAAGAGGACGTATTCAATTGAATAGTTTGGGCTCCTAAAATATGATGCCCTTGGAGCTTTCTATTTGATTGTATCAAAAGGCCAAATTCATTGGGATTTCCTTATCGGGCTAGGTCATTTCGGCGTAGGAACTTCAAGAGAATGATTCGGACTTCTTGCATAATGGAACCATGTAGTACTTTACACAAGATAGATCTTCCAAAGAACAATGCTTTTTTTTTTTTTTGAATAAGCTAATTCATTTGGGATCCTACAGATCCATTTTTTTTTTCCTATTCAAAGATCAACCTTTTGTCTTTATGTTTTCACATCGAGAATTTTTTGCAGATAAAGAGATGTCAAGTGGGCTTCTCACTTTCCACACAAATTCCCCTACATCTATATATAAACGCTAGTATATCAAGAATATGCAAGAAAAGCACTTCGAATTGTTGATTCATTGCCAGAGATTGTTTAAAACCAATAGTTCATTATCTAATGGATTTTTTTTGTTCTAATATTCCATCCGAGATTTATCAGTATTTACCAAATTTGTTCCTATCTAATGGAAGGCTATTGGATCAAATGATAAATATATCATTAAGAAAAAAATGGCTTTTCCCTAATCAAATGAAAATTGGATTCATGTAATGTTTCCTATTACTTAGCTGGAAAAAAATGTGCCTGTGAAATAAGGATAAATGAAATAGAATTGATTGAGTGGTAGAATCATGGAAACACTTCTTTCTTCCCTATTTTGGACCTTAGCTCCATAAAATAATATGCTATTGCTGAACCACGAAAGAATTGAAATTCTTTGTGCGGCAAAGACTAGAGGAAAAAAAATTATGCATAGTGCTAAGCTCTAAGCATTGAAATTGAACCATTTTGTCATAGATTTCAGTTGCATGTGTGAAAATAGTCTTTCCATTTTGATATTTAATGTCTAATCAAAGGAAGAAAAGAAAGGACAAGGAATATAAAGACTCCGTTTGTTTCGATAAAGATAAATAATTTAAAAATATTTCCGTGAGAGTGATTGTTTGCATCGCTTGAAATAAATTGTCCATGCAAAATGTTTTCATTATCGATAACAACCTATATCTAAATGTTTTCGTGGACGAAAAAAACACTTTTCCTTTATTCATTTGTAGACAATACGGACGATACTTTTCATTCTTAAAAATGATTGTTTGTATCACTGTAGAAATGGATTAACGAGAATTACTTTTAATGTGTACCAAACGATACTTTCTGTTCCAAAAAATATTTACTTATATTGCTCACAAAAATGAAGTATCTCATCATTCATGTAAATATTGAGACATAAATTGTTAGTCGATAACGAAAATAACTTTCATTAATTAATTATCTGAGGTGATATAAATGATTATTTTTTAAGAAAAGGTTTTTCAAAATCAAATATTTCACGCGAGACGGACGCACCTAAGGCTCAGCTCGAGATAGACACGTCTATACGAAGATATCTCCCTCCTCAGATCAGCGCGGAGCTTGATTGTCCAATCTACCAAAACGTGGTCTATCATCGATTATTTAAATAATAATTCATTGACCAAGACCTCGACTTCAACGTCAACGTCAAGGAAACATGACAATCCAAAGAAGAATAATAATAATAAGGGATATGTCTCTAGTCACAAAAACTTACGAGGAAAGTGCGATTGAGTCACAAAAACTTACAAAAGTGCATCGAGTCACAAAAACATCGGCTTTGGTTCCGATCGAGTCAAAAGTTAACGCGTTAGATTTACTAACGGAAAATGCTGACGTGGCGACGTCATATTATAAATGATTTTTTTATTATACATGTGGCTTTTTTAAATTATTTTTTATTCAAAATTTTTAAAAATTAGATTTAAAATCTTAAAATGAAAAACTAAAATTTATTTAAAAAACAAAACTGTTAAAAAAAAAAAGAAAATGGCACCGGGCATTTCGCGCAGCCGCACCGCCGCCCATCGTCGGAGTGGCGGCGACGGTCGCCGGAGTGGCCGGCGATGGTCGCCGGCCCGGCGGGTGGCCGGCCCTCGCCGGCGAGGCCTCGCCGGCCCAGGCGAGGCCTCGCCGGCCCCGCTGTCCGGATCGAGTGAGTGGGTTCGGAGGGCGGGGTTCCGTCGCCGCCGCCGCACCGGACCGGCTGGCCGGGGCTACTGCGTCGTCGCCCGGCCGCCACCGACGACTCCACCCGATCCGCGTCGGGGGCGCCCTGGATCTGGCGAGCATCGCGACCCCGGCGAGGACCGGCGAGGCCTCGCCCGGGGCGGGCGATGGTCGCCGGCCCGTGAGGGCGGCGTGCCAGTCTGGGCGTCCTCGCCCGACCTGGCGGGGGTGGCCGGCCCTCACCTGGGGCCGGCGAGGCCTCGCCCGGGCGAGGGCCGGCCACCCCGCCCAGGGCCGGCGACCGTCGCCGGCCACTCCGGCGATGGGCGGCGTCGGAAGCACCACCGGTGCTTTTTTTTTTTTTTGCAGTTTTGTTTTTAAAATAAATTTAGCTTTTCCTTTTCTGTTTTTAAATCTAATTTAAACAAGAATAAAAATAATGTTAAAAGCCACGTGTATAATAAAAAATCATTTAAAATGCCACGTGACCGCCACGCGTCGGCATTTTCCGTTAGTAAATCTAACGGTGTTAACTTTTTGGACCGAATTGAACCAAAGTTACGAGTTTTTGGACTCGATTGCGATTCACTTTTTGTAAGTTTTTGAGGCTCAATCGCACTTTCCTTTGTAAGTTTTAGACTTGTGTTACACATATCCCTAATAATAATAAAAAAAATAGACGGGCCTATCACGGAACATGGAAATAACGACGACAGTCACCATCTCCACCGTGGCATTCGAGCGACGTTGCGAGTGGGGATCCGACCGATCCCGAGTGTGAAACGCGTACTTTCCGCGAGATTTCTTCATGTTTTTGGCCCCTTCTGGCTTCTTTTTCGACCGTTCACATTTCATGATTGAAGAAAAAAGCTCCTTTGCACGAGCAGAAATGTCAAAAGCTCGTATGGCATACAGTCCAGTGGTGGCATTTTCACAGTGATGATGCAGACAGTGACGTCGCTTTGATTACTGTTCGTTCGTCCGTCTTCTGTCCCGACCCCCTCTCTCCTATTAAATTTGATTGTCGTCCCTAGATTTTTTTTCTCTGTGGTTTGTCCTCTTTAGATTAACTAGTTAAAAAATTATTGACTTTGACCCGTTCTATATTTTTATTTTTTGAGTGTAGGTGGCCATCTTTCTAAAAGTGTTCCAAACTAAGCACGCTTAATTGTGGAGTTCTAAAACTAAGTATAATTGTTACATTAAAAAGCATCTGATTTGTTGCGGTGTGATTTATTCTCCCCATTCACAAGATGGCTCAAGGTACAGTAGGAGGTTTTATAATTTGAGCTCATATTTTATTAAAAATTGGGCCTTTGGCCCATGAATAATTACTTATATAAAGTAATTGAGGAATGTAATAAAGATATGCTAATTATAGTGGAATTCTTAGTTAAACGTAAGCTTAGTTTCAGGGTGAATTAGGATAAAATATTATGTCTTAAATTTTTTTTCTCATTTTTACTTTTTATTTTCTTTGTGATTGTGTGACGAATCCTATCATAATTCTAGTTTTCACACAAATACAATATATATAACATAATTGCTCTCCTTAGTCGATAGATAGTTTGGTTATTTCTCACCTCTTTGGCCATTCAAGAAGCTTGCTGAGAGCCGCACCTTATTTAGGCCTTCTGATCCCAGCAACCACTCATCGCTTTTGTCAGATCGGGTTATAACATAAAAGATTTTCCATTATAAAGTCTAAAGTATTATGTGTAAGGGAATGATTAAGCCGGGCATAGCATTTTGACACGCAGGGAGAAACGTGGAATGCGGCCATTTTACTGCCCACCCACGTCGGACTGAATCATTACTTCGAAGATTTTCTATCTTAAAGTCTAAAGAATTACATATAAGGGGTTGATTAAATTTGACATGACATTTCGAGACATGGAATGCCGCTATCGAGAATTGATATATGATTTCTACACATTTTTTATATGGAAAATACCAATTTTGTCTGAAACCGATTATACAAGTACCATATCAATCATACACTTTTCAAATTCTTGCCAATGAAGTTCTGAAGATTTGCGCAGAATTTCAATATGATCCTTCCCGCCTATTGCCACCGGAAATGACCCAACCTGGCGACCCGAGTAGGACGATGTTTCGAGTGAGGGTGGCGTTTATCGCATAACTAAATTCATATGTTAATCTTGGCAGCAGCAAAGCCAAGGGAGCATTTGGCAATTTCTTCACGACAAGTTATGACGAAAAGCTTGGACCGGTCAACTGGGTGGACTGAATTACTTGCCAACTGCTCAAGACTCACTGCTTGAAAAGTCCCCGAGTCGTCTCTCTCTTTCATTTTAGAGCCGCGACTCACTGTTTTCGATCGTCTCGACTCGTTTAATTTTCTAAGAAACCGTGTGCCTCTTTCCCTCAACTCATTATTGTATTGACTGGATCTTTTTCGTCTCCCAAATCTGTACGGGTCAATGATTTGTCCCTCCGTTCTCCCGATCGTGTCCTCCAAGAAACTTCGAACTTTCACGCACTTTTCTCATGCTCGCCACTATAAATAAAGCAACCCTTTCCGTCCACTATACGTGCACACACTCAGTTTGGGAAAAGTGTTAAAAAAGTTCTAAAGCTTTTATATTTGTGCCAATTTAGTTCAAAACCTTTTTTGGGTGTCAATTAAGTCCTAAACCTTTTTACATTGTACCAATTCAGTCATTTCTGGCCAATTTTGGTTGGATTTTGCTGACTGGACGCCGGTCGGTTGACATGGTTTGATTGGCGTTAACGTGGATAACTTTTAATAATATTTTAATATTTTTTTCCCTCCTCCTTCCTCCAGCCGGTTGCCAGACCTTGGCGATCGGCTAGAGGCAACAGCTGGCGAGGTCGAGGTCGACCTCGTCGGCCACCTCACTAGTGGCCACGAGGGCGGCCTCGTGTTGGGTAGCGAGGCTCCGCCTCGCTAGATTTGACGAGGGTCGAGCCTCACCCATGGCCGGCGAGGCACGCCCACCCGGCGTGAGGCCGCCCTCGTGGCCTTGCTAGATTTGGCAAGGGCGAGGCCGCCCTCGAGGCCAACCTCGACCTCGTCGGCCGTCGCCTTTGGCCGGTTGCCATGGTCCGGCGACCAGTTGGAGGAAGGAGGAGGAGAAGGAAAAAAGAAAAGAAAAGAAAAGAAAAGAAAAGAAAAGAAAAGAAAAAAATATTATTAAAAATTGTCCACATCAGCGTTGATCAGGTCAGGTCAGTTGGCTTGCATCCAATTAGTAAAATCTGGCCAAAATTGGCCGGAAATGACTAAATTGGCACAACGTAAAAATGTTTAGGACTAAATTGGCATAAAAAAAGGTTTAGGATTAAATTGACACAAATACAAAAGGTTTAGGATTGTTTTAACACTTCTCCCCACTCAATTTTCACTTGCCCTGAGTGTCTTTCGAGTGTTTTTGGCTCGCAAATCAAAAGTTAGATTAGGCACCGATCTCAGTACTTGAAACCCAAGAGAAATGAAGGTGTGATTCCTTTTGTCCTTCAAGAAGTTTAATCTTTTTTTGCATATTGTGTGTATTTATGCACTTCTGTGAGATGGGGTTCCTAATGGTATTCTTTCCTGGGTTTTCTATAACACTTCTCTTGGTATCTCTTCATGAGTTATCACTTGTTCTTTGCTGTTGTAATTGTTCATCGCATGGCATGATTGCATCTGTTTATGTGAATAAGAATGCTAGGAATACCAAATGATGCGTCAAATTCTTATTCATTGTTGGTTATATATGGCTAACTTGTTTAACCGGTAGTCTGTGGCACTTGTGAATATCGAGTTCAGTCGTCATTGTGAGAGATTGATATTTACTCAAAATCTAACTGGGTTTTGCTTTCCTGAAACGTTTTCAGAAGTTGGTGGTGAAAGTGGAACTACATGATGACAGAGACAGGAGAAAGGCCATGCGAGTAGTTTCTAGTTTTGAAGGTATTGGCCCACTCCTTCTCGTTTTTTCCCTTCTTTCTCCCACTGAATGTTCAAATCGTCACTTTAATAGTTAATCTTGTGCTCGAAATGTTCGGCTTTATTGCTAACCTTTGTCACATAATGCTTTCCAGGGATTGGGTCTCTGGCCATGGACTCGAAGGACAACAAATTAACGGTATCCGGCAATATCGACCTGGTCAAGGTTGTGAACAAACTGAGGAAATCTTGGCACACAGAAATCGTGAGCGTTGGAGCAGCCAAGGAAGACGATGGCAAGAAAGATGAGGGAAAGAAAGAAGAGGGCAAGAAGAACGACGATCGAGTCGACAATCTTGTAAAAGCCTATCAAACATACTATCCTATGCCGATCACATATTACTATGTACTCCACGAAGAAACCCCGAATTGTGTCATATGTTGAAATTTTTTGTGCTTTCAGACCAAATCAGGACTTGGTTTGTGCACTGGAGGAAAAAAATATATCGTTTGTCCACATCTTCTCTTTATTTCCCGAGTCTATAGTGAGTTACAGACAGAATTTGAAAATGTCAAATTTTGAATGATTCCATCATGAGTAGAGTTGCAAAAACTTCTAGGTAGGTACCTAACATTTGAACTGAATTCTTTTTGATTAAAGAATCTCCTTCTAGTTGCTTTGGAAAAATTAGGAGATTCTCTAGAAGAAATACACGGTGCTCCTAGTGGCAACATGTTATGGGGTGGTGGTCCGCTTATGGGTTCAAATCAATACGTTTTCAAAAGAAATACTTGAATATCGATCTCATAAGTATTATACCAAATTCCATCCATTGAATCACTTTTAAAAAAGAAAAGAAAAAGTGAGACATTTAAGTCATACAAGTAAATAAATCTATTCATTGATAAGAAAAAGAAAAATTGTAAACGGTGATTGAACCGATGATAAAATAGAATCTACGATCGTGAATAGCATGGATGATAAAATAGAATCTAGGATAGCGAACAGTGATTGATTGATAACAAAGAAAGAAAATTCTCGGTTCAATTTTCCACCTTAACGATAGAAAAAAGGATTGATCAAATTCTATTGAGTTTAACTCATGGCGATCAATTATCTAAGAATGACTATGGTTAGTAATTTACTTATGATACTTATTTAACATTTATTAAAATTATCCACTAAATTATGAGTTCAATACATTCTATTTAGTAGAAAGATGGATATTCCTTTCTCATTATTATACATTCACTTGTTCACAAATCTTGTGTGGGCTAATAGTTTTCATTTCACATAGAGCAAACTCTTTTCACTTCACTTAGCCCTATCCCCCTCTAGGGATATTTTAGTGATAGGTTCTATAGGAGCTGGACAATTCAATTTGGTCAAATATCTAGCGACAAAATCTCCTTTCATTATAGTATTTTTTGAACAAGTTTTTGGATAACAAGTCTAAAGGTTTTTTTTGTTGTTGTTGATTATATTGATATTGAGGATAGTAACAATATTGATTGTGACCTCGATATGAAGTTGGATCTCTTAACTAGGATAAAAACGCTAACTATGGATATGACGTTTGAAATAGACCAATATTATATTACCCTGCAATTCAAATCAAAATGTCTCCTTGCACAATATGGATTCTAAACATTCAAATCTGGATGTGAATGAGTTGAATTATTTATCCCTCAATCTATTAGTGAATTATCTCTCTAGGGATTGTGAAAGATGTTTCACTCAAAATATTCTTGTTATAGCATCAACTCATATTCCCCAAAAAGTGGATCCCGTTCTAATAGCTTCAAATAAATTGAATACATGCATTAAGATATGAAGGATTTTAATTCCACAACAACGAAAGCACTTTTTCACCCTTTTTATATATTGGGGAATTTCACTTAGAAAAGAAAATGTTCCATGCTAATGGATTCGGGTCCATAGCCATGGGTTTCAACGTATGAGATCATGTAACACTTACCAATGAGGCATTATCGATTAGTATTATACAAAAGAAATCAATTTTAGACACTAATACAATTAGATTTGCTCTACAAAGACAAACTTGGGATTTGCAATCCTAGGAAAGATCGGTTCAAGATCATGTGATCATTTTCTATAAGATAGGAAGGGCTGTTGCCGAAATATATTTCTAAGTAATTGCCCCATATATCCTCTATCTATTTATAAGAAGAAGAAATCATGTAACAAAGGAGATTTCTCTGTGTACAAATGGTACTCTGGACTTGGCATGAGCATGAAGAAATTAACAATACTTCTTTATCTTTTATGTTATTCTACCAACCGATCGCTCAAGACTTTTGGTCCTTATCCAGACCCAATGGAAAAATGAGATTGTGAAATCCAAAATTTTGCTTGACAAAATAACGAGCCTCGAATACTTGACGAACCATGCCACGTAAACGAACGAGCTCACCTTCGGCACCATCAAGATACCTCACTTTGCCACCTCACCCACACGATCACACCACCTCAATAGCATGCCACGCTAGCTCATTCTTAGTGGCCACGTAGCCCCGCAACGCCACATCAGTGCTAACTCACCACCACCGTCTCATGCATGCCAAGCCATTTGGCTTCTCCAACATGCAACACCTCCTTCTAGCTTGTTGGAGAAAACTCCTATTAGTTTTGAAGCTAACAAAACTTCTCCAGTTCTATTCTCATTTTCACTCTGAGGTATACCAGACTTCTGGTGAATTCTCTCAAAGTCTATTTTACATCAGAAGTTTGCCCCACTCTGACAAAGACCCATACTGAATGCAAATAAAGAACGAAGATATAATCAAACTCAAGATTATTTTTCTTCCTTCAAGGCTTCCAGTACGAACATGATATTTATGGCTTTCTGGATGGAAATCTTACTTTCCTTCTTTGGATATTATTATAGAAATCAATCAAGAACGGTAATATCATTTTGGAAGGCAAGTTTATTTGGAAAGAATCTACTTATGAAAACCTAGATCTTGATTGTATGGGCGACCAGGATCATAGGGCTTTCATCTCAATCTTCAAACGGCTCGAGATCTCCTTGATTGATTCTATCCAATGGGATGATTGAAAGAATTCCTCTAGAAAGTGCCAACGGTCGAAAAAGGCATAGATGAGTATTTAAGGGGCTTTTCAAGTCAGTCGAAGGTGTGTGTAAAAGAAGAATTCCAAAGTCTGAAGCTTCCCAAATTACTTAGTCTTCCTCATACAGTGCTCAAACTTGTATTCAAAGAAGAGAGAAAATCTAGAGAGTGACTTTGTGAGAACAATAGAATCTCTTCACTGAGAAGTCAAGATCATAAGGCTATAACACTCTTTTCGATTAATAGTGACAACTAGCCAGAAGGCTGTTAGCGTGGAGAGTGGACATAGGCTTAATCTAAGTTGAACCACTATAAATCTTGTGTTCATTTTCTCTTCCATGAACTTCTTTATTTTATCTATTGTGATATCTCTATGTCTTTCGAAATAGTTGTTAAAGTCTGAATTCTTCTTCAAAGTCTGTTGTTTATTAGACTCAGTTTAAAAGTAAAAGTATTTTTACTGTATTTTGCAAAATTTGTTTTTACATCTATTCACCCCCCTCTAGGTGTGTATACTAGCACTTTCACAGCTAGCTTTGCCCATTTCTGCCAAGTCAATGTTAGGAATCCAAGAAGCGAACGGTGACTACAAGCAGTGGTGGATGAAGCAGAAGACCTAAGTATAAAAGGGGCGAGCAGTCGCTTCCCTCGCATCTCTCGGGCTCCATCTTCACTATTCTTGTACAGTTCCCTCTCTCTTTACATGAATCTCAGTCCCTCTCTAGCCCCTTTGTCGTTTGCCCAGCCGTGCTACTTGCCCTCTCGTACTCTCTCAGCTCACACCAACACCGCAACCTCATTGGTGACACCCTCAGTTCAGTCAAGCCCCTTGCATAGCTGCCGTGTCTAGCTGCATCGCCCTTTGGCTTGCTTTGGATAGTCAGAGAACCGACCTCAGCTCGAAACTCCCGAGACCCTATCAAGCCACAACCATAGTTTATCGAGGACCCAAGGCAAGTAGATATCCTCCATTCTATCTTATATCGATCAATTGTTGTTTGACAAAGATGGTTTCCTAAAAATCCCACAAGCATTGTTTGGATTCTCGTTTGATCAGAAGTTTCGATCACTCACGTTATCTAGTTAAATTGTCGAGCTCAAAGTAGTTGAGTTTGTGGTTGGCCGTAGAAGCATGGCCGCTTGATATCTAGCGCGTATGAGGTTTGAGATTGCAGAAAATTCAAACTAAGCTAGTGCTGGACTTAGGCTAGGTTCAGTTTAGCCAACCCCAAGATTATGCTAATTTCGTACCCTCTTATATCATGTGAATTTCATAGGGTGTTCTTCACGAAAGTCATCTCTTATGGGTGTTCTATGACATATTTTTAAATTAAGAATTTTTGGACTTTATACGACAAAGATATATTAGAAAAACTACTGAGTTGGAAATCTGTTTTTTAAAGGGACTGCACCAATCTCTTCTTGCTTTCCATTTTTCATAGAAATTTGGTCGAGAATTTTAACACACACCCTTCATGAAATTTGTAGAGTGCTTCCATGACCGCATATAAAATTTTCATGATTTTTCGATCTCATTTATCCCGTGAAATATTCATCTTTTTGCTCCGTCACATTCTGCAAATTCTTACTATTTTGGGCTCGGTTTACAAAAAATTATTTAGAACTATATGAGTTGAATTGGACTTTGAGTCCTTCACAGAAAATGTCCCTCTAGATCTTTTTGTCTTATGTTAAAGTTTCATTATTTTTGAAATATGTTTACTTAGACAGCAGCTGCCATTTCTAAAGGCGTGTGGAATGCCCTATAAGACTAGTTAAGGCCTAGGATATGGAATTTTTCTTAGAGTTCATCTAACATCAACACAAGTTTATATTAGTCTGGAAGATAAGAAATGATTGAGGATTTATTAGACTCACGCTTGAGTCCCCAGATAGTACTAACGTCAACGGGCTTTTTGAGTTGAATTATGGAATTGCTGCATCGTGATATTGATGTGTGACTAAGAATGCCATCAGTCCTTAGGACGACGATGTCCTGGGTTATAATAGAGATGCCTGGAGGGGTAATTGGGCTTCTCCAAATGCCTGAGGAATGTAACGCGGTTCCCCTAGATGTCCCCGCGATGCAGGATGGGTCCGAGATGCCAGGGGCTAACGGGGTTTCCTAGATGATGATGGTAGTAGGAAATTCCTATTGTATATAACCTTGGTGCATTTAAATTGAGCTAATGCTTTGTTACCCATGGAAGTAGAAATTCCTTCATTGAGGGTACTTTCTCAAATCAAGCTTTCTGAAGCTGAATGGGTTCAACAAAGATTTGAACAACTTAATATGATTGATGAAAAGCGGGTAAAAGCCTTATGTCATGGACAAAGCTATCATAAGAGAGTAGCTAAGTCATTCAATCGCAAGGTTAGACCAAGACATTTTGAGATCAACGATCTTGTTTTAAGAAAGGTTTTACCTATCATTCCAGATCCTCGTGGGAAATTTACTCCAAATTACGAAGGTCCGTATATTGTAAGAAAAGTGCTACCTGGTGGAGCATTAATTCTTGTAGAAATGGATGGTTGAGAATTGCCAAGACCTGTAAATGCTGATGCTGTCAAGAAATATTATCCATGAATAAAGTGAAAGGCCTTTGAGCCACTTTTGGATTGAATCTGAGCCAGTTTAGGATATTTGCATCATGCATTTCATGCATATATATATTGCATTTGTATGTTTGTCCATTTTGTAGGATCTCCGATGAAGATTCTACCTGTCCACAAGAGGTTCATCTCGAAGATGTAAAAAAAAAAATCAAAAAAAAAAAAAAATTGCCCCTCTTCTTTAGAACTTTTAGAGATGACCCTATCATTTGTAATGCCGAAAGAGTCAATTAGAACTCTAGAGTCGGTTAGAACTCTAGAAGTGAACCCATGTGCTGGGCAAAGCCTATTCTGTCCATAAATTTTATTCAACCTTACTTCTAAAAGTCTTCCCAGTAGGGTCGAGGAAGCATGTCCTTTTGAGCAAAATTTCATTACATTTTCATTCCCCAAGGAGCTGAATTTAACCAAAGTGTGCTTTGAAAAACCTAAAAGGATTGTTAAATATGCCAGGTGATAATGCCTAAAATGATGAGAGGCAACCTCTTTACCAAACACGTCCTTATACACTCCTTGAGAGAATTGAGTGGAAAGAACCATGTCTTAGGGCATAGGATTCATTCACGGTGAATACATGATTTGATATGATAAAGGCATTTCATTTCTCAATCCCAAACACTATTGATATCCCTTGCAAGCCACTTTGAGCCAAATAGGGAGTATTTCCAAAATAACCCTGTTAAGAACAACCCCACATTGGGGCAAAATAGGGGGTCTTGATTGAAATTTATGGAGCAAAAGATTAAAAAAGATTTTATTGCTTTCACTTGCATCAATCTTCTTGTGCTAGCTTCAGGTGATTTCTTATTGAAACTCGAAGTATCCTGAAGTGACGAAGAGCATTCCGTTCACTATCACAAACACAATTACCCTTTACTTAGCCAATTTGAGCCTTATACAATTCTTTCATAACCCCAGGTGATCATTATCTCCCCACATTGGGGCAAGGCACATGATTTACCAACAAATTGAGAATATTGGTAAAGGCCACTCGAGAGTCCTAGATACTCAAAAGAGAATGAAAACTAGGGGGCATGAAAAAGCAGTGTACCTGGTAAAAGCAAGGCCAATGCCCATGAAAAAATGCAAAGAAAAGCAAAAATGCAAAGAAGAGTGAAATCAATGGTCATGACAAAAGACCATCCGTTGAAAAACAAAAGAAATGTCTTGCAAGAAAAAACATGTATTGCAAGCAATATCATTAGAACAAAGAGCGAAGCTCTCATGTCTCAAGACAAATTACCAAAAGGATTCTCGAGATAGGTTAAATTTCAAGAGTCAAATTTTTGAAAAGTCACGTGGTGGTAATGATGCTGAGATAATCACTCACTTTTTAACCCTTTGATGTTTGAAAATTTTTCAAACCTTTTCTAAGCTTCACTTGAACCAACATTACAACCCTTATCCGAAGTCTCTTCCGATTGGGATGGTTCGAGTTGAAATGAGAATATCATATAGGAGCTACCGCTAGAAGGAGCGGAAGCAATCCTATCTTATCTTATCTTCAAGGTTCTTGACTTGTAAACCCGATGAAGATATTGATTGAATTTTCATTTCTTGGCCTCAAAATGCATATCCTTTGTGTAAGCCCATGATCAAGCCATCATTACGGTCCCTTCAAAAGACCTTTTGATCAATGGATTGTATTCACTGTGAACGTTTCCGAAAGCCTTAGACATAGGTTGAGTGAGACTTCTCTAAGTGAGGATTAAACAGTTTTCCCATATCAATGGTTGGGAACAAAAGCCCTTTTTGAGAGTTAGTGTGGAAGACCTCTTTTGATTAGGATTTTTCCACTTGGCATATTTGATTTAACCCTTTGATGGTTAATCAGATCTCATATTGTTAAAATCTTCTCTGAAAGGATTTGACAATCAATGTTATTTCGCAAGATTGGTTCTCCAGCAATTTTGAAAATCATACCCGGTCGAAACCCCTTTTTACATGGTAAGACCCTTTCCCCGGTCCAAACCCGTTATTACACGGTAAGACCCTTTACCCGGTCCAAACCCGTTATTACACGGTAAGACTATTTTTCTCGATCCAAGCTCGTTATTACATGGTAAGACCCTTTCTCTCAGTCGAAACCCGTTTTTACACGGTGAGACATTGCATCCAGTCAAAACCCGTTTTTACATGGTGAGACATCGCATCCAGTCGAAACCCGTTTTTACACGGTGAGACCTTTCTCTCAGTCGAAACCCGTTTTTACACGGTAAGACTATCACATCCAGTCGAAACCCGTTTTTACACGGTGAGACATCACATCCAATCAAAACCTGTTTTTACGCAGTAAGACCCTTCTCCTAGTTTAAACCACACGGTTCTAGGTTGTCCTTAAACCTTGTCTCTAGGTTCTAAGCGATCTTTAAATCTTGTCTTTAGATTAGTGGTTATCCTTAAACCATTCATTTTCCATCTAGCGATTTTATTTCCTTCATTTCGTTTTACAAGAGAGAGCAAGAGACATAGTGAATAAACCCCAACAGTTTAGATACCTTGATGAGCAAAGGTAAGTATCAGGTACGTTCCTAACCAACCATCATTGCTTTTGTCATTTTCTATTTTCAAAGTCGAGTCGACTAAAAATTTCAGGTATCAATTTTATCTTTGAGTGGAACCTCTTCGAGCTCCCACCCAAAGAGGGGCAGCTGTTGAAACCCGAAATTTTCGTCGACATTTTAAACAAATATTTTGCAAAAAAAAAAAAAAAAAAATTGAAATGAAAAGATAAAAAAAATTAGAAATAAGGAAAACGAAAAAGAAATAAAAAAGGAGAGAAATAAAGAAAATGAATGAAAACATAAAAAAGAAAAGAAAAGAAAACCAAAAAAAAAAAAAAAAAAAGAAACAAAAATGAAAAAAAGAAAAAAAAAAAACGGAGGGGGCATTTTCACGATCGTTTTTTTTTTTTTTTTGGGGCTCGCGCGGGCGCTCTCTCGATGGTGGGGTCTCCAGCACGCTTTCTCTCTTTGGGGATTCTCTCTCGCTCTCTTGATTTTCTCTCTCTCAAGCGAATTGGGGCTTTGGGGATTGGTGGCTTGACGGTTAGGGTTTTCAGGGGATTTTGATTGATCGAAGGCGACGACGGTCACGGCGACGACGACACCAGCGGTTCTGCTCGTTGGATTTGCCTCGATCTGAAGCCGATTGGAGATTCGCTTCATCTTTCACGACTCTCGGATTTAGAAGACGAAGCGTAGCAATTGGGGATTGTGATCGGAAGATCTATCCGTCATTCGAAGTCCGCGGCGCCGGAGTTGAACTTCTACAGATCTGACACTTTTTCTAAGATCATCGGTTCGGATACCGTCGCAGTTGCTGGAGAGGCTCGTCGGACTTGAATCTCTTTGGATCGAGCTCACCAGATCGCTTGGAGTTTAAGATTCAGACCGCATCGTTGGTAGCCACAGCTTCGATCTTTTGCTGTTTATTCAAGGTTATCTCTCTCTCTCTCTCTCTCTCAATCGCTCTATCTCTGGTTCGACTAGGTGAGGAAGAACAAGTTTATCGAGTTTCTCCCGGTAAATGTTGTTTGTTTAGATACTGTTGTTGTCACTGTTGTTATTGATTGATGGATTTAGAGGATTTGTTTAGGCTCTGGTTCGGATTTGATCTTGACTTGAGCTGAGTAGATATTTGATTAAGCTGCGTTCTGCGTTGTGTAGTCGAGGTGAACGATTGCTATATCGTACATGGATGGAAATTGGTGTTGGAATTGTTGCTCGTATGCTTAGATTTCTCTATTATATTTCATTTTCCTATGTCTATATCATTCTGATGTGTCATCGCTGTGTATGTGGTGTGGCCGGCGATCGAGTGAGAGCTCGCCTCTTGAAATAGAAGTTTACTGACAGTGATTAACAATGTCACAATCACTAACTATGGACTCTCTGCATTTAGTTGTTTTCATTACTTGTGTTTCTTCTTTTCTGCCCTCCATATGTTTGTGAAAATGCCTGAATGAATATTTGCATAGTGTCTTCATCAGTCTATATGCAAGATGTTCATGGCTTACTTAAATGATGATGCCCATATTGATTTCATCTTGCTTATTCTCGATCCAATCAATCTGAGTAATTTTAGCATTATAGTATGCTTAAAACTTGTGCTTATTGGCCTCGCTGACTTTGATTGATATTCGTTTCCACTTCGAATCAGATTGAGTTTTAGAAAGTAATAAATCTTTGTTCTAGTTTTATTTTACTCAAATTTGGGAAGTTTTCTCAATCAAGTAGAGATCTATTGATGGATGAAACTGATGTTTGAAGTTGGTGGGTATAAGTAGAAATTTGTAGAAATAAAAACTTGGTTCGTTACTTTTGTCAACCCTTTTAAGGTTGTAGGGTTGCTGTGATTCATTGTTAGAACCACTCTTTGTGCATTGTCTGAATGGTTTTATAAACCATTAGTTATGCATTATGTTCTAATTCATTTGGGGTTGTTAGTTTTCCTTGACACGTATTGGCATTTAGCACCAGTTTTATGGAAATTTGTTCTGACTTGTGCTCCGTTTTGAATAACCTTTTGTGCAAATGACCTGATATGAGCTGGTTGCTATAGTTTTCTGTGTTTGATGCTTTCATGAGAGTTGAAGATGGCTCAACTAGCTTTCCAATGAGCTATAATACACCTTGATATGATATCATTAGCCATATGAAATCTTCTTTAAAAGTTAGGAAGTAATTCTGGAAAATTGTTGTGTTCTGCTCTGATGTGCAATTTTGTATATCTCATATTCCATTTTCTGTTTTGGCTGAAATGAGGTGCTAGATGAGGCTTTCTGGTCTTGCACCCTTCTAGACATATAAAATACACTTCTAGAGCTTCGATTTGATATGTTGCACGCCCTGAACGGATGTCATTCGGTCATCAAAAAACACCTACAAAATCTGTCAATTCTGCAGCAGTTTTAGATTGATTTGCTTTTCTGACTTACTGCGATTTTCTGTTTTAACTGGAATGAGCTGGTAGATGATGTTATTAGGACTTAATGTCTCCTGGAGATTTGTAATAGACCTCTCGAGCTTTCCATAGACATATTATATGCGCGATTTGACTATCGTTTGCCCTGCCTAGCGAATGTTACCATATCAATGTTTGATTCTGGAATTTCAGAGGACAGATTAGACTGATTTTCATTCATGCTATGATTACTATGATGATTTTTTGACAAAGTTGTCTGCATGAAACTTGTGCCTCATTGTCTTCTTGACATTTGAAACACATGTTACAAGTTTCGCATTAAGGCCTAGCATATCATATTTGAATCTCGTTTGATGTGAATATCATGCATACATTTGGCTAATTGCAATTGAAATTTGTCAAGCATGATATTCTTAGTTCTAAGTCACTTTGCAATGTTAAGGACTTATGTGATTTCTTTGCATTCTGATTTAGGGTTAAATGTTTACACAAACCTTTTTCGCATTCAACCTTATGTCATGTGCAAGTTTCACATTTTCATGCATTGATTAGGTGGCTTAACAAGTCAATTACCATATGTCATTTTCTGATTTGCCATGATATCTTGCTGTCCTGTTATATTTCCGATGGGTTGTTATGTGCTCTTGAATTCTTATAAACTCATATATAACCCATCTTAGGAAACTCCATTCACGAAAGTTATTTATTTATTTTTTTTTTTTGTGCTTGATGTTCTGTGCTTTTCTTAGAGCCAATTATCCATGGGTTTTACCCCGTTTGCTTGTGATGATTGTTTCTTTCATTTGTATGTACCTAGTTATAGGTTCCTTAGATTAGGTTTAGATTAGGACCCCAAAGATGGTGGAAGTCGATGTCCATTCCGACTATTATCTTGTACTATTTGTTTTCTCGACATATGTCTCGGGTCCCATGCATTGTATAAAACCCGACGAGTTGCGGGTTTCCTTTCTTTCCTTATTATTTTCTCTTTCATATTCTTTAGGATTGCATGATTAGATTTATTGCTTTTTTTCTTGATTGTTTACTTCATGTCTTGCACTTTCAATTACTCTGATTGATTCCTTTTATTGTTTTTTTTTTTTTTTTTTTTCAGAAATAGAATAGCATAAAAGTAATCCACCACGCGTGATCGCTTAGCTTAGAATTGGTGATCCCGAAAATATAAAAAGAGATGCATGGACATGTTAGAAAAAACACAACATACTGTTAGGTACCGAAAGGGCGCTAATAGCTATATTAGCGTAACCCAAGTCCCCAAATTTAGATATCTGGTTGCGTAGGAATTGAGGGAACTCTCCCAACCCTCGATTGGGTTTTCTAGCCAACCCCCAAAAAATATATATAAGGCTAGTGGCGACTCTTGTATGTTTTTAGGTTGTTAAATACCTAGATCGTATAAATAAATTCGCTGTCACGTGGGGTACGAGCTTGGGAGAGCTCGCTATCTTATGATCAAGTACTCCTAAACCCGACCTTTCCCCCTTTGACTCGAGGGCGGCAAGATCAGGTCTCGACATGCTTTCATTGATATGTTACGTTATTTTGAAAAGGTTCTCAAGTAAGTTGATGATTGTTATACTTTATATTGAGACTTTCTCTATGAGTATGGTGATCAATTTGTGTAGTATAGACCGGTGAACCTTCTATTTGCTGAATTTAGGCTCATTGGTTATTGACTTTATCTTTCCAAATCAATAGAAATGTCGATCCTACCTGCCTCCCCTATGGTCTATTATGGGGCATTGGTCGACTTCACTTGGCAAGAGGATGAGTTCATAAACCCCGGTTTCTTGGATATGGTCTTTATCTAGATCATGTCTCGTTTGGTTGTGGATATATGGCCTCCGACAAGGCCAGTCATGCTTAGGTTCATCAGAATGTACGCTTGTGTTAATGGGTATACGTTGGGTCCCCTCCCACTGTTCGTCAACGGACAAAGGGACGGAGGTAGCCCCCGCATGGAAGGGAGGTGGGAGGGCAGCTAGATTTTTGGGACTTGGAACATTTTTGGATGGAGCTAGGGGCCAAGGTTAGGCGACTACATGTGCAGCTAGGTTGGGATGGGGTGACCAACTTATAGCCTGATGTAGTTAATACCACTAACCTTTTTGAATTCTCTAGTGTACCCAATTGATCACTTGACACACACACACACACACACACACACACACACACACACACACAAGGAATGAAGTTGCATGCTTAAGAAGAGTGACACACACACACACACACAAAAGGAATGAAGTTGCCTCATTTGTAGAAGTTCGTGTATATTCCTAGGTTGTTTTAGACACACACACACACACACACACACACACACACACACACAACACACACACACACACACACACACAAGGAATGAAGTTGCATGCTTAAGAAGAGTGACACACACAAAAGGAATGAAGTTGCCTCATTTGTAAAAGTTCGTGTGTATTCCTAGGTCATTTTGGTCAATTATGCTTAAGAAGAGTGACACACACACAAAAGGAATGAAGTTGCATGCTTAAGAAGAGTGACACACACAAAAGGAATGAAGTTGCCTCATTTGTAGAAGTTCGTGTGTATTCCTATGTTGTTTTAGTCAATTACGCTTTTGCATGCTTAAGAAGAGTGAAATGAATAAGATAACTATGCTACGTTAGCCATGACGTGTTGGGGGCATCACAGAGATCACTTCTTGTGGACTTGTTGAAAATTATTCTAAAGTTAGTTCATGGCCATTTAGAAATAGAAGATGCTCTAGTGAGATCGTCGCGGATGGAAAGAGATTAAGTTAGTTTGATAATGATTGAGTGACATTATTTTTTTGACCCAAAACAAGGAATCCCTTAAATATGATGCAAAACGGATCTTGTTTTATCATTGATAAGAGATTTCTCTATGAAAAATACGAATCGGAGTTTGAAGAAAGGGAAGTAAAACAAGTCCTCAACTTGGAGTAGAAAGAGGAGGACTTATTCAATCACATAGTTTGGGCTCCTAGAATATGGCGCCCTTGGGGCTTTCTATTTGATGGCATCGAAAAGCCAAATTCATTGAGAATTCCTATTAGGCTAGGTCATTTTGGAGCAAACGGATCATTTATGATGAAATGAAGGAGCTTCAAGAGAATGATTCAAAGTTTTTGCATAGTGGAACCATGCAGTACTTGACATGAGATAGATCTTCCAAAAAACAAGGCTTTTTTTCAAATAAACCAATCCATTTGAGACCTTATAGATCCACTCTTTTTCCTATTCAAAGATCAACCCTTTGTCTCTATATTTTCACATCGAGAATGCTTTGTAGATGAAGATATGCCAAAGGGGCTTCTTACTTGCCAAATAGATTCCCCTACATCTATATTTAAATTAGATTTATCAAGAACATGCAAGAAAAGCACTTCGAATTGTTGATTCATTGCCACAAATGGTTTAGAACCCATAGTTCATTATCTAATGGATTTTTCTGTTCTAATACTCCATTTGGGTGTTATTAGTATTTATCAAATGTATTCCTATCTAACGAATGGCTATTTGATCAAATGATAAAGACATTCTTGAGAAAAAGATGGCTTTTCTCGGATGGAATGACAATTGGATTCATGCAACAGTAGAAAAGTTTTCCATTTCTCAGCCAAAAAAATGTGGCCATTAAATAAGGATTAAGTGGAACATAATTGATTGAGTGGTAGAGTCATGGAAACACCTTGTTCTTCCCAATTTTGGACCTTAGTTCCATGGAACAATATGCAACCGAAACAAGGAAGAATTGAAATTCTTTGTGTGACAAAGACGGAAGGAAAAAGATTATGCATAGTGTTAAGATCTAAGCATTGAAATTGAACAATTTGTCATAGATTTTGGTTGCATATGTGACAACGATGTTTCCATTTCGATATTTAATGTCCAACCAAAGGAAGAAAACAATGGAAGGGAAATTTGAAGACTTTGTTTGCTTTAATGAAAATGAATGATTAGAAAAATATTTTCTCAAGAGTGATCGTTTACATCGCTTGAAATAAATAGTCAATGAGAAATGTTTTCATTATCAACAATGACTTATATTTAAATGTTTTTGTGAACAATGAAAAAAATATTTCTTTCTTTCATTTCTGTAGATGATACGAACAATACTTTTTGTTCTTAATAATGATTGTTTATATCACTCACAGAAATAAATAAACAAAAAGTATTTTTACCATCCATGAAACGATACTTTCTATTAAAAAAATGATTACTTGTGTCGCTCACAAAAATAAATGAACGAAAAGTATTTCATCATTTGCAAAAACATTAAGACATAAATTGTTAGTCGATAATGAAAATAATTTTCATTAACTAATTATTTCAGATGATATAAATGATCATTTTTTAAGAAAGCGTTTTCCAAAATCAAATATTCCACACTAGATGGACGCACCTAAGACTCCGCTTGAAATAAATGTCGAAGAGAGCGGACCACGTCTATACAATGATATCGCTTTCCTCGTATCGGCCCGGAGCTTGGATTGCTAGATCTGCTCAGAACATGGTTTATCATGAATTATCTAAATAATAATTCATTGACTAAGACCTCGTCTTCAACGTCAACGTCAACGTCAACGTCAAAGTCAAGGAAACATGACAATCCAGAAAAGAATAATAATAACAATAAAAAATAGACAGGGACCCCATCATGGACCATGGAAATGACGACGACAGTCACCATCCCCTCCGTAGCATTCAAGCACCGTTCGGGGGTGGGGATCCGACCGATCCCGAGTGTGAAACGCGTGCTTTCCGGGAAATTTCTTCATGTTTCTCGCCCCTTCCGGCTTCTTCGTCGACCGTTCACATTTCACGATTGAAGAAAAAAACTCCTTCGCGCGAGCAGAAATGTCAAGCTCGTACGGCATATAGTACAGTGGTGGCATTTACACAGAGATGATGCAGACTGACGTCGCTTTAATTCCTGTCCATTCGTCCGTCTTCTTTCCCGACCCCCTCTCTCCTATTAAATTTGATTGTGATACCTAATTGTTTTCTTTTTTTTTTTGGTCCGTCGTCCGATTAACTCGTGGAAATGTTGTTCATTTTAACCCGTTACTTATTTTTTTTTAAATCTTTTAGGTATAGATGGGCATCTTCCTAAGAGTATTCCCAACTAAGCACGCTTAATTTTGGATATCTAAAACTAAGTATTGTTGTTATATTGAAAGGCGCTAATTTGTTGGGGGTGTGGTTTATTCTTCCCATCGACGGGATGACATGAGGATCTCGTGATGTCAAAGGCTTTTATAATTTGAGTCTATATTTTATTGATAATTTGGATTGGGCCCATGTGTATATGGTGTAGGTGGAATTCTTCAGCCTAGTTTCTGTGTGAATTAATATAAAACCTTGCATCTCAAATTTTCTTTTTCACTTTTACTCTCTATTTTCTTTATGATCGTGTGACAAATCTTAACATAATTCTAGTTTTCACACACACACGCATAGACATTTCATGATTGCTCTCCCCTATGCAATGTACAAATTCATTTCCTCCCCCTTTGCTATCATGGAAGCTTGCTAAGAGCCGCTCCTTATTCAGGGCTTCTGGCAACCATTTCTCACTCTCGTTGGACCAGGTTATTTAATTTAAAAGATTTTCCATCATAAAGTAAAAAGTATTATGTGTAAGGCGATGATTAAATTGGACACGACATTTCGACACGCAGGGCGAAACATGGAATGCGGCCATATCACTTCCCACCTTTGTCGGCTTGAATCGTTACTTAAAAGATTTTCTATTGCAAAGTCGAAAGAATTACATATAAGGGGATGATTAAATCGGACACGACATTTCGACACGCTGGGCGAAACGTGGAATGCCGCTATTGACAATTGATAGCTGATTTCGACCCATTTTTTAAGTGGACAATATCGATTTGTCCTGAAACCTATTATGCAAATGCTGTATTAGCCATAAACTTTTCAAATATTTGCCAATGAAGTCAAGAAGACTTGCGTAGGATTTGAATGCGATTTTTTCGGCCGATTGCCATCGGGAAATCATCCCACATGACAATGCAAGTAGGACGTTACGTTGTCTCGAGTGAGGATGGCGAGTCTCGCATGACTAAATTCATCCGTTAACCTTGGCAGCGGCAAAGCCTAGGGAGCATTTGGCAATTTCTTCACGGCAAGTCCTGACGAAAAGCTTATACCGGTCAACTGCGGGGACTGAAACAGTTGCCCACGATTCAAGACTCGTTGCTTCGAAAGTCCCCGAGTCGTCTCTCTCTCTCTCTCTCTCTCTCTCTCCCTCTCTCTCTCTCCTCTTCCAAAAGTCGCTAGCCTGTGTTTTCGATCGATAATTTTCTGAGAAACCGTGTCTCTTTCCCTCCATTCATTATCGTACTGATTTGATCTTTTTCGTCTCCCAAATGTACGAGTCAATGATTTGTCCCGTTCTCCGCATCGAGTCCTCCAAGAAGCTTCTCCTTTTCACGCACTACTCTCACTCTCGTCACTCTATATATAGCAGTCCCTTTCGTCCATAATACGTGCACACCCTCAGATTTTACTTGCTCTGAGTATCCTTCGAGTATTAGTGGCTTCCACTTTAAAGTTAGATCAGACACCAGTCTCATTACTTGAAACCCAAGAGAAATGACGGTGAGATTTCTTTTTGTCCTTCAAGAAGTTATTCTTTTTTTTGCATATTGTGTGTATCTTACGCACTTCTCTGAGATGGGGTTCTTGATGTTACTCTCTCCTGGCTTTTCTTGAACACTTCTCTCTGTATCTCTTTGTCTCAAGCTTCATGAGTTGTCGTTTCTTTCTTTGCTGTTGTATCTGTTTTTGTAAATAATAATGCTCGGAATAATAAAATGATGCTTTGAATTCCTATTCATTGTTTGATTATATACGGCTAACTTTGTTTAATCGCTAGTGTATCACACCACTTGTGAATGCCGAGTTCAGTCATCTTAAGAGATTGATATTTGCTCAAGATCTAACTGGGTTTTGCTTTCCTCAAACTTTTGCAGAAGTTGGTGGTGAAGGTGGATCTACATGATGACAAAGAGAGGAGAAAGGCCATGCAAGTAGTTTCTAAGTTTGAAGGTATTGGCCCTCTCCGTCTCTGTTTGTCCCCTTCTTTCTCCCACTGAATATTCAAGTCGTCACTGTGATAACTAATCATCTTGTAATTGAAATGTTTGGCTTTATCACTAACCTTTGTAACATAATGCTTACCAGGGATTGGGTCTCTGGCTATGGACTCGAAGGACAACAAACTAACAGTATCCGGCGAGTTCGACCCAGTGGAGGTGGTGAACAAACTGAGGAAATCTTGGACCACAGATGTTGTGAGTGTTGGACCAGCTAAGGAAGCCGAGGGCAAGAAAGACGAGGGCAAGAAAGAAGAGGGCAAGAAGAACGAGGATCAAGTCGCCAAAGCCTATCAAACATACTATCCCATACCGATCACATATTACCATGTGCCCTGCTATGAAACCCCGAATTGTGTCATATGTTGAAATTGTTTGTGCTTCCTGACCAATTCAGGACTTGGTTTGTGCACTGGAGAGGATTGAATAAGTAAGGTCGATTATGCCTTGTGAACACAAGAACAAGTGAAGTACCTTTTCTAGAATATTAGGTATGGAAAATCCATTTTGTGCTCCATTTCAGCAAAAGATTGTCTTCAGTGACTGGAATATTATTTTTCTGCTGAATTATAATATTCTTGAAAAGAGTATGGCCAGATACTAAGTATGATCCATGCTCATGTTCTGTTGACTTAGTAATTGTTTTGGCGTTTTGGCTTATGGTAGATTCTCGTGACTGGTCAGGTCAAATGACTTCAAACAAGCTGCGAGCAAGCAGGTTATACTTGCTGAAATTACTTGAAAACTTCTTAACCAAATCAAGATAAGAAAGTATGACCTTAGACCTTGGATGCCGAAAATTGTTGTCGTTTTCTTGTGTTGTTTGCTTAAATTTGATCGCGTGTGAACCACTTATAAGCCTTTTAACTAACCAGTGCCGTTCTTATCAATTGAATGAGAAGAAAAAAAGACAGCTCTGTTTCATTGCGTTGTTTGAAAGTACTTGATGACATCGCTACAGCCCTCATCTTTGAATGCGGATATATTTCCCTATAAGTTGAAGGGGAAAAGGAAGCTTTTATGACCATTATTTGCGGACTTGATGTGCCTGCCTCAGGGGCCGAAGATGGATTGTGGGATGCTCTTTTGTTCATCTTTGAAGACGTGATATATACTTGTATATCATACCATCCTAGTTAACAAACTCAAATTGGCATATCATTCTCACTCAATCTTCTCCAAACCAGCAGAAATAAATTTCATTAATAAGAGTCATATGTCACAAGCTAGTTGATATAGCGTTCCTTTACTCGTATGGTTTTAGTAATTTCTTTCTTAGTCAACCCTTCTCACACTCACAAAGATGGTGGAGATTTTTTTTTTTCTTAGGAGAGAGAATCTCTAAATCTTAAATACTTGTGAGATGATATAAATAAAAGTGAGGAAACCCCCTTCATATACAAGTGCTCTTTAGATTACAACCATAAATCTCTCCTCAATTTAACAGTGGAAATTCTATCTTATAATTTACCATCTATCCACATTTATCACAAAAACACTTCAGAATAATGTACACTTATGATATTTGCTCGTCCCTAGGAATATTCTCAAGAAAAGTAGAAAGGCTTGCCTGATCTTCTTGGATCATTCTCGGTCCTTCGTGCACTAGAAACCTTTGAACCATGACATTCTTCTCCATCTAATCAGGCAACGCTCTTGTCGCATTTTGTCGCATTTTCAATAGGGAATGCATCGATTTGCTTTTTGAATCGCCAGAGAGCTTCCATAGGCTCTCAACTAGCTTCACTCTCTAGTAGACCTTTCCATTAGATCAATTATTCTTTGCTTTGCGCACAATACAACTTTCATTTAACTCAATCTACCCTGATGAAGTTGATGTCACAATCATATGAGTTTTTGCTCCAAGAGATACCCATTGTGACTCTCCTTGATCTAGGTCTTCTTCATCTACATGAAAATGTTTAAGCATACTCACATGTAATATTGAATGTACCTTTGGTTTCGGCGGGAGCTCCAATATATGCTACCTTCTCGACTTGTTGCAACACTTGGAGTGGCTACTCATAACGATGGATCAATCCCCTATGCATGTCTCGATGTCGAAGAATTAAATGTAGTTTTGCCAACACCAGGTCCTCAACTTGGTACTCCATGTGTCGTCACTTCTTGTCAACCCATTTCTTCATGTGCATTGAGGCATTGTGTAGACAAGTCCTTACCAAGTCCACTTGCTTTTACCACTCCTTAGCAAACTTATAAGTCAATGGGCTACTCCCTTGTTAGCTCGTTGCAACCGTACCCAAAGTGAGTGGTCGCTGCCTTGTGATGATCTTGAAAGGACTTTGGTTTGTAGACTCACTTTGCTGCGGGTTATAGGATAACTCCTATAACCGGGCTACATCGATCAACTTCGCACAATTCTCTTACATTGTGCTCATGTAGTGTCTGAAGTACAACTCCAAGAGCACATTCACTCTCTTTGTCTAACTGTTGATTTTGGGATGTAGACTCGTGGAGAAGTTGAGGCTTCGACTTGAGCATTTTAAAGAGCTTAGTCCAAAATCTCCTTGTGAATTGAGGATCATGGTTGCTCACGATTGTTTGCAGTATGCCCCAATACTTGATGATGTGCTTTAGGAATAGCCAAACCACCTCCTCAGTTGGGAAGTCCTTTGTTGCTCACACGAAGGTCACTTACTTAAAGAACCGATCCACCATGGCCATGAGAGTCTAGACATCCTTTGGACTTAGGTAAATTCACAACGAAAACTGTGGGGACACTTTACCACGGATGCTTCAGGATAGGAAGTGGCTGATGGGGCCTTGCCGACGACCATTGTTCAAGCTTGTCTTGTTGCACACAAGACCCATCCTCACATAAGCGTCCACATCAGTGCATAGGTGTGGCCAACAAGTGCCATAATGTGATGTATCCCTAGATAACCTGCCCACTTAGAATTATAGTACTTGCATGGCACCTCATTCTGTAGTTTTCCATGAAGCAACACGTACAGTTGTTGCCCCTTAGGTTGCCTTCACATCGGAATTGTCAAGTCTTGCCTTCTCATGCATGCTCAAGGAGTGCGTTGGCAGATGGGTTGTGTAATAGCCCTTCCTTGATGTTCTCTATCCATGGACATTCATGTTACACTCCCACCCTACTTGTGGTATGAGAGGGTGACTCGACGGGTCAGTATCAACGTCCCAGGCACGTTGATCATCCCAAAATATTTTATCTTTGATTAAGTATATGCGAGAGCGAATTAAAAACAATCCCTGTACACAGACAAACATGGAAGTTGGACAACATCTATACAAGCAAAAGCAAACAAAAACAACATATATTCACACATATATACACATATAAAAGATTATTATGATTACACAACCATCTTAATCCTAGGCTACTTATCTTCATTACCACACATCGATGAATAACAGGCTGGGGTAATCTAGCTCCTCTATCAAGCTACTCCAAAAATGGCCCCCATCCTAGGCCTTTCTTCTATAATGCTCCCGTAGGATCCACCAGAAGAATGAGGCCTTGGATGGGACCTAAAACGTCCCCATAAAAAATGAGACACCAAGCCTTCTACACATAGGAAACCAAGGTACCAACCCTTTCTTGGACTCATATAGTGATAATATACTTCCGGTAAGTGACGTCCTCTTCTAAGTCTATTATATCCATCACGGTAGTAACCATATCAATTGGAAGATCGGGATGGACGGGTGGTATGGTTGGTTCACCCATCCCACACCTGAAATGGTGAAAACAACAAGAGTAAGTTGATGACTTAATAAGTGGAAATCCATAATTCTCCTATAGGAAGATGTCTTGCCATTGATCCTTAGATATAAGATCACCACCCACTTGTCGATGGCAAATCAATAGCAAGATTCATGCCTTGCCTTACTTATACATATAAAGAGCTCTCAATCAGCTATGTGCTTTCAAGCATAAAATACAATGAGTTAGTACATAAAAACAAGCTCTCCAAAGATTTGTGGCTTATGATCATTCCATTCATTAAGAGGGATGTGTGCATCACATAAAACTCATTCAAATACTAAGTGACCCAATGCCAACATATGCTTAAATTGATGCAAGGACTCAACAATACATATCAAACAAATCCAGTTTTTGCAAGCCTTAATTCCGGTATCGATGCAAGCATCAATTCAAACATCATAAATGCATCGGTCATGGACCACACATGGACTTTCAGTTTATTTCAGTTAGTTTAGTTAGTTGAAATCCATCAACTCTTCCAGTATCAACTGGGCATCAATCCCCATTTTGGCAACCAGCATCATCTTGATCTCATTATCAGGACATCATTTAGGGCGACCCCCAGGCATCGGCTTCACCCAAGCCAGCATCGTCTACGATCTCAATATCAAGACGGCATCTAGGGCTTTACCCAAGCAACGACCTAACATAACCCAACGTTAGCAGTAAAAGTCCATCATGTATCCATGCATTCAAACATCAATCAGTCCATTTTTATCTTGAATTATTAGCCGAATGAAAGGCCCGAAGGTGTGCTGTACAAAGTGAATCAATGACTTTTGTGCCCTATTACTAGACTCATGCCGGATGTGATTTGAACTCATGATTTTGACTTGGAATCGTTCGCCTTGGCTTCGGCATCGACCCGATGTTTGTCACAAGTAACAACGCACTTCAATATTGTCCTAAGATCAAGTGTGGGCCGTGCACCCACCTCAGCACACGTCCAATTTGCCGAGACCTTTCCTTGCCATCCAGGTGTGCTTGACACTCATGCGAGACCATGATTTACTTGATGCAAAGACAAGTAATTGAAAACACGCAACAAGCACAACATACAAGCAAACACAAGCAAGTGATGACAAGATCCTAAATCAATATGCATAGTACATCGCCCTATCGAAGAGCTAGGAAAGTCTACTTACAACTTTTGAAAGTAGCTCCAAGATGCTCTTTTGGTGACCGAACAGCTCCTAAGGTGGCTTGTTGAGGAAGGCGTGAAAGAGATGAGAGAAATGGAAAGGAAATGAGAGAATGGCTAACCCTTAAAATGTGAGGATGCCTTCTCCTATTTATAGGCCTCTTCCTTTTAGATTTTATGCAAACTCATGATTAAGCCTAAAATACGAGTTGGTCTATCTAGCTTCCTTAGTTGACGCCTATACTTTTGTGTTTAATTTTGATTGGTCCACCTATTTGCTTATCCTCCAACGCTCACTCTAGACTCATTATTGCCTATGGCGCCTAAGGGACACATAAGCCCTTTTAATGCCTAATGTATTCTTAATTAGTTGGTTCTTGCCTTGTTCATCAAGGCTATAATTTAGGCCATCATGCCCTAAGATTCACCTAAGATTCTAGAGGACACATAATTTGATGATTCATTAAAGTCATTAATGAACTAATGTCCAAAATCCTTAAATGAGTGCCTAAATATTTTTGCCAAGCTACTTGAAAAGCAAGTTTTCTCTCTCCCCCAATTGACATGTGTCATATAATGGATAAGGATAGACTATGGTAAAAGGTTATGGAAGATTCTAGAACCCCCAATTACCTCTTGACACTTGCTCAATGATTTATCCCCACATTAATTGATTTGTGTTAAAATCTCATCCAAGGAAATCATGAGACTAACATAGGATGCTGCCTAATTGGAGAAGTCATTAATATTTGTACACGATTGACGGTTCTATGAGAATCGAGGTTCATGCCAAAATTTACTAAACTTTAACCAAATGAGGGTGACTAAGTGGGTAGCCTTCTTAAACTTGTCAATGATCATTTTCAATTAGAATTGGTCCATTGGATGTCTTAAAATAAACTTCATGCTTAGTCTTGGTTATTTGTCCTAACCGGGTCTCGGTTGAGTGGACCAGGTCCATGGTTGAACATGTCATGCCTTGGTCCATCTAAGGTTTATGTCATTAATTCCCATGATCGACCCTCATATTGTCACACCCCTGCCCCACCTTTAGCAGGAGAGCATAACCCAGCTGGTTAGCATTGACAACCCAAGTAATGTTGAACATCTCGAAAGTCTTTTATTTTTAGTTAAGCACATGCGTAAATGATCATAACAAACAAACATAGAAGCTGGGCAAGACATACACAAGCCAAATAAATAAAAGCAACATATATTCGTATACATATTCACATATCAAAAGCTGTTTTGATTACATGCCCATTTTAGTCATGGGCTACTTTTTTTAGTTTCCATACATAGTTATTCAAAAGGCTGGGGTAGCCTAGCTCCTCTACCGAGTGGCTCCCAAAAAGAGGCCCCCATGCTAAGTTCATTCCTTTCTTGGACCCTAGTTCACCCATCACACACTACTTTTTGGACCTAGTTCCAAGATGCTTATTTGGTGGTCGGTCGGCGTCTAGGGTGGCTTGGAAGAGAAGGGCGTGAAAGAGAGGGGAGGAAGGGAGAAGAAAGGAGAGAAAGGCCAATTCTTAAAATGTGAGGATGCATTCTCCTATTTATAAGCTTCTTCCTCTTATATTTTTATGCAAACTCATGATTATGCCTAAATGACGAGTTGCCCTACCTATTTTCCCGAGTTGGTGCCTAGGTCCTTTGGTGTTGGCTTGTGATTGGTCCACCTATTTGCTTGCTTTCCAAGGCTCAATTTAGGCTCATTATTGCCTATGGTGCCTAAGGGACATAAGCCCCTTTAATGCCTAACGTTTTCTTCTAATTGGTTGGTTCTTACCTTGTTCACCAAGGCTATAATCTAAGGCAATCATAACCTAACATTCACCTAAGATTATAGGGGACACCTAAGTAGGTGGCTCACCTTTTTCATTAATTGCCTAGATTTCATGCAATCATTAGGCTTAGATGTGTTCATATTAGCCAACTTGCTCTCCAAGTTTCTTCTCTTTAACACACTAAGGTCCAAAAGCATTTAATGCATTCTTATCTTCAAGTCAAGAAGTCTATAGATTAGCTTACTACTCAAGTTGGGCATGCAACCCCCTTCCTCTCCAAGTTGGGCGTGTGGTTCTCCCATTCTAGGGTGAAAACAATTTTAAGCAACTTTCGAAATCAGCACCATTACCTTATCAAACGGACTTGAAAAATTATAAAATTTTAATATGTTGTAGAGAAGACCTTAGAAACAATTTTTTTTTTTTTTTTTTTTTTATGAGGAACCCAAACCAAATTCATTCTGTGGAAAGAGGAGAAAATCATTGAACACAAACCAAAAATTCATCCATTGAGCAGATTCAATGGTTAGAGAGAGAGACTCATTTCGAAATCCAAATCTTCAAAAAAAATCTTTGAAATTTTAATATGGTGCAGATATGAATGTCATTTAAAATTTTTGTGGAGGAAGCATGTTCAAATTCAAAAAGGAAGAGTTTATGAAAATTCGAGAAGGCAACTTGGTTATCGGTTTTACTATACTGGGCAGGTTCTATACGGTAATTAATTAAGCATTTTCCTAATCCATTTCACCTCAGAAAAATATGAAAATTAAGCATGTTATAGATCAAGATGTTTTGAACAACTTTCATGAAGGAAGCTTCTCCAAATTCGTAACATAAAAAACTCTATAAAATTGGCAAACAATAAAGGTTTTGAAATTTTGAAAATTAAATGAGGTAAATTCTAGTTAAAAAGAGGAGTGTTCCCACTTAGCCTTGAATCAAGGGTCATCCATGGCCGTACAATCTTATCTTCTAATATCCTAAGTAGGCTCTATACTAACTTGGACACTTCTCCTCTCCCTGTCTGCATGTGACCTCTTCTTTGTAGGTTCCAAAGTCTACCATTCACACCGAGATCCTAGGATATTAATGGGCCTAAGTTATAGGGATATCTTTTTCCCCACTTTATTCAATACGTTTAAATTTGTTCACACTTGTTCACACTTGTTTTTTCAAGAAATTTTGATTATCCAAGGCTGAGGTGTCCCCTTCATTAATGGCTTTAAATCCAAATCTAATCTTATCTTCTAATGTAAAGCCTCAACGTGCCAAGTGTGCGTGCTCCTTAATTTACTACATGACAAAGGCATTAAATGCAACTTGGAAAATATCTAAGTTCCGAAGGCCTTGTTATCTTGGACTAATCAAATTTGACCACGATCAACTATCTCTTTTGGCTCGGGGTTCATGCCCAAGACATGATCGGAGGAAGCAGACATAACCGGGCTTAATCGGTGAAACCAAGTTCAGACTTCTCTTTTACCATGTAGACTTCTCTTTTACATGTAAAGGGCTCAAAGTTGAGGATGTTACATATACCTTATTCTTATGGTCTAGAATCGAGGATGTTACAATTCGGGTCGATTGATGGCTGCCAACTCCTTCTTTCAACTAAGTACATTGGCCACGGAATTGGGCTTTTTAGGCATGTATCGTAGCACATAGTTGAGCTCTACAAGGAAGTCTTGCCCAAGAGCTTGCTTTGGAATCAGCTTCTTTTGGGTTTATAAGTGGCTCGTGGCGATGTTGTCAGTACTCGCCACAAAGCATGATCCCAGGAGATGATGTCGTCATGTGTGAAGGTAGTACACCACCATCGTCATTGCCTTCTCTTGGACTGTGTATTGCCATTCAGTCTCATTCAGCTTCCCTAATTCAAACATCACCGAGTGTCCTTCTTGCATTAGAAAACCACCAATAGCATAATTATAAACATCAATCTATACCTCATAGGGCTTTGAGCGGTGAGGCACCATGAGCACCGGTTCCTCAGTCATCACTTGCTTTAGCTGATTGGATGCTTTTTGATATCAAGCCTTGTCGACCATGGGCGAGGCCTTTGCCAGATTCGACAAGGCTTGCTTGAGGTTGGTGATCCGCTGGAGGAAGAAGGAAGGGAACAAAAGTACAATTAAGTCTTGGCCATCGATTTATTATGATTTTGATATGTAATGTCTGACTACAAGAAGAAAATGAAAGATTGGGAATTTTGAGACTCTTTGTTGAAAATGAATGATTTAGAATATATTTTTCAGTAAGTAATCACTTGAAATAAATAGCTACTAAAAAATTTTCACTATCGGTAATAATTTATGTCCGAACTTTTTCGTGGACAACGGAAACACTTTTCTTTTATTCATTTTTGTAAACGGTATGAATGGTATTTCCCGTTTATAAAAATGATTACTCAGATTGTTCACAAAAACGGATGAATGGAAAGTATTGTTATCATTCACAAAAACGTTGAAACAAAAATTATTAGTCAATAATAAAAATATCTTTTATTAATTAATTATTTCAAGTGATAGAAATGATAATTTATTTAAAAATACTTTTTAAATTATTCATTTCTTGCGATACCAACGCCCACTAAGATTCAGTTCGAGACGGATCTCGAAGAGAGTGGACCGCGTTTGAACAAAGATATCGCCCTTCTCAGGTCAGCTGGCAGCTTAGATCGTTCGATCCGCTAAAAAGTGGTTTATCACGGCCCTTATTTTTACATTAGCTGAACGAACCATCGCTGCCAGCAATTCTGACTGATGGGATGGACATAATTAAATAATAATTCATTGACCAAGACCTCGACTTCTCCGTCAACGTCCAGGAAACATAACAATCCAAAAAGGAATATTAATTAAAAGAAAAAAGAAAGGGCCCTGTCACGGACGATGGAAATGACGACAACACCATCTCCAACGTAGCATTTCGACCCGTTCGAGTGGATGGGATCGATCTCGTGCATGAAACGCGTGCTTTCCTGGAGATTTCATGTTTGTCGGCCCTTCGGCTTTTCTCGATCTTTTCCCATCTCACGATTGAAGAAAAAGCTCCTTTGCGCGAGCAAAAAAGTTATGATCTTTCTCATTTTTTGTCAATTTTTTTTCTTAAAAAAAATTCCCAGTAATGGCATTTCAACAGAGATGATGCAGAGAGTGACGTCTGCTTCGATTCCTGTCCGATCGTCCATCTTTTGTCCCGATCCTCTCTCCCGTTGATTTCGATTTGCCCTCATGCTACAATATTTTCCTATCATAAACTCTTAAAGAATTGAGACGGTAGAGAATCGATAATTGATCTCAGCGCCATTCTTAAATGAAAAAAATTACACATTCAAAACTCACTGCTTCAACTAAAGTCACCGAGTCGCGAGGGGCGGCTCGACCGAGTCACTTCAAAAGCCACCGAGTCGCGATGGCCGACTCGACCGAGTCACTTCAAAAGCCCCCGAGTCGTGGGGGGCGACTCGCCTCTCTCTCTCTCTCTCTCTCTCTCTCTCTCTTCCTAAAGTGGCGATCCTCTGTTTTCGATCGCCTCGACTCGTTGGGAAGCTGGGTGGCTCTTTCCCTCGACTCGTTATTGTGCTGACTGGTCGATAATTTGTCCTTTGTTTTCCGCACCGCGTCCTCCAAGAAACTTCTCCTCTTCACGCACTCCTCTCATGCTCGCCACTCTATATAAAGCAACCCCTTTCGTCACCGATAGGTGCACACACTCAGTTTCAACTTGCTCCGAGCGTCCTTCGAGTGTCTCTAGCTTCCAAATCAAAAGTCAGAGCAGTCACAATCTCAGTTCTTGAAACCCAAGAGAAATGAAGGTGAGATATCTTGAAGTCCTTCGAGAAGTTCCCTCTTTTCTTTGCATATTATGTGCATCTTGTTCACTTCTGTGAGATGGGATTTTGATGTTACTCTCTCCTGGGTTTTCTTGAACACTTCTCATGGTATCTCTCGTCTCAAGCTTCATGAGTTATCGTTTGCTTCTTTGCTGCTGTAATTGTTTATCGCATAGCATGATTGTATCTGTTAATGTGAATAAGAATGCTCGGAACACCAAATGATGCTTCGAATTCTTATTCATTGTTGGTTATATATGGCCGACTTTTTAAAACGCTACTCTGTCGCACCACTCGTGAATGTCGAGTTCAGTCGTCCTCTCGAGAGATAGATATTTACTCAAAGTCTAACTGGGCTTTGCTTTCCTCAAACTTTTGCAGAAGTTGGTGGTGAAGGTGAATCTACACGATGACAGAGACAGGAGCAAGGCCATGCAAGTAGTTTCTGGTTTTGGACGTATTGGCTCTCTCTCTCTCACCGCCACCACCCCCCCTTTTTCCTCTGTTTTTCCCCTTCATTCTCCCACTGAATGTTCAAATGTCACTGTAATAACTAATCATCTTGCGCTTGAAATGTTCGGCTTTATCACTAACCTTTCTCACATAATGCTTTCCAGGGATTGGGTCTCTATCTATGGACTCGAAGGACAACAAACTGACGGTATCCGGCGATTTCGACCCCGTCAAGGTGGTGAACAAACTGAGGAAATCTTGGCACACAGAAATCGTGAGCGTTGGAGCAGCCAAGGAAGATGATGGCAAGAAAGACGAGGGCAAGAAAGAAGAGGGCAAAAAGGACGATCAAGTCGCCAATCTCGTAAAAGCCTATGAAGCATACTATTCTACGCCGGTCACATATTACTGCGTGCCCCCTGAAGAGACCCCAAATTGTGTCATTTGTTGAAATTCTTTGCGCTTCCAGACCGAATCAGGACTTGGTTTGTGCATCGGAGAGGATTGAATAAGTAAGTGTTGATTATACCTTACGAAGATGAACAAGTGGAGTACCTTTTCTAGAATTATAGGCTTTTATTGCGTTGTTCGCTACATGCATGAGCGTAGGGTGTATATATATAGAGAGATTGGTTTTCACTTGGGGAACTCAAGTTATGTAAAATCCATTATGTACTCCATTTCAGCAAATGATTGTTTCCGGTGACTGGAATATTATTATTTTGATGAATTATAATATTCTTGAAAAGAGTACGGTCAGGTACTAAATGTAATCCATGCTTATGTTTCGTTGACTTAGGAATTGCTTTGGCTTATGATAAATTCTGGTCACTGGTTAGGTCGAGTGACTTCAGGCAAGCTGCAAACAAGCAGGTTATACTTGCTGAAATTACTCGAAAACTTCTTAACCAAACCAAGATAAGAATGTGTGCCCTTAGACCTTGCATGCCGAAAATTGTTGTTGTTTTCTTGTGTTGCTTGCTTAAATTTGATCGCGAGTGTGAACCGCGGATAGGCCATTCAACTAAGCAGTGCCGTTCTTATCAATTAAATGAGAACAAAAAAGACAGCTCTATTTCATTGCATCGTTTGGAAGTATTTGATGGCGTCGCTACAACCCTCATCAATGATTGCTGATATGTTTCCCTATAAGTTGAAGGGGAAAGGGAGTTTTTATGACCATTATTTGCGGACTTGATGGGCTTGCCACAGGACCGAGGATGGGTCGCGGGGTGCTCTTTTGTTCATCTTTGAAGACATGATATATACTTGTAAATCACACCATCCTAGTTAATAAACTTTATAATGGCGAATCATTCTCACCAATCTTCTCCAAGCCAGTAGTAATGGATTTCATTAATGAGAGTCATATGTCGCAAGCTAGTTGATCTAACATTCTCTTACCCATATGGCTTTAGAAATTTCTTTCCAAGTTAGCATATCTCACACACTCACGAAGATGGTGGAGAGAAATTCTTTTGGAGAGAGAATCCCTAAAATTTAAATATTTGTAAGATGATCCAAACAAAAAGAGGAGACCTCTTTATATACAAGTACTCTAAGTGCAGACATTTAAAGTACCAAAATTTGACACGGAAGGACACTTAAGTGCCAAAATTAGGAAAGTGACACTTAAGTATAAAAATCAAAGCAAAATGGATCACTTAAGTACCAATGATGAAAAAATCCGGCCAAAATACTAACAAGACGATTTTTCGGTGCGGCAAATGCAAAACGATGCATTTTGCACACTGACGTGGTTAGATAAGTGTAAAAACGACATCGTTTTGTTATTGATGTGGGTAAATAATTAATATAAAAATTAATTAAATTAAATTTATTTAAAAAAAAATTTTAAAAAAGGAGATTGTAGGCGGTGAGAGCCTGCGAGCCCTCGCTCAGATCTGGGGCAAGGGTTGTGGCCCTCCCCTAAATCTAGCAAGGGTCGGCGGCCTTTGGCTCGGTCGAGCGAGGGCCAACCCTCCCCCCATGGTCGTCAACCTTTCCCAACATAGCGGGAGTGTGTGTGTGTGTGTGTGTGTGTTTTTTTTTTTTTTTTTTTTTAAAATTAATTTGTATATTTTAATTCAAATCCGTGTCAAAACGACGTCATTTTTGTGTTTCTTTTCTGAGTTAGCTTTTCGGTGAGTCACGTAGGCGAGCAAAAATAATGAAAAATTGCCATGTAAGATTTCTGGTGAAGTTCACCAGAGATGGCACTTAAGTGCATCAGTTTTAAAAAAAAGTGGCACTTAAGTGTCACTTTACTAACTTTTGACATTTAAATATCCCATTATGCTAAGTTTTGGCACTTGAGCTGTACTAAGTACTTTTTAAATTACAACCATAGATGTCTCATCAATCTAATAGTGGAAATTCTATCTTCCTATATGCCAATATGTGCATTTATTATAGGAACACTTTGGAGTAGTGTACATTTACAATATTGCTCATCCTAGGAATATTCTCAAGAATACTAGAGAGGATCGCATGATCTTCTAGGATGATTCTTGGTCCTTTGTGCACGAGAAACCTTTGGACCATGATATTCTCCTCCACCTAATCGGGCAACACCCCTGTTGCATTTTTGGCATAGAATGCATTGGATTTGCTTTTTGAATTGCCAAAGAGCTTCCACAAGTTCTTGACTAGCTTTACTCTTGGGTAGACCCTCTCATCATATCAAATATTCTCGCTTCAACACACAATGCCTCTTTCATTTGACTCAATCTATCATGACAAAATCGACATCACAATCATACAAGGTTTTTGGTCCAAGAGGTAACCATTGTAACTCTCCTCGATTTGGATCTTCTTCATCTACATCAAAAAGGTTTAAGCATACTCACATGTAACATCGAATGTACCTTAAGTTTCGGCTAGAGCTACAATAAAATGTTATCTTCTTGACTTGTTGCAACACTCAAAGTGGCCCTTCGTAGTGACAGATCAATGCCCTATGCACGTATTGGTATCGAAGAACAAAGTGTAGTTTTGCCAACACTAGGCGCTTGACTTGGTACTCCATGTGTCGTTGCTTCTTGTCAGACCATTTCTTAATTGCTTTGAGGCCTTGTGTAGACAAGTTCTTACCAAATTGCTTGTTCCTGCCACTCCTTAGCTAACTCGTAAGCCACTGGGCTGCTTCCTCGATAGCCCGTTGCAATTGTTTTCAGAGTGAGTGGTTGCTGCATTGTCATGATCTCGAAAGAACTTTGTTTAATAGACTCGCTTTGTTGTAGCTTATAGGATAACCGGGCTACATCGATCAACTTTGCACAATCCAATAGCACATTCATCCTCCATTTGACCAACAATTTAAGGATGTAGACTTGTGGAAAAGTTGAGGCTTCAACTCAGCAACTTAAAGAGTTCGGTCTAGAATCTTAGAGTGAATTGAGGATCGTGGTTGCTCATAATCGTCTACGTTATGCCCCAATATTGATGATGTGCTTTAGGAATAGCCGAGCTACCTCGGGAAGTCCTTTATCGCTAGCATAAACATTGTGTACTTAACGAATTGATCCACCACGACCATGAGAATTCGATACCCTTTAAACTCGCTTGTCTTGTTGGCAAACAAGACATGTCCTCACACAAGCGTCCACATCGTCGTGTAGGTGTGGCTGAATGTAATGATCCTCCACAAGTGACATGAAGCGGTGGATCTCTAGATAACTGCCCACTTGGAATTGCGGTACTCGCGTAGCATCTCCTACCATAGCTTCCCATAAAGTGACATGTACAATCGTCATCCCTTGGTATAGAGTAGATCACCCTCACATCAGAATTTTTGAGTCTTGCACTCGTTGGTTGGGTTGTGTCATAACCCCTCCTTAATGCGCTTGGTCCATAGACATTCAGGTTGATTGATGGCTGTCAACTCCATCTTTCAACTGAGTGCATCACTCACGGAATTGGGCTTTTTAGTCATGTACTGTAGCATGTGGTCAAGCTCTGCAAGGAAGTCTTGCCTAAGAGCTTGCTTTAAAATCAGCTTTTTTTGGACTTAGAATTAGCTCGTGGTGACATTGTCAATCTTCACCGTGAACCACAATCCCAAGAGATGATGTTACCTTGTGCAAATGTAGTACACTAACACCGTCATTGCCTTTTCTTGGACCATGAATCATCCTTCGGTCTCATTTAGCTTCCTTGATTCAAATGCCATTGGGTGTTCTTCTTGTATTAGAACACCACCAATAGCATAATTGAAGGTGTCAATCTCTACCTTATGGGGCTTTGAGTGGTTGGGCTGTACAAGCATTGGTTCTTTGGTCATAATTTGCTTTAGCCGATCTAACGCCTTTCGACATCGCACCTTGCCGATCATGGGCGAGGCTGGCAACCAATTAAAAGAAGAAGGAAGGGAAGGGAAGTATAAACAAGAGGAAGAAAATGAAGGATTGGGTATTTAAAGACTTTTTGTTAATAATAAGTGATTTGGAATATATTTTTCTATAAGCAATCACTTAAATTTTTTTTATTGTCAACACCAATTTATGTTTGAACGTTTTCATGAATGATGAAAACACTATTTCCTTCATTCATACCTAGGCACGATACTTTTCGTTCGTAAAAATAATCGTTTGTATTGCTCACAAAAATGAATGATTGAAAAATATTTTCATTATCCACGAAAACATTTAGAATTATTGTCGATAACGAAAATACTTTTCATTAATCGATCATTTTAAACAATATAAATGATTATCTTTTAAGAAAATGTTTTTCAAAATCATGTATTTCATGGGAGACGGACGGGCCCAAGGTTCAGCGAGAGAGAGATGTCGAAGAGAGTGGGCCACCCTTAGACAATCAGCTTGTAGCTTGGATCGTTCAATCTGCTAAAACGCGGTTTATCAGGGCCCTTATTTTTATCATCGCTAAATATGAACCATCGATGCCAGAAATTCTGCCTGATGTGATCGGACTATATTTAAATTATAATTCATTGACCTAGACTTGGACTTCAACGTCCACGTCAAGGAACATAAAAAATCCAAAAAAAGAATAATAAAATAATAAAAAAAGAAAAGAAAAGAAAAAGACAGGGCCCTAATCATAGACGATGGAGACAACGACGTTTCGAGACAGGGATCTGGAGATTTCAGATTGCTTTTTCGATCTTCCGCAATTTACTACTGAAGAAAAAGCTCTTTTGCGCGAGCAAAGATGTCAAAAGATCGTAGCCCAGTGGTGGCATCTTCACAGAGATGATGCATAGAGTTATGTCAGTTTCCATTCTGGTTATAGTCCATCTTTTGTCCTGAACTCATATCTTTCTCCCGTTATTCGATGATGTCTTTCTCCCGTTATTTGATTATCCTCGTGTTGAAAGATTTTCCTATCATAAAGTCTTAGGCTACATTTGGTACTTATGATAAAAGTTGGGACCGAATTATATCTTATGTTTAGTTTCTGTCCCAAATAAAATAAAGTCGGATATAAAATCTTAGGCTATATTTGGTATTTTTTTTCCTATTTTTATTTATATATTTGAATTTGTTTCTACTATATTATAATCTATATTATTACATACTTTAGGAATAATAATATAGTTTATTATTCGATAAAATTAAGGAATCATGGAAGGGATTAAAAAAATAAATAAAGTCGCGATCCTCTGTTTTCCATCGTCTCGACTCGTTAATTGTCTGAGAAACCGTGTGGTCTCCCAAATCTGTGCTGGTCAACAATTTGTACCTTCGTTCTCCGCATCGCGTCCTCCAAGAAACTTCTTACCTTCGCGCACTCCCCGCATGCTTGCCACTCTATATAAAGCAATCCCTTTCGTCTACTACGATCAGTGCGCACGCTCAGTTTTTACTTTGCTCTGAGTGTCCTTCGAGTGTTTATAGTTTCCAAATCAAAAGTTAGAGCAGATACCAATCTCAGTCTTTGAAACCCAAGAGACATGAAGGTGAGATTCTTTTTGTCCTTAAAGAAGTTGTCCTTTTGGCATAGTGTGTATTAATGCACTCCTGTGAGATAGGGTTCTTGATGGTATTCTCTCCTGGGCTTTCTTGAACACATTTCTTGGCATCTCTTCATGAGTCATCGTTTGTTTCTTTGCTGCTGTAATTGTTTATCGCATAGCATGAATTTGTCCGTTTATGTGAGTAATAATGCTCGGAATATCAAATGATGCTTCGAATTCTTATCTTGTTTAAACGCTAGTCTTATCACACCACTTGTGAATGTCGAGTTCAGTCGTCACCTTAAGAGATTGATATTTACTCAAAATCTAACTGGGTTTTGCCTTGCTCAAACTTTTGCAGAAGTTGGTGGTGAAAGTGGACTTACATGATGACAGAGACAGGAGCAAGGCCATGCGAATAGTTTCTGGTTTTGGAGGTATTGGCTCTCTCTTCTCCTCTCTGTTTCTTTCCTTCATTCTCCCATAGAATGTTCAAATCGCTGCTGTAATAACTAATCATCATATGCTCGAAATGTTCGGCTTTTTAACTGGCCTTTGTCGCATTTTGTTTTCCAGGGATTGGGTCTCTGGCTATGGAATCGGAGGACAACAAACTAACAGTATCGGGCGATTTTGGACCCGGTCAAGGTGGTGAACAAACTAAGGAAATCTTGGCACACAGAAATCGTGAGCGTTGGAGCAGCCAAGGAAGATGATGGCAAGAAAGACGAGGGAAAGAAAGAAGAGGGCAAGAAGGACGATCAAGTCGCCAGTCTCGTAAAAGCCTATCAAGCATACCATCCTATGCCGGTCACATATTACTGCGTGCCCCCTGAAGAGACCCCAAGTTGTGTCACATGTTAAAATTCTTTGTGCTTCCAGACCGAATCAGGACTTGGTTTGTGCACTGGAGAGGATTGAATAAGTAAGGTTGATTATGCCTTGTGAGCACAAGTAAAAGCGGAGTACCTTTACGAGAATATCAGGCTTTTATTGCACTTGTATGTGCGTAGGGTGTATATGTAAAGAGATTGGTTTTCACTTAGGAACTCAAGGTATGGAAAATCCATTATATACTCCATTTTAGCAAACGATTGTTATCGGTGACTAGAATATTATTATTTTGCTGAATTATAATATTCCTGAAAAGAGTACGGTCAGATAGTAAATGTGATCCATGCTTGTGTTCCGTTGATTCAGTAATTGCTTTGGCTGATGATAAATTCTGGTGACTGGTCAGGTCAAGTGACTTCAGCCAAGCTGCAGTCGAGCAGGTTATACTTGCTGAAATTACTCGAAAACTTCTTAACCAAACCAAGATAAGAAAGTGTGGCCTTAGACCTTGCATGCGGAAAATTGTTGTCGTTTTCTTGTGTTGCTTGCTTAAATTTAACCGCGGGTGTGAATCCCGAATGGGCCATTTAACTGACCGGTGCCGTTCTTATCAATTAAACGAGAAGAAAAAATGCAGCTCTGTTTCATTGCATCGTTCGGAAGTATTTGATGACATCGCCACAACCCTTATCAATGATTGCTGATATATTCCCCTACAAGTTGAAGGGAAAAGGGAGCTTTTATGACCATTATTTGCGGACTTGATACGCCTGCCACAGGGCCGAGGATGGATAGGGTGCTCTTTGGTTCACCTTTGAAGACATGATATATACTTGTATATCATACCATCCTAGTTGACGAACTTCATAATGGTAAATCATTCTCACTCAATTGTCTCTGAATCAGCAGCAATGGATTTCATTAGTGAGAATCATATGTCACGGGCTAATTGATCTAATGTTCTCTTTCGTGTATAGCTTTAGTAATTTCTTCCCAAGTCAATTTTTCTCACACTCACAAGGATGGTGGTGAGAAATTCTTTTGGAGAGAGAATCTCTAAATTTTAAACAATTATGATACAAATAAAAGGGAGAAGACCCCTATATATACAAATACTCCTCAAATTATAACCATGGATGTCTTCTCAATCTAATGGTAGAAATTTTATCTTCCAATCTACCAACTATCTGCATTTATTACGGGAACACTTCAGAATAATGAACATTTACAATAGTACTCATCCCTAGGAATATTCTCGAGAATACTGGGGAGGTTCGCCCAATATTCTGGGATCATTTTCTGTACTTCATGCATGTGAAACCTCTGGACCATGATATTCTCGTCCACCTGATTGGGCCACAACCTTGTCACATTTTCAAGATGGAATGCATTGATTTGCTTTTTGAATCGCCAAAGAGCTTCCACAGGTTCTTGATTAGCTTCATTCTTCGGTGGACCCTTCCATCAAATATATATTCTCGCTTCGGCACACAATACCATTTTTATTTGACTCAATCTGTCATCATGAAATCGACATTACGATCATATGAGGTTTTTGCTCCAAGAGGTACCCATTGCGACTCTCCTTGATTCACCTTTTCTTCATCTACATGAAAAAGGTTTAAGCATACTTGCATGTAACATCGAATGTATCTTTAGTTTCGACGAGAGCTCCAATGTATGATGCCTTCCCAACTTGTTGTGTCACACCCCCGTTCCATCCTTGGTATGAGAGCATGACCCGGCGGGTTAGCATCGACGCCCTAGGCAACGTCAAATATCCTGAAAGTCTTTTATCTTTAGTTAAGCATATGCGGAAGCAATTATAAACAATCCTCGTACAAACAAACATGAAAGCCAAGCAAGACATATGCAAGCCAAGCAAATAAAAGTGACATATTCATATACATAATTACATATCAAATGATGTTTTAATTCCATGCTCATCCTAGTTATAGGCTACTTATTTTCGTTTCCATATATAGTCAATCAAAAGGCTGGGGTAACCTAACTCCTCTATGAGTTGCTCCCAAAATTGGCCCCTATGCTAGGTTCATTTCCTTCTTGGACCCAGGTTCATCTATCACACACTTGAAATTGTGAGAATAACAAAAGTGAGTCGATGACTAAGTAAGTAGAAATTCCTAATTCTCCTATAGGAAGACGTCTCGCCGTTGATCGTTAGATACAAGATCACCACCCACTTGTCGATGGCAAATCAATAGTGTCGCGACCAAATTTTTTAGGGTGAATTACTCAAAGAAGGCTAATGGATTACTAAGTCCGAAGATTTGCACGGACCCTCCCAAGTCCTACCAATCGCGACTTGATACTAAGAAATTAACCCATTTAAATATGCAATTATACTCAATTTGTAGTCGCCACTAACCAATTAGGGTTGATTAGAAACCCAAGGAAAGTATGGGAGAATACTTTACTTTTGCGAACAAGAGATTCAATAAGTCCGAGGACATGGTTACGCTAGAATAATCTAACGCCTTTCGGTACCTTTTCATTTTAATTTCAAAAATATTTTGCACGCAGTCTTGATTGATTTTAACCTAAGCTATTAACATGCAAAGGGTGGTCATGCGGGTGCACAATTAGTAAAATAACATTCAATAAACCGAAGATTTAAATTGTAAGAAATTATAAACTACAACTTTATTAAGGTCTACTCTCTAAAAATGCATGCCCTAAACATGATTTCTAAATGATATGACACCTAATTTTTCTTTTTCTTTAAAATGTTAATTATATGCAATCTTAATTTAAATTTGATATGCATGAATTTTGCTTTAATGACATGTGAGATGCAATTCATATGACATAATTTGAACCATTACAATATGTGTGCAATCTAATTTACATGATATGTGATGGATGACATGATAATTCTATATGCATGTTCTTTTTATGATTTTTTTAATGATTCTTTTTTTAATACATATATGCAACCTACATTAAACAATGATGACATAAAATGAGATTAATTATGAACTAATTTATTAACTAACCAAGTAAATGACCTTTGTTTTTTTTTAAATGACTTAATAATTCTTATTAAAAAGAAAACAACATAATGATGCAATGTTAATCTTTGGCTTTTTTTTTTTTTTTAATTAAAAAAAAATACACAATGGGAATACTAAAACATTAAACTATAACCCACTAACTAAAGTGCAACATGTGGTGTGCATATTATGAAATTTATATGACCTAAATAACATTTTTTGTTCTTTTTTTAGTTTTGGTTTTATTAAAGGAAAATTATCCTAATTCTACATGAATCTTAAAAATCAAAATGCGTTGCTTTAAACATGAAATGTTTATGGACCTAAGTACCTAAATCCTAGATATGACATATGATGCATGATATGTGATGAGCAAATAACGATAACGCACCAAAATATGTCCTATTGAAAATCCACCAATGTAAATCAATGACATATTATCTTAACATGAATCAATTAAGCAAAGCAATCCACAAATTTATCATAAAAAGTTGAAATAATAAAAAATCTAACCCGCCGTCTCGCGGTTCAATATTTTTTATTATTATGGCTTAATATGACAAATTTCCTGATCAAATAACGATTGTATATGACAAATCATGTCAGGATCATAAGCTAAGAATTCGAATACTCAAACTGAATATAGACTAAAGAGATTACCTAGCTTGGAAAAATTATCTCCAAGATGGAAACCAGCAAGGAATGATGCCAAGTTCACCCTTCTCAAGCCTCAAGTGACCTGCATAAGGAAAATGGTACCAACAATATTGAACTTGCTGGACAACTTTGGATGAAGGATGGTCGGTGTCGAAGCGAGTGAGGGAGACAGCCGACGTCGGAGCTCCAGCGAAGACTGGGCGGCAACAACAACAGAGAGGCGCGGCATCGGTGATCGGCGAATAGTAGGGTCATGGGTCGCGGTGAATGGTGGAGAGTAGTGGCGTTGGGGCGAGCTCATGGGTGGAGGCGAATGGTGGCCGGATCAGCGGGTTGCAGGGATGCCGCGTGGTGCTTGTGGACGAGCGGCAAAGGTGGCATTAGGGTCATTGTGTGGTGAGAATAGAGATAGTGACAGAGATGGGCTGTTGGCAACAACAGAGAGGTGCGGTGGCATTGGGCTCCACCAAAGGGGGAACACGGCGTTGCAGTGAAGCGAGGTAGCAGTGAGTCGTTGTTGGTGTAGTGGGCAAGGTTGGTGGTGCATAGCTTAGGGTGATTGGTGGAAGGGAGATGGTGGTTGCACACGGGGCTTGCAGCGTGGCGATGCGGGCACGACAGTCGGCGCCGGCGTTCGCGATTGGAGACCGGCGGCTTGGGCGGCAAGGGCTTCGGTTCTGAGGAAGATGAACATGAGCAATTTTCTTTTTCTTTTTTTTTCTTTTTCCTCTCTCCTCACATCTCCCTCACCATTCTCTTTCTCTCACGTCTCCCTATCCCCTCTCTGTAGTTTCTGCACCTTCTTTTTACTTTTTCCTCTTTTCCTCTTAAAAGAAACAAAGCTCTCCTCCCTTTTCTCTCTTTTCACATTTCACTCTTTTGTTCTTTTTTCTCCGACCTCAGGTTCCGAAGCCTCGCATTATTTATTTATAGAGGAAAAACTCAAAGTTGTTGAAGATTTCCCAATATAATTGCACATATTCACTCAACCACTCAACAAGAAAAATGGCTTCAAAATCACAAAACCGCTAAATTTTTGAATTTTGAAATGAGGAGATATGTTCAACAAGAAAAATGCTTCATTATTCAAAAATTTCCAAAATCTCCCTCCACAACCAAATTTTTTATTTTATATGTTATTTATTATCCTCTATTTTTATTTTCTAAAGATAAGTTTGATCCTAAATTAGGTGTCAACAAATAGCAAGGTTCGTGCCTTGCCTTGCTTATGCATATAAAGGCTCTCAACCGTCTATGTGCTTTTAAGAATCAAAGACAGGGAGTTAGTGTATATGAACAAGCTTTCCAAAGATCCATGACTTATGATCATTTCGGTCACAAAAAGGGATGCGTGCATCTCATGAAACTTGTTCAAGCATTAAGGGGCTGTTTGGTAACCATCCAAACAGTACCCGATTTTGATTTTTTGTTCCCGAGTAGTTTTGGAACAAAATCGCGTTTGGTAAAATTTTTGTTCTCGGAAACAGATTTGGAGTAGAATAAAAAATAAATAAAAAAAGTTGATTCTTTGTTCCCGAGAACAATTTTAGAATCAAATTTATCTAAATTTTCCTTTTTCCTTCTCTTTCTTCTTTTATTCTTTTTCCCTCTCTTGTTCTTCAAGTGTCACCGCCATCATTGCCCCCGCCCGAATGCCGCCGTCCGCCGCCACCGCCGCCGGTCATCGGCGAGCTCGTCGGAGGCTCACCCAGTCGCTGGTGAGCTCGCTGATGCCTCGCCCAGCCGTCGGCGAGGTGGGCCTCCCCCAACCATCGGCGAGCCTCGCCTGGTCGGGCGAGGCCGAGCTCGCCCTATCGGCGGCTGGGCGAGCTTGGCCTCACCAGATCTAGGCAAGGCCGCTCGCCCAGCCAAGGCTCGGCCGAGCCTCCCCCAGCTGCCGGTGAGGCTCGGCCGACGAGGTATGGCCTCGCCGAGAGTTAGCGACGATCAAGTGAGGTCGCTTGCCCTAATCTGGCCGATCGCCGATCCCAAGGCCGGCGACCGACCACCTTGAAGAAGAAGAAGGAAGAAGGAGGGGAGGAAGAAAGGAAATAAAAAGGAAAAAAATTAATAAAATTATTTTAAAAAATTTAAAAATATTATTTGAAGTATGAATGGAAATTTTGCTATATATAGAATACATATTTTATTTTGTATTTTAATTTATTATTTAGTATTTATATTTATAGTTTATACTATTGTTTATTATTTCCTATTTAATGAAAATTTGATTAGTTAATATGTTTATTACTTAGTATAAATATAATTAATCAATAGAATTTCTATAATATGATAAAATTTTGGAATTTGAATAGAAATTTTATGTAGTTACCAAATGCATTTCTGTTCTTTTTTTATTTAAGAATTAGAAATTTTGTACAGTTACCAAACACGTTCTTTTGCTAAGAAATTATTCATAGGAATAGAATAAAAAAGAATTATTTCTAATCAGAATTTGTTCTCGAAACAGAATCGTTACCAAACGCACCCTAAGTAACCCAATTCAAACATATGCTCAAAGTAATGCAAGGACTTAACAATATATATCAAAACAAACCCAACTTTTGCAAGCATCACACATGGATTTTCATTTTTTTTTTCCACTATCATATTAGTTAAAATTAATCGACTCTTTTGATAACAACTGGGCATCGATCCCCCCCCTTGGCAACCGTCCCGATCTCATTATTAGGATGGCATCCAAGGCGACCCCCAGGCATTGGCCTCACTCGGGTCAACATCGTCCATGATCTCAATATCGGGACGGCATCTAGGGCTTTACCCTACGCAACGACCCGGCATGCCCCTGCGTTGGCATATAAGTCCATCGTGTGTTCATGCGTTTCAAGCATCAACCGATTCATTTTATATTTAAACTTTTAGCCAAATGAAAGGTCTGAAGGCGTGCCATACAAGGTGAACTAATGAACAACTCTTATATTTTACTAAATTAAACTCATGACAGATGTGATTCGAGCTCGTGACCTTGATTTGGAACCACTCACTCAGGCTTTAGCATTGTCTATAGTCACCGAGACCTCTCCTCGACATCCAGGTGTGCTCGACACTCATGCAAGATCATGAACTTACTTAATGCAACAACAAGTAATAGAAACATAACAAGCATAACAATACAAAGCCAACACAAGTAAACAATGACATGATCTTAAAATCAATAAGCGTAGCACATCGCCTTATCGAAGAGTTAGGAAAATCTACTTACTACTTTTTGGACCTAGTTCCAAGATGCTTTTTTGGTGTTAGTCGACATCTAGGGCAGCTTGGAAGAAAATGGCATGAAAGAGAGGAGAGAAAAGGAGAGGAAAGGAGAGAAAGGCCAAGCCTTAAAATGTGAGGATGGCTCATCCTATTTATAAGTCTCCTACTCTTAGATTTTTATTGCAAGTTCATGATTACGCCTAAGAGGCAAGTTGACCTAACTATCCTCTAGAGTTGACACCTAAGTCCCTTAGTGTTCACTTATGATTGGTTCACATATTGATTTGTTCTCCAAGGCTCATTTTAGGTTCATTATTGCCTATAGTGCCTAAGGAGACACATAAGCCTTTTGGTGCATCATGTCCTCTTCTAATTGGCTAGTTCTTGACTTGTTCACCAAGGTTATAATCTAGGGCCATCATGCCCTAAGATTTACCTAAGATTTGGTCATCAAGAAACTTGGACTTTAGACAACTTGTTCTCCAATTCAGCCACGTGAGCGTGTGACTCATTAAACTCATTAATTAGCTAGCTTCCAAAAGCATTTGATGTATTCTTATTTTCAAGCCAAGAAAACTCTAGATTAGCTTCCTCCTCAAGTTAGGCGTGTAGCACATTTCCCTTCCAAGTTGGGCGTGTGGTTCTCCCATTCTAAGGCAAAAATAGTTTTGAGCAACTTTCGAAATCAGTACCATTATCTTATCAAACGGGTTTGAAAAATTATAAAATTTTAATATGTTGTAGAGAATACCTTAGAAAACATTTTTCATAAGGAATCCAAGTTAAATTCATTCTGTGAGAAGAGCAACAAATCATTGAACACAACCCAAAAATTCGTCCGTCGAGCAGATTCAACGGTCAAAGAGAGACCCATTTCAAAATTCAAATCTTCACAAAACTCATTGGAATTTGAATATGTTGTAGATATAGATGTCATTTAAAAATTTTGTCGAGAAAGCATGTCCAAATTTGAAATGGAAGATTTTATAAAAATTCGAGAAAGCAACTTGGTTACCATTTTCACTATATTTGGCAGGTTTTATATGGTAATTGATGACCTTCGTCCCAACCATTTCACCTCAGAAAAAATATGAAATTTAAGTATGTTATAGATTAAGATGTTTTGAACAACTTTCATGAATGAAGTTTCTCAAAATTGGAAAGTAGGAAAGATCTAGCAATTTCGAAAAATTGAGAAGTCAAAACCTATGAAACTCAATGTGCCAAGTCTATGGAGAAGAGGTGGTGCCCTACTTGGCTTTCAAGATCACTTGTCATCATTCTCTTAGGCCATGAGTCATCTCCTTTCATTAATTGTTTGGGATTCATAACCTCTACACTCATTATCTTTATTTAATGCATTTGACTCTTGTTCCTCAAGAAGATTGACCTATCTAGCTTAGCCTCCTAGTTAGGACTAAAATAAGTGTTGAAATAGAGGATGTTATATGTTACAACACTCGTAATGACCCTTCATAGCTACGAATCAATCCATTGTGCACGTCTCAGTATCAAAGAAGTAAATGTAGTTTTGCTAACATCAGGTCCTCAACTTGGTACTCCATGTGTTGTCGCTTCTTGTGATCCCATTTCTTCATGTGCTTCAAGGCTTTGTATAGACAAGTCCTTACCAAGTCTGCTTGTTCTTGCCACTCCTTGGCAGACTTTTAAGTTGATGGGCTACTCCTTTGATAGCCTGTTGCAACTACACTTAGAGTAAGTGGTTGTTGCCCCGTCATGATCTTGGAAGGACCTTTGGTTCGTAGAGTCACTTCATTGCTGACCCAGCCATCGGACGAGATTCCATTCAAAGAGGGGTAGTTGTTGACACATAAATCGTTCTCACTCAATCTTCTTCGAGCTAGTAGTAATGGATTTCATTAACGAGAGTCATATGTCACAGGCCAATTGATCTCGCATTCTCTTACCCATATGGTTTGAGTAATTTCTTTCCAAGTCATCATATCTCACACACTTAGATGGTGGAGAGAAATTCTTTTGAAGAGAGAATCTCTGAATTTTAAATATTTGAGAGATGATCCAAACAAAAAGAGGATACCTCTTTATATACATGTACTCTTTAGATTACAACCATAGATATCTCATCAATCTAATGGTGCAAATTCTATCTTCCTATATACCAATCATGTGCATTTATTATAGGAACACTTCAGAGTAATGTACATTTACAATATTGCTCGTCCTAGGAATATTCTTGAGAATACTAGAGAGGATTGCCCAATCTTCTAGGATCATTTTCGGTCCTTTGTGCACAGGAAACCTTTGGACCATGATATTCTCCTCCACCTAATCGGGCGATGCCCTTGTCGCATTTTCTACAGGGAATACATCAATTTGTTTTTTGAATCGTTAGAGAGCTTCCATAGGCTCCCAACTGGCTTCACTCTCCAGTAGACCTTTCCATCATATCAAATATTCTTGCTTTGGTGCACAATGCCACTTTCATCTAACCCGATCTACCTTGATGAAATTGATGTCACAATCATATGAGGTTTTTTGCTCCATGAGATACCCATTGCAACTCTCCTTGATCTAGGTCTTTTTCATCTACATAAAAAATTTAAGCATACTCACATGTAACATTGAATGTACCTTTAGTTTTGGTGGGAGCTTTGGTATATGCCATCTTCTCGACTTCTTGCAACACTCAAAGTGGCAAGTTGCAACGATGGATCAATTTCCTATGCACGTCTCGGTATCGAAGAATTAAATGTAGTTTTGCTTATGCCAGGTCCTTGACTTGGTACTCCATCTTCGGTATATGCTATCTTCTCGACTTGTTGCAACATTCGGAGTGGCAAGTTGTAATGATGGATCAATTTCATATGCACGTCTTGATATCGAAGAATTAAATGTAGTTTTGCCTATGCCAGGTCCTCGACTTGGTACTCCATGTGTTGCCACTTCTTGTCGACCCATTTCTTCATGTGCGTTGAGGCCTTGTGTATACAAGTCCTTACCAAGTCCACTTGTTTTTACCACTCCTTAGCGAACTTATAAGTCGATCGGCTAGTCCCTCCATAACATGTTGCAACCCTACTCAAAGTGAGTAGTTACTACCTCGTCATGATCTTGAAAGGACTTTGGTTTGTAGATTCACTTCGCTACAAGTTATAGGATAACTCCTATAACTGGGCTACATCGACCCACTTTGCATAATCCTCTTGCATTGTGCTCATGTACAACTCCAAGGGCACATTCACTCTCTTTGTCTAACTGTTGATTTGGGGATGTAGACTTGTGGAGAAGTTGAGGCTTCGACTCTAGTAGCTTAAAGAGCTTAGTCCATAATCTCCTAGTTAATTGAGGATTGTGGTTGCTCACAATTGTCTACAATATGCCCCAATACTTGATGATGTGCTTTAGGAATAGCCAAGCCACCTCCTCAGTTAGGAAGTCCTTTGTTGCTCACACAAAGGTCACGCACCTAAAGAATCAATCCACCACGGCCATGAGAGTTCAGACACCCTTTGGACTTAGGTAAATTCACAATGAAATCCGTGGAGATGCTCTACCACGGATGCTTCAGAATAGGAAGTGGCTCATGGGCCTTGCCAACGACCGTTGTTCGAGCTTGTCTTGTTGGCACACAAGACACATCCTCATATAAGCGTCCACATCGGTGCACAAGTGTGGCCAAAAGTAATGATACTCCACAAGTGCCATGATGCGATGTATCCCTAGATAACCTCCCCACTTATAATTACGGCACTTGCATAGCACCTCCTTCTGTAGCTTTCCATGAAGCAACACGTATAGTTGTTTGCCCTTAAATCGCGCTCACATCAGAATTGTCGAGTCTTGCCCTCTCATGCATGCTCAAGGAGTGCATTGGCGGATGGGTTGTGTCGCGACCCTTTCTTAATGTGCTTGGTTCGTGGATATTCAGGTCGACTAATGGTTGTTAGCTCCATCTTTCGGCTAAGTGTGTCGGCCACGAAATTGGCCTTCTTAGGATTGTACTGTAGCACGTAGTTGAGCTTCTCAAGGAAGTCTTGCCCAAGCTTGCTTTGGAATCAGCTTTTTTTTGGGTTTATAAGGGTGCGAATGGTAACCCTTCTTGGCTGGGGAAGAGTTTTTTTTTTTTTTCCAAAAATACTTTTTTTCTATTTCTATTATGGGGAACAATTTTTAAGTAAAAGAACACGTTTGGTAACTATACAAAATTTCTACTCTAGAAATAGAAAAAGAATAGAAATGTGTTTGGTAAAAAACATTTTTTTTGTTTTTATTCATTTTTTATTCTTCCTCACGGATTGCCACTGGACGCCACCGCCGCCGTCGGCCAACTGCCGCCCCCCGCCGCATGTCGCCGATGGCCGACCACTGCCCCCGCCATACGTCGCCGCCGCATGTCGCCCGGTCGGTGGCGGCGGCGGCGGTCATCGGCGGCGGCAATGGCCGGCGGCGGGTGGTGGCCGGCCGCGACCAGCGGCTAGCGGCAGTCGGTGATGGCCACGGCAAGAGAGACAAATAAAAGAAAAATAAAAAAGAAATTTCACTTATTTCTAGAATTGTTCCCAGAACAAGAAGTAACTTTTTTTTGCTTCTCATTTCTATTCCAAAACCATTCTCGGGCTAACTTTTTATTCCCGGGAAAAAAAAAAACAACTTGGCGTTACCAAACGATTTTTTATTTTTTTTTTGTTCCGGGGAACAAAAGAACATAAATTCATGGAAACAAAAATGTTACCATGCAATGCCTAAGTAGCTCGTGGTGACATTGTTAGCACTCACCATGAACCACGATCCTAGGAGATGATGCCACCATGTGCGAAGGCAGTACACCACCACCGCCATTGCCTTCTCTTGGACCATGTATCGCCATTTGATCTCATTTAGCTTTCTTAATTCAAACGTCACCAAGTGTCATTGCATTAGAACACCACCAATAGCATAATTAGAGGCATCAATCTCTACCTCATAGAGTTTGAGTGGTAAGGCATCACGAGCACCAATTCCTCGGTCACCACTTGCTTTGGCCAATTAAATGCTTTTGATATCGAGCCTTGTTGACCATGGGCAAGGCCCTTGCTAGATCCGACAAGGCTTGCTTGAGGTCGGTGATCTACTAGAGGAAGAACGAAGGGAAGAGAAATATAATTAAGTCCTGGCCGTCGATTTATTATGATTTCGATATTTAATGTCTGACTAAAGGAAAAAAAAATGAAAGATTGGGTATGTAGAGACTCTTCATTAAAAATGACTAATTTGGAATATATTTTTTAGTAAGCGATCACTTGAAATAATTAACTATTGAAATTTTTTCATTATCAATAATAATTTATATCCAAACATTTTCATGGACGACGGAAACACTTTCTTTCATTCATTTTTGTAAACGGTATAGATGGTATTTCTTGTTTTTAAAAATGATTGCTTGTATCATTCACAAAAAAGAATGATTAGAAAGTATTATTATCGTTCACAAAAACGTTGAAACAAAAATTGTTAGTCGATAACAAAAATATCTTTTATTGGTTAATTATTTCAAGTGACATAAACGATCATTTATTTAAAAAATATTTTTTAATTTATTCATTTCTCGCAATATCAATGCACACTAAGATTCAGTTCGAGATGGATCTCGAAGAGAGCGGACCACGTTTATACAATGATCGTTCGACCTGCTAAAACGTGGTTTATCACGGCCCTTATTTTTACATTAGCTGAACGGACCATCGCTGCCAGCAATTCTGACCGATTTGATGGATTATAATTAAATAATAATTCATTGACCAAGACCTCGACTTCACCGCCAACGTCCAGGAAACATAACAATCCAGAAAGGAATATTAATAAAAAGAAAAAAGAAAGGGCCCTTTCACGGACGATGGGAATGACGACAATCACCATCTCCCACGTAGCATTTCGACCAGTTCGAGAGGATGGGATCGATCTCGTGCATGAAACGCGTGCTTTCTTGGAGATTTCTTGTTTCTCGGCCCTTCGGCTTTTTTCGATTTTTTCTCATCTCACGAAGCACGATTGAAGAAAAAGCTCCTTTCTTTTTTTTGGTCGAAGAAGAAAAAGCTCCTTTACGCGAGCAAAAAAGTTATGATCTTTCTCATTTTTTGTCAAATTTTTTTTTAAAAATGCCCAGTAATGGCATTTCAACAGAGATGATGCAAGGAGTGATGTCTGCTTCGATTCCTGTCCGATCGTCCGTCTTTTGTCCCTATCCTCTGTCCCGTTTATTTCAATTTGCCCTCGTGCTGCAAGATTTTCCCATCATAAACTCTTGAAGAATTGAGACGGTAGACAATCAATAATTGATCTCAATGCATTTTCAAATGAAAAAATAATGGATTTAGTTTGAAACCTCTATGGCACAGATTGTCAATTTAACTTCGAATTTTTGCTGATGAAGTCCTAGAAACTTTGCATAGGCTTTCCATGCAGTCCTTCTGAGGCTAGTTTATTGGAATGTGGCCCATTCTCCTCATCGACATGATGACATGGGGGTCTTGCTCCTGGGCAAGCAGGCGGAGTCCAAGGCCATGCAAGTAAGGGTCGTGAGGGAAGCACCCCCAGTTGCCAAAAGATTCTTATAATTTGAGCATATATTTTATTGGTAGTTTAGGCTTAAATCCACAATGAGCAACTAAGTATATATAATCTCTTTCTTATGCATTTGACAGATACATGTGATGTGCCAATTATAGTACAATCTTTTATTGGACAAAATTCTAATTTAAGAGTGAACCGGGATAAAAATCTTGTGTCTCGAAATTCTTTTTCTCGCTTTTATGCTTGATTTCCTTGTGATTGTGCATCAAATCCTAACACGATTGTCACCCAAAAATCGCTTGTTGACGTCGTGTTTCAAGCAAAGCTGTCCGCATTGGCGAGCCATGCAGGACAACAGGCATGCGATTTTGGTGGCAACTTGATTGGAAATATTACATTAAAATTGTGCTTGCGAGATTTAGGACTACATTGACAAAGTTGAAAAATTTAGAACCACATAAATGCTCATACGATAAATAAGTTGAGGATAGATCCAGTGATTATCCCCATGAATAAAGATTTTTCAATTCTTATATTGTCATTTAGATTAGATGGAAGAGATGCATACGTGCAAAATCGCAATGCAATTCTATCTAACGAAAAGCTTGAACCCGCCAACTGCCTGAACTGAGTCAGATGCCAACATTCAAGACTCACTGCTTCAACTAAAGTCACCGAGTCACGAGGGGCGACTCGACCGAGTCACTTCAAAAGCCCCCGAGCCGTGAGGGGCGACTCGCCTCTCTCTCTCTCTCTCTCTCTCTCCTTCCTAAAGTGGCGATCCTCTGTTTTCGATCGCCTCGACTCGTTATTTTACTGAGAAACGGGGTGGCTCTTTCCCTCGACTCGTTATTGTATTGACTGGTCAATTTGTCCTTTGTTCTCCGCACCGCGTCCTCCAAGAAAATTCTCCTCTTCACGCACTCCTCTCATGCTCGCCACTCTATATAAAGCAACCCCTTTCGTCCCCGATACGTGCACACTCTCAGTTTCAGCTTGCTCCGAGTGTCCTTCGAGTGTTATTACCTTCCAAATCAAAAGTTAGAGCAGTCACTCATCAGAGGTCCTTGAAACCCAAAAGAAATGAAGGTGAGATTTCTTGAAGTCCTTCGAAAAGTTCTCTCTTTTCTTGCATATTATGGGTATCTTGTTCACTTCCGTGAGATGGGGTTCTAGATGCTACTCTCTCCTGGGTTTTCTTGAACACTTCTCTTGGTATCTCTCGTCTCAAGCTTCATAAGTTATCGTTTGCTTCTTTGCTGCTGTAATTGTTTATCGCATAGCATGATTGTATCTGTTTATGTGAATAAGAATGCTCGGAATACCAAATGATGCTTCGAATTCTTATTCGTTGTTGGTTTATGTGGCCAACTTGCTTAAACGCTAGTCTGTCGCACCACTTGTGAATGCCGAGTTCGGTCGTCCTCGCAAGAGATTGATATTTACTCAAAGTCTAACCGGGTTTTGCTTTCCTCAAACTTTTGCAGAAGTTGGTGGCGAAAGTGAATCTCCATGATGACAGAGACAGGAGCAAGGCCATGCAAGTAGTTTCTGGCTTTGGAGGTGTTGGCTCTCTCTCTCTCTCTCTCTCTCTCCCCCGCTCTCTGTTTTTCCCCTTAGTCTCCCACTAAATGTTCAAATCGTCACTGTAATAACTAAACATCTTGTGCTTGAAATGTTCGGCTTTATCACTGACCTTTCTCACATAATGCTTTGCAGGGATTGGGTCTCTGTCTATGGACTCGAAGGACAACAAACTGACGGTATCCGGTGATTTCGACCCTGTCAAGGTGGTGAACAAACTGAGGAAATCTTGGCACGCAGAAATCGTGAGCGTTGGAGCAGCCGAGGAAGATGATGGCAAGAAAGACGAGGGCAAGAAGGACGATCAAGACGCCAATCTCGTAAAAGCCTATGAAGCATACTATTCTACGCCGGTCACATATTACTGCGTGCCCCCAGGAGAGACCCCAAATTGTGTCATTTGTTGAAATTCTTTGCGCTTCCAGACCGAATCAGGACTTGGTTTGTGCAGCGGAGAGGATTGAATAAGTAAGGTTGATCATGCCTCACGAAGACAAGAACAAGTGGAGTACCCTTTCTAGAATTATAGGCTTTTATTGCGTCGTTTGCTACATGCATGTGCGTAGGGTGTATACATATAGAGAGATTGGTATTCACTTGAGGAACTCAAGTTATGGAAAATCCATTATGTACTCCATTTCAGCATACGATTGTTTGCGGTGACTGGACTATTATTATTTTGATGAATTATAATATTCTTGAAAAGAGTACGGTCAAATATTAAATGTGATCCATGCTTATGTTTCGTTGACTTAGGAATTGCTTTGGCATATTATAAATTCTGGTGACTAGTTAGGTCAAGTGACTTCAGGCAAGCTGCAAACAAGCAGGTTATACTTGCTGAAATTACTCGAAAACTTCTTAACCAAACCAAGATAAGAAAGTGTGACCTTAGACCGTGCATGCTGAAAATTGTTCTTGTATTCTTGTGTTGCTTGCTTAAATTTGATCGCGAGTGTGAACCCCGGATAGGCCATTTAACTAACCAGTGCCGTTCTTATCAATTAAATGAGAACAAAAAAGACAGCTGTATTTCACTGCATCGTTTGGAAGTATATGATGACGTCGCTACAACCCTCATCAATGATTGCTGATATATTTCCCCATAAGTTGAAGGGAAAAGGGAGCTTTTATGACCATTATTTGCGGACTTGATGGGCCTGGCACAGGACCGAGGATGGATCGCGGGGTGCTCTTTTGTTAATCTTTGAAGACATGATATATACTTGTAAATCGTACCATCCTAGTTAACAAACTTTATAATGGTGAATCATTCTCACTCAATCTTCTCCGAGCCAGTAGTAATGGATTTCATTAATGAGAGTCATATGTCACAGGCCAATTGATCTAGCATTCTCTTACCCATATGGCTTGAGTAATTTCTTTCCAAGTCAACATATCTCACGCACTCACAAAGATGGTGGAGAAAAATTCTTTTGGAGGGAGAATCTCTTAATTTTAAATATTTGTGAGATGATCCAAACAAAAGGAAGAGATCTCTTTATATACAAATACTCTTTAGATTACAACCATAGATATATCATCAATCTAACGGTGGAAAATCTATCTTCCTATATACCAACTATGTGCATTTATTATAGGAACACTTCGGAGTAATGTACATTTACAATATTGCTCATCTTAAGAATATTCTTGAGAATACTAGAGAGGATCGCTCGATCTTCTAGGATCATTCTCGGTCCTTTGTCCATGAGAAACCTCCGGACCATGATATTCTCCTCCACCTAATCAGGTGACACCCCTATTGCATTTTTGGCATGGAATGCATTGGATTGGCTTTTTGAATTGCCAAAGAGCTTCCATAGGTTCTTGACTAACTTTACTCTCCGGTAGACCCTTTCATCATATCAAATATTCTCGCTCCAACACACAATGCCTCTTTCTTGACATCACATTCATACGAGGTTTTTGGTCCAAGAGGTAACCATTGTAACTCTCCTCGATCCGGATCTTCTTCATCTACATCAAAAAGGTTTAAGCATACTTACATGTAAAATTGAATGTACCTTAAGTTTCAATGAGAGCTCCAATAAATGCTACCTTTCCGACTCATTGCAACACTCAAAGTGGCCCTTTGTAGTGACAGATCAATGCCCTATGCACGTCTTGGTATCAAAGAACAAAGTGTGGTTTTGCCAACACTAAATGCTCGACTTGGTACTCTATGTGTCGTTGCTTCTTGTCAACTCATTTCTTAATTGCTTTGAGGCCTTATGTAGACAAGTTCTTAGCCACTAGGCTACTCCCTCAATAGCTTGTTGCAACCGTACTCGGAGTGAGTGGTTGTTGCGCCTTCATGATCTCAAAAGGACTTTGGCTAATAGACCCGCTTCACTATAGCTTATAGGATAACTGGGCTATGTCGACCAACTTTGCACAATCCAATAGCACATTCATCCTCCCCGTTTGAACAACAATTTAGGGATGTAGACTTGTGGAAAAGTTGAGGCTTCAAATCAACAACTTAAAGAGTTCGGTCTAGAATCTCAGAGTGACTCAAGGATCGTGGTCGCCCACAATCGTTTGTGTTATGCCCCAATATTGACAATGTGCTTTAGGAATAGCCGAGCCGCCTCCTTGATTGGGAAGTCCTTTATCGCTAGCACTAACCTTATGTACTTAACAATTGATCCATCGCAGCCACGAGAGTCTGACACCCTTTAAACTTAGGAAAATTCACAATGAAATCCATGGAGATACTTTACCATGCATGCTTCAGGATAGGAAGTGGCTCATGGGGCCCTGCCGCCAACCATTGTTCAAGCTCGTCTTGTCAGCAAACAAGACATGTCCTCACATAAGCGTCCACATCATCATGCAAGGGCAGCCAAATGTAATGATCCTCCACAAGTGCCATGAAGCAATGGATCCTTGGATAACCTACCCGCTTGGATTGCAGTACTCGCTTAGCATCTCCTACTGTAGCTTCCCATGGATTAGCATGTACAATCGTCATCCCTTGGTATAGAGTAGATCGCCCTCACATCAGAATTGTCGAGTCTTGCCCTCGTTTGTTGGGTCATGTCATAGCCCCTCCTTAGTGCGCTTGGTCCATGGACATTCGGGTCGATTGATGGCTGCCAACTCCATCTTTCAACTAAGTGCATCGGCCACACAATTGGGCTTCTTAGGCATGTACTGCAGCACATAGTTGAGCTTTATAAGGAAGTCTTACCTAAGAGCTTGCTTTGGAATCAACTTCTTTTGGGTTTGAATGTAGCTCCCAATGACATTGTCAATCTCTGTCGTGAACTACAATCCTAAGAGATGATGTTACCATGTGCAAATGTAGTACACCACCGTTGTCATTGCCTTATCTTGGACCATGAATCATCCTTCGGTCTCTTGTAGCTTCTTTGATTTAGACACCATCGAGTGTCCTTCTTGCATTAGAACACCACCAATAGCATAATTGAAGACGTCAATCTCTACCTTATAGGGCTTTGAGTTGTTGGGCCGTATGAGCATTGGTTCTTCGGTTATAATTTGCTTTAGCTGATCTAATGCCTTTTGACATCGCGCCTCGCCGAACATGGGTGAGGCTGGCAACTGGTTGGAGGAAGAAGGAAGGGAAGGGAAGGGAAGTATAACTAAGTCTTGGCCGCTAATGTAGCATGATCTAGATATTTAATGTTGGACAAGAGGAAGAAAATGAAGGATTCGGTATTTAAAGACTTTTTGTTAAAAATGAGTGATTTAGAATATATTTTTCTATAAGCAATCGCCTAAAATGATTAGCTAATGAAAAAAGTTTTTATTATCGATAATAATTTATGTTTGAACATTTTCATGGATGATGAAAACATTATTTCCTTCATTCAAATCTATAAACGATATGCACGATACTTTCTGTTCCTCAAAATGATTATTTGTATTGCTAAAAAAAAAAAAAAAATGAATGATCGAAGAGTATTTTCATTATCCATGAAAACATTTAGAAAAAAAATTATTGTCGATAATGAAAATGCTTTTCATTAACTGATCATTTTAAACAATACAAACGATTATCTTTTAAGAAAATGATTTTCAAAATCATGTATTTCATGGTTGATTCTAGTCGCTCACATAATCAGAATCTAGGTTTTCATAAATAGATACTTCCCAAAAGAAACTTGTCTTCAAGATTAATTTTATCAATTTGTGAATGATTCCATCAATGTATTTATAAAAGGTAAGTGAGATTTTTCGCCAAAGAGCAAGATATTAAAGAATAAATCCCTATTATGTTCATACCAAATCCTTGTCGCAAAATCAATAAATCTGAGTCTGATTATATTTTCGTTTTGGACTTGATTTTAGTCTGGATTGTGTCAGAGTGAGAAAGATTTCTGGAAAAAATAGACTTTGAGAAGAGTCTGTGATATAACTTTAGAAGTCTACTATTCTTTAGAATAAGAATAAGAACATGAAAGTTTTGTCAATTTCAAAACCTAGTAGGAGTTTTCTCAACAACCATGTGCAAATGTAGTACACCATCACCATCATTGCTTTCTCTTGGACCATGAATCTTCCTTCGGTATCATTCAACTTCGTTGATTCAAACGCCATCGGGTGTCCTTCTTGCATTAGAACACCACCAATAGCATAATTGAAGGTGTCAATCCCTACCTCATACGGCTTTGAGTGGTTGGGCAATACGGGCATCGGTTCTTTAGTCATAATTTGCTTTAGTCGATGTAACGCCTTTTGACATCGCACCTCACCTCGACGAGGCTGATGACCAGGTTGGAGGAAGAAGGAAGGGAAGGGAAGTATAACTAAGTCTTAGCCACCAGTGTAGTATGATCTAGATATATAATGTTTGACTAGAGGGAGAAAATGAAGGATTGGGTATTTAAAGACTTTTTGTTAAAAATGAATGATTTGGAATATATTTTTCTATAAGAAATCGCTTAAAATAATTAGCTGAGGAAAAAAGTTTCATTATTGACAACAATTTATGTTTGATGTTTTCATGGATGATGAAAACACTATTTCCTTCATTCATATCTATAAACGACACGTATGATACTTTCCATTCCTAAAAATAATTGTTTGTATCACTCACAAAAATAAATAATCAAAGAGTATTTTCATTATCCATAAAAATGTTCAGAAAAAAATTGTTGTCAATAACGAAAATACTTTTCATTAACTAATCATTTTAAACAATATAAATGATTATCTTTTAAGAAAACGTTTTTCAAAATCATGTATGCAAGAAGGACGGGCCTAAGATTCAGCGAGAGATAGATATTGAAGAGAGCGGGCCACCCCAATACAATCAGCTTGTAGCTTGGATCTTTCGATCTGCTAAAACACGGTTTATCATGGCCCTTATTTTTATCATAGCTAAATATGAACCAGCGATGCCAGAAATTATGGCTGATGTGATCGGACTATATTTAAAGTTTAATTCATTGACCTAGACTTGGACTTCAACGTCCACATCAAGGAACGTAAAAATAATAATAAAAAAAGAATAAAAAAAATAATAATAAAGAAAAAAAAAGACAGGGCCCTAATCATAGACGATGGAGACGACGACGTTTCAAGACAGGGATCGATCCTGGGCATGAAACGCGTGTTTTCCTGGAGATTTCATATTGCTTTTTCAATCTTTCACAATTTACTACTAAAGAAAAAGCTCCTTTGCACGAGCAAAGATGTCAAAAGATCGTAGCCAATGGTGGCATTTTCACAGAGATGGCACATAGAGTTACGTCAGCTTCCATTTTGGTTATCATCCGTCTTTTGTCCTGAACTCGTCTCTTTCTCCCGTTATTCGATTGTCTTTGTGCTGAAAGATTTTCCTATCATAAAGTCTTAGGTTACATTTGGTACTTATAATAAAAGTTAGGACCCAATTATATCTTATGTTTAATTCCTGTCCAATATAGGATAAAGTCGGATATAAAATCTTAAGCTATATTTGGTAGTTTTTTTTTTTTTTTTTGTATATTTATTTATATATTTGAATTTTTTTACTCTATAATAATATATAATTTTTTAATATTATAATCTATATTATTACATGCTTTATGAATAATAATATAATTTATTATTTGATAAAATTAAGGAATCATGGAAGGAATTAAAAAATAAATAAAGTCGCGATCCTCTGTTTACCATCGTCTCGACTCGTTAATTGTCTGAGAAACCGTGTGGTCTACCAAATCTGTGCGGGTCAATAATTTGTCCCTTCCTTCTCCGCATCGCGTCCTCCAAGAAACTTCTTACTTTCGCGCACTCCCCTCATGCTCGCCACTATATAAAGCAATCCCTTTCGTCTACTACGATCCGTGCACACACACTCAGTTTCTACTTTGCTCTGAGTGTCTTTCGAGTGTTTTTAGCTTCCAAATCAAAAGTTAGAGCAAATATCATTCTCAGTCTTTGAAACCCAAGAGACATGAAGGTTAGATTCTTTTTGTCCTTCAAGAAGTTGTCTTTTTGGCATGGTGTGGGCATTTATGCACTCCTGTGAGATGGGGTTCTTGATGGTGTTCTCTCCTGGGTTTTCTTGAACACTTTTCTTGGCATCTCTTCAGGAGTCATCGTTTGTTTCTTTGCTGCTGTAATTGTTTATCGCACAGCATGGTTTTATCCGTTTATGTGAATAATAATGCTCGGAATATCAAATGATGCTTCGAATTCTTATTTTGTTTAAACGCTAGTCTTATCACACCACTTGTGAATGTCGAGTTCAGTCGTCACCTTAAGAGATTGATATTTACTCAAAATCTAACTGGGTTTTGCCTTGCTCAAACTTTTGCAGAAGTTGGTGGTGAAAGTGGACTTACATGATGACAGAGACAGGAGCAAGGCCATGCGAGCAGTTTCTGGTTTTGGAGGTATTGGCTCTCTCTCTCCCTCTCTGTTTTTTTCCTTCATTTCCCCACAGAATGTTCAAATCGCCGCTGTAATGACTAATCATCGTATGCTCGAAATGTTCGGCTTTTTCACTGGCCTTTTTCGCATTGTGTTTTCCAGGGATTGGGTCTCTGGCTATGGAATCGAAGGACAACAAACTAACAGTATCGGGCGATTTTGACCCGGTCAAGGTGGTGAACAAACTGAGGAAATCTTGGCACACAGAAATCGTGAGCGTTGGAGCAGCCAAGGAAGATGATGGCAAGAAAGACGAGGGAAAGAAAGAAGAGGGCAAGAAGGACGATCAAGTCGCCAATCTTGTAAAAGCCTATCAAGCATACTATCCTATGCCGGTCACATATTACTGTCTGCCCCCTGAAGAGACCCCAAGTTGTGTCATATGTTAAAATTCTTTGTGCTTCCAGACCGAATCAGGACATGGTTTGTGCACTGGAGAGGATTGAATAAGTAACGTTGATTATGCCTTGTGAACACAAGAACAAGCGGAGTACCTTTACGAGAATATCAGGCTTTTATTGTGTCATCCGGCACTTGTATGTTCTTAGGGTGTATATGTAAAGAGATTGGTTTTCACTTAGGAACTCAAGGTATGGTCAGGTCAAGTGACTTCAGCCAAGCTGCGAGCGAGCAGGTTATACTTGCTGAAATTACTCGAAAACTTCTTAACCAAACCAAGATAAGAAAGTGTGGCCTTAGACCTTGCATGTCGAAAATTGTTGTTGTTTTCTTGTGTTGCTTGCTTAAATTTAATCGCGAGTGTGAATCCCGAATGGGCCATTTAACTAACCGGTGCCGTTCTTATCAATTAAACGAGAAGAAAAAAATACAGCTTGTTTCATTGCATCGTTTGGAAGTATTTGATGACATTGCTACAACCCTTATCAATGATTGCTGATATATTCCCCTATAAGTTGAAGGGAAAAGGGAGCTTTTATGACCATTATTTGCGGACTTGATACGCCTGCCACAGGGCCGAGGATGGATAGGGTGCTCTTTGGTTCACCTTTGAAGACATGATATATACTTGTGTATCATGCCATCCTAGTTAGCGAACTTCATAATGGCAAATCATTCTCACTCAATTGTCTCCGAATCAGCAGCAATGGATCTCATTAATGAGAATCATATATTCACGGGCTAATTGATCTAACGTTCTCTTTCCCGTATAGCTATAGTAATTTCTTCCCGAGTCAATTTTTCTCACACTCACAGAGATGGTGGAGAGAAATTCTTTTGGAGAGGGAATCTCTAAATTTTAAACAATTATGATACAAATAAAAGGTAGAAGACCCCTATATATTGAAATACTCCTCAAATTATAACCATAGATGTCTTCTCAATCTAATGGTAGACATTTTATCTTCCAATCTACCAACTATCTGCATTTATTACAGGAACACTTTAGAATAATGAACATTTACAATATTACTCATCCCTAGGAATATTCTCGAGAATACTAGAGAGGTTCGCCCAATATTCTTGGATCATTTTCGGTCCTTCATGCATGTGAAACCTCCAAACCATGATATTCTCGTCCACCTGATTAGGCCACAACCTCGTCACATTTTCAACATGGAATGCATCGATTTGCTTTTTGAATCGCCAAAGAGCTTCCATAGATTCTCGACTAGCTTCATTTTCCGATGGCCCTTTCCATCAAATATATATTCTCGATTCGGCACACAATACCATTTTCATTTGACTCGATCTGTCATCATGAAATCGACATCACGATCATATGAGGTTTTTGCTCCAAGAGGTACCCATTGCGACTCTCCTTGATCCGCCTTTTCTTCATTTACATGAAAAAGGTTTAAGCATACTCACATGTAACATCGAATGTACCTTTTGTTTCAGCGGGAGCTCCGGTGTATGATACCTTCCCAACTTTTTGCAACACTCGTAATGACCCTTCATAGCTACGGATCAATCCCCTGTACACGTCTTGGTATCAAAGAAGTAAATATAGTTTTGCTAACATCAGGTCCTCAACTTGGTACTCCATGTGTTGTCACTTCTTGTGGTCCCATTTCTTCATGTGCTTCAAGGCCTTGTATAGACAAGTCCTTACCAAGTTTGCTTGTTCCTACTACTCCTTAGCGGACTTTTAAGTCGATGGGCTACTCCCTTGATAGCCCGTTGCAATTATACTTAGAGTAAGTGGTTGTTGCCCCGTCATGATCTTTGAAGGACCTTTGGTTCGTAGACTTGCTTTGCCGCAGGCTATAGGATAACTAGGCTATGTCAATCAGCTTCACACAATCCTTTTGCATTGTGCTCATGCAGTGTCTAAAATACAACTCCAAGAGTCATTCACTCATTTGTCCGACCGTTGATTTGGGGATCTAGACTCATGAAGAAGTTGAGCCTTCGACTCTCGTAGCTTAAAGAACTTGGTCCAGAATCTCCCAGTGAATTGAGGATTGCGGTCACTCATAATTGTCCACGGTATGCCCTGATACTTGATGATGTGATTTAGGAATAGCTAAACTGCAGTTGGGAAGTCCTTTGTTGCTGCCATGAATGTGGCATACTTAAAGAAGCGATCCACCACAATCACGAGAGTCTGACACCCTTTGGACTTGGCAAATTCACAATGAAGTCCATGGAGACACTTGACCATGGACGCTTCAAAATAGGAAGTGTCTCATAAGGCCCTACCTTGTCTTGTTGGCACGCAAGACACATCCTCATAGAAGCGTCCACATCGGTGTGTGGGTGCAGCCAAAAGTAATGATTTTTCCATAAGTGCCATCATACAGTGGGTCATTGGATAACCCGCCCACTTAGAATTGCGGTACTCGCAGAGCACCTCTTTTCTGTAGCTTCCCATGAAGCAACACGTACAGTCGTCACCCCTTGGTGTAAAGTAGATCACACTCACATTAGAATTGTCGAGTCTTGACTTTTTGTGCATGCTCAAGGAGTGCCTTGGTGGTTAGGTTGTGTCGTGGCCCCCTCCTTGATGCGCTCAGTCCATGGACATCGACTAATGGTTGCTAGCTCCATCTTTTGGCTAAGTGCATTGGCCAAGGAGTTGGCCTTCTTAGGGTTGTATTGCAGCACGTAGTGAAGCTTCGCAAGGAAGTCTTGCTAACAGGCTTGCTTTAGAATCAACTTCTTTTGGGTTTACAAGTAGCTCGTGGCAACATTGTTAGCACTCACCACAAACCACAATCTCATGAGATAATGTTGCCATGTTCGAAGGCAGTACACCACTATCGTCATTGCCTTCTCTTGGACCCTGTATCACCATTCAATCCAATTCATCTTACTTGATTCAAACGTCACTAGGTGTCCTTGCATTAGAACACCACCAATAACATAATTGGAGGCATTAATCTCTACCTCAAAGGGCTTTGAGTGGTTAGGCACTACAAGCACTAGTTCCTTAGTCATCACTTGCTTTAACCGATCAAACGCCTTTTTGATATTGAGCCTCATAGACCATGGGTGAGGCCGTTGCCAAATCCAGCGCAAGCAAGGCTTGCTTGAGGCCAACGATCAGCAAGAGGAAGAAGGAAGGGAAGAGGAGTATAATTAGGTCCCCCTGTCGGTGTAGTATAATTTTGATATTTAATGTCTACTAGAGGAAGAAAACGAAAGATTGGGTACTTAAAGACTCTTTGTTGAAAATGAATTATTTGGAATATAATTTTTTGTAAGCTATCGCTTGAAATAATTAACTGATAAAAAAATCTTCATTATGAGTTGTAATTTATGTTGGAAAGTTTTCGTGGAAAATGAAAACACTTTTTCTCCATTCATATTTGTAAATGTTATGAACAATACTTCCCATTTCTAAAAATGACTGCTCATATCTTTCACAAAAATGAATGAACGAAAAGTATTCTCATTATTTACAAAAATGTTATAACATAAATTATTAGTAAATAACAAAAATATTTTTTATAAATTAATTATTTCAAGTGATACAAACGATTATTTTGTGAGAGAATATTTTTTAAAATCAAGTAATACATGAGAGACGGACACGCCTAAGATTCAGCTAGAGATAGGCGTCAAAGAGAGCCAGCCACGTCCATGCAAAGATATTGCCCTCCTCATATCAGCTCGTAGCATAGATCGTTCGATCTACAGAAAAGTAGTTTATCACGGCCCTTATTTTTACATTAGCGGAATGGACTATAGTCTTTAGCTGCCAGAATTCCGACTAATGTGATCGCATTATGATTAAATAATAATTCATTGACCAAGACCTCGACTTTAACGTCAATGTGAAGGAACATAAAAATGCAAAAAAGAAAAATAATAGGAAAATAGAGAGGATGGGATCGATCACGTGTGTGAAACGCGTACTTTTGGGGAGAATTCATGTTTTACGATCGAAGAAAAAGCTCCTTTGCGCGAGCAAAAAGGTTATTATCTTTCACATTTTTTGTCAAAAATTTCAAAAAATAAAAAATGCCCAAGGATGGCAGTTTCATAGAGATGATGTAGAGAGTAATGTCTGCTTCGCTTCCGGTCCGATCGTCCGTCCTCTGTCCCGACCCCTCTCCCGTTAATTTCGATTTGCGGCTGTTGCAAGATTTCCCTATCATTAACTCTTAGAGAGTTGAGACGGAACGTGGAGTGCCTCTATATATCTATAGTTGATCTCAGCGCATTTTTAAAAGAAAAAATTGTGGATTTAGCTCAGAATCTCTATCATACGGATTGTCAATTCAATTTCGAATTTTTTGCTGATGAAGTCCCGGAAGCTTTACATGGGATTTCAATGCTGTCCTTCTTAGGCTAATTTTGTTAAATTGCTAAAAAGGGAGGAGAGATGAGGCTAAAACTTCATCTTACGTACAGAACAACCAAGTCTTTTACAAAAGACAAAATACATAACGTAAAACACACCATAACTACCCATGTTCTGCATAAAACACTTGCCCCACTAACACCTAAAAATTAGGATAACCAACACACATGACTCCACTAACTCTAATAACTGAAAAATTAAATCAGGAAAACGTGGAAAAAAGAAATAACTATTTATCAACAATCCCTCCCTTAAACTGATGTTTGCTAACATTCAGTTTAAAGTCTTGACTTTTTTTTTTTCACTGTGCAAACACCTAGTAACCTTCTGAGCTTCACAAATGACTCCATCTTGAGGGCTTTGGTGAATATATCAGCAACTTGATCTTCTCTCCTGCAATAGATTAGATCAATTGTTCCATCATTGCTAAGATCTCTCAAGAAATAAAACTTCACATCAATGTGCTTGCTTCTTCCATGTAACACCGGATTCTTGGAGAGTTTTATTGCTGAGTTATTGTCACAAAAAATTTTAGTAGGTCCCGGTTGCTTGAATTGTAGCTCCTCAAGAATTCTCCTTAGCCAAATAGCTTGACAAGCACTAGCTGTTGCAGCAACAAATTCAGCTTCTGTACTTGACAATGTGACAATTGGTTGCTTCTTAAATGACCACGAAATAGCACATGTTCCAAACATAAAAGCATAACCCGAAGTGCTCCTCCTATCATCTTGATCTCCTGCATAGTCACTATCAGTAAATCCCAACAAATCGGACTTTTCACATTTCTTGTAAAATAGCCCAAAGTCTCTAGTTCCTTGCAAGTAACGAAGGATTCTCTTGGCAGCTAACAAATGCATTTGTGTAGGATTCTCCATATATCTACTGATTAAACTCACAGAATACATTATGTCTGGTCTTGTTGCAGTTAAATACATCAAACTGCCCACAATTTGTTTATAAAGTGTGCTGTCAACCTTCCTCCCTTCATAATCTTTGTATAACTTTAAGCCAAACTCAACTGGAGTGTTTACAGAATTACAATCCTTCATCTGAAACCTGTCCAAAATTTCTCCCACATATTTCTTTTGAGAAATAAAGATCCCATCATCTGATTGTACCACTTCTATGCCAAGGAAGTAATGCATCATACCAAGATCAGACATTTCAAACTCATCCATCATAGATTTCTTGAACTCTTCAAACATACCATCACAACTTCCAGTAAATATAAGATCGTCAACATACAAGCAGACAATAAGCATTTTCCCTTTATCTCCAATCTTGACAAAAAGCGTATGCTCATAAGGACATTTTGAAAAACCAACTTTAAGAAAATAAGTTTCAATACAACTATACCAAGCCCGAGGGGCCTGTTTTAGCCCATAAAGAGCTTTCTTCAATCTATAAACTTTATGCTCATTTTCAATCTTGACATAACCAGGGGGTTGCTCAACAAATACCTGTTCTTCCAAGTACCCATGCAAGAATGCCGATTTGACATCTAGCTGGAAAATAGACCATGAATTCTGTGCCGCCAATGCAACCACCAATCTGATCGTGTCATGTCTTGCAACTGGAGAAAAAACTTCTGTATAGTCGATTCCATATTGCTGCTTGTATCCCTTGGCTACCAAACGTGCTTTGTATTTGTCAACTTCACCATTTTCTTTCAGTTTTGTTTTAAAGACCCACTTTACACCAATGGTTTTTTGTCCATCCGGAAGATCGGATAGCTCCCACGTATCATTTCTTTCGATGGCATTAATTTCATTATCCATCGCTTTTCGCCATTTTTCTTCTTTGACAGCACTCTCAAAAGTTGTAGGATCACGGTCACGAAAACAAGGCAAAGTGAGTAATTGAATCTCCAATTCCGTTACCTCATAATCTTCCAACCAGCAGGCCTTCTTCTAACGCAGCGAAGAGATTGAGCTTCTTCTTCATTGACTTCATCGCCTTGTTGGTGAAATTCCAGCAACCGTAGAAGTTGTATTTGATGAATTTTGGGGCAAACAAGGTGCTGAAATCTGCTCCTGTTCTACATCATTGTCATAAAGAACTTGGGTAGGCTGCTGCCTATTCCAATCCCAAGTGTTCTCTTCATCAAAAATAACATCCCCGCTAGTCACAATCTTCTTTGTCGATGGATTAAATAATTTATATGCTTTGGATGCTTCACTTACACCAAGAAAGACACATTTTTCAGCCTTGTCATCAAGTTTCTTCCTTTTCACATCCGGGACATGGGCATATGCGATGCATCCAAAGATTCTGAAGTGATCTACAGCCGGTCTTCTCCCACTCCAAGCCTCTTCAGGTGTCATATTCTTAACAGCAAAAGTTGGACTTCTGTTCAAAAGATGAATACTCCAATTTACTACTTCAGGCCAGAAAGTCTTTGGAACTTTTCCTCTTGCCAATAAACTTCTCACCATGTTGAGAATGGTTCTATTTTTCCTCTCAGATACACCATTCTGTTGTGGTGTATATGCAGCAGTAAGCTCTTTTCGAATGCCATGCTCGCACAAAAACTTCAAATTCTTTTGAGCAATATTCACCACCACGATCTGTTCGAAGAGTCTTAATGGTCTTTCCTGCTTCATTTTCAACACGAGCTTTGAAGCTTTTAAATGTGGAGAAAGCTTCTGATTTTTCCTGTAAAAAATAAACCCAAGTTTTTCTTGAAAAATCGTCAATGAAGGTAATTAAGTATCTTTTACCTCCATTAGAAGATGGGTTTATAGGACCGCAAATGTCCGAATGCACCAGCTGCAAAACATCCTTTGCTCTCCATGACTTTTCTTTTGAAAATTGAGAACGATGCTGTTTGCTAACAACACATTCTTCGCAGACTTGAGTAGGAACAGTAATTTGAGGAAGACCCGTCACCATGTTTTTCTGCTGGAGAGTCTTCAATCCACCAAAACTCAAGTGACCATAGCGAAAATGCCATAGCCATGAGGGATCTCTCTTTTCACCAGGATCTTTATTTTCAGCCATCAAACAAGATTGAATATTTTCAATCTTTAATGGAAACAATCTATTTGAACTCATAGGAACAACTGCAATAGCACCTCTAACAGAATCATAAATTTCACAAGCACCCCTCTGAATAGTGATTACATAACCCTTTTCTTGTAATTGACCAGCACTCAAGAGGTTACTTTTCAAGTCAGGAACATACAACACATTAGAAATCGTTTCCACAAAACCATTCTTGGTTCTTATCTTAATATCACCTTTTCCCATCACTTTCACAGTAGAATGATCCCCAAAACTCACAGTGGAATGAAAATCTTCATTTAGATGAGAAAAAGAAGACTTACTTCCACTCATGTGGTTACTGCAGCTTTGTATCCACATACCAAATATCTAACTCGTGCTTCTTTTCATCTTGAACAGCCATCAACAATGTTTCAACTTCTTTTTCTTCAACAAAATTTGAACACTCTGCCTTTTCTTTATTATTAGGCAGCCTAGTATAACATTCAGATGCATAATGACCAAATTTATGACATCTAAAACACTCTACCTTGGATTTGTTAGGATCCCATCTTCTCCCTTTGCCTTGAAATTGGTCATTGTTGGCTTTGAAATTCCTGCTAACGTCTCTATTTCCTCGATCTCCTTCCTCTACCTCTACCTCTACCCCTTCCTCTGAAATTGTTGGAATGAGTATAGGTAGAAGTTTTCAACGCTTGCTCCTTTACTTTGTTGAACTTCTGTTCATCTTCTGTTCATGGACCAATAAGGAGCTTTGCAATTCATCAAGAGATAGCGCATCTATGTCTTTCGACTCTTCAATTGAGCAAACAACATAATTAAACTTTGGTGTCAAGGAACGCAAAATCTTCTCCACAATGGTGACGTCGTCCATCTTCTCGCCATGGAATCGCATCTTGTTGCTGATTTCCATTGTTCTGGCACAATAACTAGTGACAGATTCTCCATCCTTCATCACTAGTATCTCAAAATCTTTTCTCAAGGCTTGAAGCTGTGCATGCTTCACCCTAACAGAGCCTTGATATTTCTTTTTCATAGAATCCCAAATATCCTTGGAAGTTTCTTTGCAAAGAATAGTCTCCAAGATGGAACGATCGATAGCCTGAAAAAAATAATTTTTTGCCTTCGGGTCCTTCAACTTTCTAGCCTCCAATTCTGCTTTCGGAGATCTGTCAAAGCCATGCCTGCTGGTGGCTCTTGAATTCAGATTCGACAACCGACCAATACTCCTTTGATCGTAAAAATTCTCCATCAGCATGCTCCAATGATCATAGTGACCATCAAAGCGCGGAATTGCTGGTTGAACAAAATTGTCGGTGGCCATTGGAAATATTGCTGCTGCAATTTTCTCACGAAACTCTCTCACCCTTCTCTCAAGCTCTGATACCACTGTTAAATTGCTAAAAAGGGAGGAGAGATGAGGCTAAAACTTCATCTTACGTACAGAACAACCAAGTCTTTTACAAAAGACAAAATACATAACGTAAAACACACCATAACTACCCATGTTCTGCATAAAACACTTGCCCCACTAACACCTAAAAATTAGGATAACCAACACACATGACTCCACTAACTCTAATAACTGAAAAATTAAATCAGGAAAACGTGGAAAAAAGAAATAACTATTTATCAACAAATTTATTGGAGTGTGGTCCATTCTCCTCATTGATAGGATGAAACGGGATTCCTACTCCTTGATAAGCAGGCAGAGTTTGAGGCCACCCTAGTAGGGGTCATGAGGGAAGCACCCCCAAGTCGCCAAAGGATTTTTATGATTTGAGCATATATTTTATTGGTAGTTTACACTTGGACCCATGATGAACAACTAGGTGTATATAATCTCTTTCTTTTGTTTTTGAGAGATATATGCGATGTGTCAATTATAGCGGAATCCTCTATTAGACATAACCCTAATTTAAGAGTGAACCGGGATAAAAAAAAAATTGTGTCTCGAATTCTCTTTCTCACTTTTATTCTTGATTTTCCTATGATTGTGCATCGAATTCTAACACGATTGTCCCTTGGAAATTGCCTAATGACGTCGTGTTTCCAACAAGGCTATCCGCATTGGCGTGCCACGCGGGACAACAGGCATGCAATTTCTGTGGCAGATTGATCGGAATGATCACATTAGAATTGCACTTGCAAGATTTAGGATTACATCAACGAAGTTGAAAAATTTAAAACCGAATTAATATTCATATGATAAATAAGTTGAGGACGGATCCGGTGATTATCCCCATCGGGTAAAGATTTTTAAATTAGGTGGAAGAGATGCATACATGCAAAATCGTAATGCAATTCTATCCAGCGAAAAGCTTGAACCCGTCAACTGCCTGAACTGAGTCCGCTGCCAACATTCAAGACTCACTGCTTCAAAAGTCACCGAGTCACGAGGGGCGAGTCGACCGAGTCACTTCAAAAGCCCCGAGTCGTGAGGGGCCACTCGCCTCTCTCTCCCTCTCTCTCTCTCTTCCTCCTTCCTAAATTGGCGATCCTCTGTTTTCGATCGCCTCGACTCGTTATTTTACTGAGAAACGGGGTGGCTCTTTCCCTCCACTCGTTATTGTATTGACTGGTCAATAATTTGTCCTTTGTTCTCCGCACCGCGTCCTCCAAGAAACTTCTCCTCTTCACGCACTCTTATGCTCACCACTCTTTATAAAGCAACCCCTTTCGTCCCCGATACGTGCACACACTCAGTTTCAGTTGCTCCGAGTGTCCTTCGAGTGTCTCTAGCTTCCAAATCAAAAGTTAGAGCAGTCACAAACTCAGTCCTTGAAACCCAAGAGAAATGAAGGTGAGATACCTTGAAGTCCTTCGAGAAGTTCCCTTTTTTCTTTGCATATTATGCTTATCTTGTTCACTTCTGTGAGATGGGGTTTTGATGTTACTCGCTTCTGGGTTTTCTTGAACACTTCTCTTGTTATCTCTCGTCTCAAGCTTCATGAGTTGTCGTTTGCTTCTTTGCTGCTGTAATTGTTTATCGCATAGCATGATTGTATCTGTTTATGTGAATAAGAATGCTCGGAATACCAAATGATGCTTCGAATTCTTATTCATTGTTGGTTATATATGGCCAACTTTTTTAAACGCAGTTGGTCGCACCACTCGTAAATGTCGAGTTCAGTCGTCCTCGTGAGAGATAGATATTTACTCAAAGTCTAACTGGGTTTTGCTTTCCTCAAACTTTTGCAGAAGTTGGTGGTAAAGGTGAATCTACGCGATGACAGAGACAGGAGCAAGGCCATGCAAGTTGTTTCTGGTTTTGGAGGTATTGGCTCTCTCTCTCCCCGCTCCCCCACACCCCCGCCGCCACCGCCCCCCCCCCCCGCCGCCCGCCGCCCCCACACACACACACACACACCTTTTCCTCTGTTTTTCCCCTTCATTCTCCCACTGAATGTTCAAATGTCACTGTAATAACTAATCCTCTTGTGCTTGAAATGTTCGGCTTAATCACTAACCTTTCTCACATAATGCTTTCCAGGGATTGGGTCTCTGTCTATGGACTCGAAGGACAACAAACTGACGGTATCCGGCGATTTCGACCCTGTCAAGGTGGTGAACAAACTGAGGAAATCTTGGCACACAGAAATCTTGAGCGTTGGAGCAGCCAAGGAAGATGATGACAAGGACGAGGGCAAGAAGGACGATCAAGTCGCCAATCTCGTAAAAGCCTATGAAGCATACTATTCTACGCCGGTCACATATTACCGCGTGCCCCGAGAAGAGACCCCAAATTGTGTAATTTGTTGAAATTCTTTGCGCTTCCAAACCGAATTAGGACTTGGTTTGTGCATCGGAGAGGATTGAATAAGTAAGGTTGATTATGCCTTATGAAGACAAGAACAAGTGGAGTACCCTTTCTAGAATTATACGCTTTTATTGCGTCGTTCGCTACATGCATGTGCGTAGGGTGTACATATATAGAGAGATTGGTTTTCACTTGAAGAACTCAAGTTATCTAAAATCCATTATGTACTCCATTTCAGCAAATGATTGTTTCCAGTGACTGGAATCTTATTATTCTGACGAATTATAATATTCTTAAAAAGAGTACGGACAGATACTAAATGTGATCCATGCTTATGTTTCATTGACTTAGTAATTGCTTTCGCTTATGATAAATTCTGGTGACTGGTTAGTCGAGTGACTTCAGGCAAGCCGTAAACGAGCAGGTTATACTTGCTGAAATTACTCAAAAACTTCTTAACCAAAGCAAGATAAGAAAGTGTGGCCTTAGACCGTGCATGCCGAAAATTATTGTTGTTTTCTTGTGTTGCTTGCTTAAATTTGATCGCGAGTGTGAGCCCCGGATAGGCCATTTGACTAACCAGTGTCGTTCTTATCAATTAAATGAGAACAAAAAAGACAGCTGTATTTCACTACATCGTTTGGAAGTATCTGATGACGTCGCTACAACCCTCATCAATGATTGCTGATATATTTCCCTATAAGTTGAAGGGAAAAGGGAGCTTTTAGGACCATTATTTGCGGACTTGATGGGCCTGCCACAGGACCGAGGATGGGTCGCGGGGTGCTCTTTTGTTAATCTTTGAAGACATGATATATACTTGTAAATCGGGAGAAGTACACTATTAGTGTCGTAACTTGTGTACGGTGCTCACTTTGATGCCAAAAGTTTCTGTTGGATCACTTAAGTGCCAAAAAGTTTGAAAAACGCTCACTTTGATGCTAACTCCGATCCGGTTGGCCGGAAATCTAACGTGGCACTTTTTTATTAATTTTTTAAGTTGATGTGGCATGCTGGAGAGTATAGTCGGCATTTAAACAACAAAACGACGCCGTTTTGTGTCTTTCCCCCAAATTCAAAACCCTAAATTCCCAAACGACGTCGTTTTGTGTCGCCTTCTTCCCCGAAGACTAGTTCTTCCCCGAAGAACAGCACTAGTAGCACCGAAGAACAACACCAGCAACACCAGCAAAGTACCATCACAACACTAGTAGTTTTCCAGAAAAGAAATCACGCACTCGCCTCCGCCCTCCCCCAATAGTTTTCCCCCATTTTCATTCACCTTGTCGACCTTTCAAATCCCCGAATCTCAGCCCCACCACTGCCTTTTCTCAAATAATATCGTCGAGTGCAGAGGAAGCGCGAGCTCGAAGAATCTCCAAAAGCACGAGCAATCTGGCCATTGGTAGCCGCGAAGATCTGGAATGCCATGGAGGTCGTCGGCGAAGCTAGCTGCGATGACGGCGGCGGCCGTGGCCCCGCCATCCCCTCCTCCACCCTCGCCATTGAAACCTCCCTCTCCCTTGGGATTTTCTATTCGTTTTTTTTTTCTTTTGTCTTGCTATGCCAAGCAACTACGATGGAGGTTGAGGGACGGTGGCCAAGAGACGGTGGCCGAGGGACAGTGGCCGAGTGACGGTGGCCGAGCAACGGCGGATAAAAAAACCTTAATTTCAATCCAATTTATATATATATATATATCCCCAAATGGGTTAAACGGCATCGTTTTTGTGAAGCCATCCATGTAGGACGGCAAAACGACGTCGTTTTCTTAAGGAGGACCAAAAACGACATCGTTTAAGGCCTTGTCGATTTTTTTTTTTTTTTAAAGCCACATAATCATTTTGGCTGGAATCTTTCGCCGGTGGCACCAAAGTGATCGTTTTCCCTCCGATTTGACACTTAAATGATCCGACGGAAACTTTTGGCACCAAAGTGAGCACCGTACACAAGTTATGGCACTGATAGTGTACTTCTCCCCTTGTAAATCATACCATCCTAGTTAATAAACTTTATAATGGCGAATCATTCTCACTCAATCTTCTCCAAGCCAGTAGTAATGGATTTAATTAATGAGAGTCATATGTCACAGCCCGGTTGATCTAGCATTCTCTTACCCATATGGCTTTATAAATTTCTTTCCAAGTCAGCATATCTCACATACTCACAAAGATGGTGGAGAGAAATTCTTTTGGAGAGAGAATCTTTGAATTTTAAATATTTGTGAGATGATCCAAACAAAAGGAGGAGACCTCTTTATATACAAATACTCTAAGTGTCAGACACTTGAAGTGCCAAAACTTGGCACGGAATGACACTTAAGTGGCTAGACAGTCCGTCCAATGGCGAGAAAATCCGTCCAAAATGCTGAAGTGACAATTTTTTTGCAAGGCAAATGCAAAACGACGCTTTTTACACATTGACATAACTAGACAAGTGTAGAAACGACGTCGTTTTATTGCCAGTGTGGGTGAATAATTAATATAAAAATTAATTAAATTAAATTTAAAACCAAATCCATTTAAAAGATTAAAAAAATTTTAAAAAAAAATATGGAGATTGCAGGCGGCGAGGCCCGTGAGCCCTCGCCCGGATCTGGGGTAAGGGTTGCGACCCCCTAGATTTGGCGAGGGTCAACAACCCTTGGCCCGGCTGGGTGAAGGCCGCCGATACTCGTCGAATTTGGGGGAGGGCTCGCGAGCCCTTGCCTCTAGTCGGCCGGGGTCGCCGGCCCTTGGCCAAGGCCTGGGGACCCCAGCCGACCCTCCCCCGGCCGTCGCTGGCCTTTCTTGGTGATGATGGGGAGGCAATGGCAACGAGGGCTAAGCCCTCAATCCCATACTTCCTTCCTTCCTCCTCTTTATATATATACATACATACATACATATAAATGTTTTTAATTAGTTTTTATATTAAAATTTAAATCCACGCCAAACAATGTCAATTTTGGGTTTCTTTTATGAGTTAGCTCTCCGGTGAGCTACGTAGGCGAGCAAAAATAATAAAAAAAATTGCCACGTAAGATTTCCAGCAAGGTTCACCGGAGGTGGTACTTAAATATCCCACTTAAAAAAAAAAAAAAAGTGGCATTTAAGTTCTACTTTCCTAACTTTTGGCACTTAAGTATCTCATCATGCCAAGTTTTGACACTTGGGCTGTACTAAGTACTATTTAAATAACAACCATAGATGTCTTTCAATCTAATAGTGGAAATTCTATTTTCCTATATGCCAATCATGTGCATTTATTATAGGAACACTTTGGAGTAATATACATCTACAATACTGCTCATCCTAGGAATATTCTCGAGAATACTAGAGAGGATCGCCCGATCTTCTAGGATCATTCTCGGTCGTTTGTGCACAGGAAACTGCTGGACCATGAGATTCTCCTCCACCTAATCGAGCGACACCATTGTTGCATTTTTGGCATAGAATGCTTCGGATTTGCTTTTTCAATTGCCAAAGAGCTTCCATAGGTTCTCGACTAGCTTTACTTTCGGGTAGACCCTCTCATCGTATCAAACATTCTCGCTTCAACACACAATGCCTCTTTCATCTGACTCAATCTATCATGACGAAATCGACATCACAATCATACAAGGTTTTTGGTCCAAGAGGAAACCACTATAAGTCTCCTCGATCCAGATCTTCTTCATCTATGTCAAAAAGGTTTAAGTATACTCACATGTAACATCGAATGTACCTTAAGTTTCAGCTAGAGCTACAATAAATTGCTATCTTCTCGACTCGTTGCAACACTCAAAGTGGCCCTTCGTAGTGACAGATCAATGCCCCATGCACGTCTTGGTATCAAAAAACAAAGTGTAGTTTTGCCAACACTAGGTGCTCGACTTGGTACTCCATGTGCCATTGCTTCTTGTTAGGCCATTTCTTAATTGCTTTAAGGCCTTGTGTAGACAAGTTCTTACCAAGTCGCTTGTTCCTGCCACTCCTTAGCAACTCGTAAGCCACTATGTTGCCCCTTAATAGCCCGTTTGCAACCATACTCAGAGTGAGTGGTTGCTGCATTGTCATGATCTCAAAAGGACTTTGTTTAATATACTCGCTTTGCTGTAGCTTATAGGATAACTGGGCTACATCGATCAACTTCGCACAATCCAATAGAACATTCATCCTCTTCGTTTGACCAACAATTTAGGGATGTAGACTTGTGGAAAAGTTGAGGCTTCAATTGAGCAACTTAAAAGAGTTCGGTCTAGAATCTCAAAGTGAATTGAGGATCACTGTTGCTCATAATCATCTGCGTTGTGCCCCGATATTGATGATGTGTTTTAGGAATAGCCGAGCCACCTCCTCAGTTGGGAAGTCCTTTATCGCTAGCATAAACATTGTGTACTTAACGAATTGATCCACCACAACCATGAGAATCCAACACCCTTTAGACTTACTTGTCTTGTTGGCAAACAAGACATGTCCTCATACAAGCATCCACATTGTCGTGCAGGTGTGGCCAAATGTAATGATCCTCCACAAGTGCCATGAAGCAGTGGATCCCTAGATAACCTACCCACTTGGAATTGCGGTATTCGCATAGCATCTCCTACCATATCTTCCCATGAAGTAGCATGTACAGTTGTCATCCCTTGGTATAGAGTAGATCGCCCTCACATCAGAATTGTCGAGTCTTGCCCTCGTTTGTTGGGTCGTGTCATAGCCCCTCCTTATTGCGCTCGGTTCATGGACATTCGGGTCGATTGATGGCTTTCAACTCCATCTTTCAACTAAGTGCATCGGTCACGGAATTGGGCTTCTTAGTCATGTACTGCAGCACGCAGTCGAGCTCTACAAGGAAATCTTGCCTAAAGGCTTGCTTTGGAATCATTTTCTTTTTTAGGGTTTAGAAGTAGCTCGTGGTGACATTGTCAATTTTCGCAGTGAACCGCAATCCCAAGAGATGATGTTACCATGTGCAAATGTAGTACACCACCATCGTCATTGCCTTCTCTTGGACCATGAATCATCCTTCGGTCTCATTTAGCTTCCTTGATTCAAATGCCACGGGTGTCCTTCTTGCATTAGAACACCACCAATCTACCTTATAGGGCTTTGAGTGGTTGGGCCGTACGAGCATCGGTTCTTCAGTCATGATTTTCTTTAGCCGATCTAACGCCTTTTGACATCACGCCACGCTGAACATGGGTGAGGTTGGCAACCGGTTGGAGGAAGAAGGAAGGGAAGGGAAGTATAAACAAGAGGAAGAAAACGAAGGATTGGGCATTTAAAGACTTTTTGTTAAAAATGAGTGATTTAGAATATTTTTTTCTATAAGCAATTGCTTAAAAAAGTTTTTTTTATCGACAACGATTTATATTTGAACGTTTTCATGGACAATGAAAACACTATTTCCTTCATTCATATCTATAAATGATACGCATGATACTTTCCGTTCGTAAAAATAATTGTTTATATCGCTAAAAAAAATGAATGATCGAAGAATATTTTCATTATCCACGAAAACGTTTAGAAAATTTTATTGTCGATAACGAAAATACTTTTCATTAACTTATCATTTTAAACGATACAAATGATTATCTTTTAAAAAAACGTTTTTAAAAATCATGTATTTCATGGGAGACGGACGGGCCTAAGGTTCAGCGAGAGATAGACGTCGAAGAGAGCGGGCCACCCTTATAAAATCAGCTTGTAGCTTGGATCGTTCGATCTGCAAAAACACGATTTATCATGGCCCTTATTTTTATCATTGACCTAGACTTGGACTTCAACGTCCACGTCAAGGAACATAAAAATCCGAAAAAAGAATAATAAAATAATAAAAAAGAAGAAGAAGAAGAAAAAGACAGGGCCCTAATCACAGACGATGGAGACAACGACGTTTCGAGACAGTGATCGATCCCGGGCATGAAACGTGTGTTTTCCTGGAGATTTCACATTACTTTTTCGATCTTTTGCAATTTACTACCGAAGAAAAAGCTCTTTTGCGCGAGCAAAGATGTCAAAAGATCGTAGCCCAATGGTGGCATTTTCTCTACATAGAGTTATGTCAGCTTCCATTCTAATTATGGTTCGTCTATTATCTTGAACTCATCTCTTTCTCTCATTATTCGATTATCCTCATGCTGAAAGATTTTCCTATCATAAAGTCTTAGGCTACATTTGGTACTTATAATAAAAATTAGGACCGAATTATATCTTATGTTTAGTTCTTGCCCAAGATAGGATAAAGTCAGATATAAAATTTTAGGCTATATTTGGTATATATTTTCCTATTTTTATTTACATATTTGAATTTGTTTCTACTCTAATTTGTATATATATTATAATCTATTTTATTACATACTTTTGGATTTATAATATAGTTTATTATTTGATAAAATTAAGGAATCATGGAAGGAATTAAAAAAATAAATAAAGTCGCGTTCCTCTGTTTTCCATCGTCTCGACTCGTTAATTGTCTGAGAAACCGTCTGGTCTCCCAAATCTGTGCTGGTCAATAATTTGTCCCTTCGTTCTCCGCATCGCGTCCTCCAAGAAACTTCTGACTTTCGCGCTCTCCCCGCATGCTTGCCACTCTATATAAAGCAATCCCTTTCGTCTACTACGATACGTGCACACGCAGAGTTTTTACTTTGCTCTGAGTGTCCTTCGAGTGTGTATAGTTTCCAATTCAAAAGTTAGAGCAAATACCAATCTCAGTCTTTGAAACCCAAGAGACATGAAGGTGAGATTCTTTTGTCTTATAAGAAGTTGTCTTTTTGGCATAGTGTGTATTTATGCACTCCTGTGAGATGGGGTTCTTGATGGTATTCTCTCCTGGGCTTTCTTGAACACTTTTCTTGATATCCCGTCATGAGTCATCGCTGCTGTAATTGTTTATCGCATAGCATGTTTTTATCCGTTTATGTGGGTAATAATGCTCGGAATATCAAATGATGCTTCGAATTCTTGTCTTGTTTAAACGCTAGTCATATCACACCACTTATGAATGTCGAGTCCAGTCGTCACCTTAAGAGATTGATATTTACTCAAAATCTAACTGGGTTTTGCCTTGCTCAAACTTTTGCAGAAGTTGGTGATGAAAGTGGACTTATATTATGACAGAGATAGGAGCAAGGCCATGCGAGTAGTTTCTGGTTTTGGAGGTATTGGCTCTCTCTCTCCCTCTCTGTTTTTTTCCTTCATTCTCCCACAGAATGTTCAAATCTCCGCTGTAATGACTAATCATCGTGTGCTCGAAATGTTCGGCTTTTTCACTGGCCTTTGTCGCATTGTGTTTTCCAGGGATTGGGTCACTGGCTATGGAATCGAAGGAAAACAAACTAACAGTATCGGGCAATTTTGACCCGGTCAAGGTGGTGAACAAATTGAGGAAATCTTGGCACACAGAAATCGCGAGCGTTGGAGCAGCCAAGGAAGATGATGGCAAGAAAGACGAGGGAAAAAAAGAAGAGGGCAAGAAGGACGATCAAGTCGCCAATCTCGTAAAAGCCTATCAAGCATACTATCCTATGCCGGTCACATATTACTGTCTGCCCCCTGAAGAGACCCCAAGTTGTGTCATATGTTAAAATTCTTTGTGCTTCCAGACCGAATCAGGACTTGGTTTGTGCACTGGAGAGGATTGAATCAGTAAGGTTGATTATGCCTTGTGAACACAAGAACAAGCGGAGTACCTTGACGAGAATATCAGGCTTTTATTGCGTCATCCGGCACTTGTATGTTCGTAGGGTGTATGTGTAAAGAGATTGGTTTTCACGTAGGAACTCAAGGTATGGAAAATCCATTATGTACCCATTTCAGCAAACGATTGTTTTCGATGACTGGAATATTATTATTCTGCTGAATTATGATATTCTTGAAAAGAGTATGATCAAATACTACATGTGATCCATGCTTATGTTCCGTTGACTCAGTAATTGCTTTGGCTTATGATAAATTCTGGTGACTGGTCGGGTCAAGTGACTTCAGCCAAGCTGCAAGCGAGCGGGTTATACTTGCTGAAATTACTTGAAAACTTCTTAACCAAACCAAGATAAGAAAGTGTGGCCTTAGACCTTGCATGCCGAAAGTTGTCGCCGTTTTCTTGTGTTGCTTATGTTAGAGAAATCCTCTTAAGGTGTTTTGAAGTTGACAAAACGTTTCCATCAGTCTAGTCTGAAGACTTGCAGACTCTTTTGACAAAGTCTGAAGACCTCCAGACTCAAGATTCAAAGTCTACTCTCGACCGATGAAGTTAAAGTTCTATTCGGATAAATTCAAGTATGGTTTTGATTCGTATGGTTAAGGAATATCTCACGACTGGAATTAGCACTTCAAGATCTTTTATTCGTATTCGAATAATCTAGATCCTCTAGATCCGCGAATTATACTTGGAAGGTTCTACTTATGGAAACCGAGATCTTGATTGTATGGACGAGCAGGATTGAAGGACTATCGTCATTTTCCTTGAAAAGCTCGAGATCTCTCTAATTGATTCTGTCCAACGGGTTGATTGGAAAAACTTCTTTGGAAGATGCCAACGGTATTGAAGGCATAAAGAAGTATTTAAGGGAGACGCTCAAGTTGTTCAAGAGTGTCTGATAGAAAATTTTCAAAATCTGAATCTCTTTGTTCTTTTGCGATCTTATTCTTCGAGCTATACTTGTAATGAAAAGAGAGACTGAATTTTGGTGAGACCTTGAGGAAGTGTAGTAGAGTCTCTACACTGTGGAATCAAGGACGTGAGATTGTAAATTCTCTTTTGATTCTTAGTGAAATCTAGCCAGTGGGCTGTCCATGCGAGAGAGTGGACGTAGGCTTGGTCTAAGCCGAACCACTATAAACTTAGAGTCTCGATTCTCTATCCCTAATCCTTTTACTTTACATTACATCTTCATACATCTATTATTGTTTTCAATCTCTTAGTCTATCATTCATTAAAAATCAATCTATTCTGTTACGATTGATAAAAATCATCTTGATCACCTATTCACCCCCCTCTAGGTGTTCGTACTAGTTCTATCAGCTTGCTTAAATTTAATCGCGAGTATGAATCTCGAATGGGCCATTTAACTAACCGGTGCCGTTCTTATCAATTAAATGAGAAGAAAAAATACAGCTCTGGTTCATTGCATCATTTGGAAGTATTTGATGACATCGCTACAACCCTTGTCAATGATTGCTGATATATTCCCCTATAAGTTGAAGGGAAAAGGGAGCTTTTATGACCATTATTTGCGGACTTGATACGCCTGCCACAGGGCCGAGGATGGATAGGGTGCTCTCTGGTTCACACATGATATAAACTTGTATCTCATACCATCCTAGTTAGCGAACTTCACAATGGCAAATTATTCTCACTCAATTGTCTCCGAATCAGCAGCAATGAATTTCATTAATGAGAATCATATGTCACGGGTTAATTGATCTAATGTTCTCTTTTCCATATAGCTTTAGTAATTTCTTCCCAAGTCAATTTTTCTCACACTAACAAAGATGGTGGAGAGAAATTCTTTTGGAGAGAAAATCTCTAAATATTAAACAATTATGATACAAATAAAAGGGAGAAGACCCCTATATATACAAATACTCAAATTATAACCATAAATGGCTTCTCAATCTAATGGTAGAAATTTTATCTTTCAATCTACCAACTATCCACATTTATTACAGGAACACTTCAGAATAATGAACATTTACAATATTACTCGTCCCTAGGAATATTCTCGAGAATACTAGAGAGGTTCACCCTATATTCTTGGATCATTTTTAGTCCTTCATGCATGTGAAACCTCTTCACCATGATATTCTCGTCCACCTGATCGGACCACAACTTTGTCACATTTTCAACATGGAATGCATCAATTTGCTTTTTGAATCGCCAAAGAGCTTCCACAAATTCTCGACTAGCTTCATTCTCCAGTGGACCCTTCCATCAAATATATATTCTCGCTTTGGCACACAATACTATTTTCATCTGACTCGATTTGTCATCATGAAATCGACGTCACAATCATATGAAGTTTTTGCTCCAAGAGGTACCCATTGCGACTCTCCTTGATCCACCTTTTCTTCTTCTACATGAAAAAAGTTTAAGCATATTCGCAAGTAACATCGAATGTACCTTTAGTTTCAGCGGGAGCTCCGTGTATGATACCTTCCCAACTTGTTGCAACACTCGTAATGACCCTTCATAGCTACGAATCAAACCCTTGTGCACATCTCGGTATCAAAGAAGTAAATGTAGTTTTGCTAACATTAGGTCCTCAACTTGGTACTCCGTGTGCTATCACTTCTTGTGGTCCCATTTCTTCATATGCTTCAAGGCCTTGTATAGACAAGTCCTTACCAAGTCTGCTTGTTCTTGCCATTCCTTAGCGGACTTTTAAGTCGATGGGCTACTCTCTTGATAGCCCGTTGCAACTATACTCAGAGTAAGTGGTTGTTGCCCCGTCATGATCTTGGAAGGACGTTTGGTTCGTAGACTCACTTCGCTAGAGGCTATAGGATAACTAGGCCATGTCAATTAGCTTTGCACAATCCTTTTGCATTGTGCTCATGCAGTGTCTAAAATACAACTCCAAGAGTCATTCACTCATTTGTTCGACCGTCGATTTGGGGATGTAGACCCTTGAAGAAGTTGAGCCTTCGACTCTCGCAGCTTAAAGAACTCGGTTCAGAATCTCCCAATGAACTAAGGATCGCGGTCACTCATAATTATCTGCAGTATGCCCCGATACTTGACAATGTACTTTAGGAATAGCTAAACTGCAGTTGGGAAGTCCTTTGTTGCTAGTAGGAACGTGGCATACTTAAAGAAGCGATCCACCACAATCACGAGAGTCCGACACCCTTTGGACTTGGCAAATTCATAATAAAATCCATGGAGACACTCTACCATGGACGCTTCAGAATAGGAAGTGTCTCATAGGGCCCTACTTTGTCTTGTTGGCATGCAAGACACATTCTCACAGAAGCGTCCACATCAGTGTGTGGGTGTAGCCGAAAGTAATGATTTTTCCATAAGTGCCATCATACGGTGGATCCCTGGATAACCTGTCCACTTAGAATTGTGGTACTCACATAGCACCACTTTCCATAGCTTCCCATGAAGTAGCAAGTACAGTCATCACCCCTTGGTGTAAAGTAGATTAGCCTCACATTAGAATTGTCGAGTCTTGGCCTCTTGTGCATGCTCAAGGAGTGCCTTGGTGGTTAGGTTGTGTCGTGGCCCCCCTTCTTGATGCGCTCGGTCCGTGGACATTGATTGATGGTTGCCAGCTCCATCTTTCGGCTAAGTGCATCGACCAAGGAGTTGGCCTTCTTAGGATTGTATTGTAACACGTAGTCAAGCTTCGCAAGGAAGTCTTGCTAACAAGTTTGCTTTAGAATAAACTTCTTTTGGGTTTACAAGTAGCTCGTGGCAACGTTGTTAGCACTCGCCACAAACCATGATCCCAAGAGATGATGTCGCCATGTCCGAAGGCTGTACACCACCATCGTCATTGCCTTCTCTTGGACCATGTATTTGCCGTTCGGTCTCGTTCATCTTACTTCATTCAAACCTCACTAGGTGTCCTTCTTGCATTAGAACACCACCAATAGCATAATTGGAGGCATTAATCTCTACCTCAAAGGGATTTTGAGTGGTTAGGCACTACAAGCACCAATTCCTTAGTCATCACTTGCTTTAACCGATCAAACGCCTTTTGATATTGAGCCTCATAGACCATGGGTGAGGCCCTTGCCAAATTCGGCGCGAGCAAGGCTTGCTTGAGGCCAACGATCAGCCGAAGGAAGAAGCAAGGGAAGAGGAGTATAATTAGATCCCCCCTGTCGATGTAGTATGATTTCGATTCTTAATGTCTGACTAGAGGAAGTAAACGAAAGATTGGGTACTTAAAGACTCTTTGTTGAAAATGAATTATTTAGAATATAATTTTGGGTTAATACCCTGAAAAATCCCAAATTGATATACTTGTGACAAATTTATCCCAAACCATTTTTTTGACCACCAAAAACCCCAAACTAGTAAACTTTTGACAAATTTACCCCAAACCGATACACTTGTGACAAATTTACCCTATGTAAGTTTTCGTTAAATTTTATAGTCAAATTATTAAGTTAAATGACACGTGACAGTTAACTGGTATATCAATTTGATATTTTACACTCTCTTTGTCACAGTTTACAATTTTTGTGAATTTTTTGTGGTATTAATCCAATTTAGCGGTGGGTATATTTGTCACATATTTACCAGTTTGGGGTTTTTTGCGATCGAATAAATTAGTTTGGGGTAAATTTATTATAAATGTACTAGTTTATGATTTCTTATAGTTAATCGAGGTAAATTTGTCAAAGGTGTACCAGTTTGGGGTTTTTCATGATAAAAAAAATAGTTTTGGATAAATTTGTCACAGGTGTATAGTTTAGGATTTTTCAAAGTATTAACCCTATAATTTTCTATAAGCAATCGCTTGAAATAATAAATTAATAAAAACGTCTTCATTATTAGATGTAATTTATGTTGGAAAGTTTTCGTGGAAAATGAAAACACTTTTTCTTCATTCATATATGTTACTGTTATGAACAATACTTCTCGTTTTTAAAAATGATTGATCATGTCTTTCACAAAAATGAATGAACGAAAAGTAGTCTTATTATTTACGAAAATGTTAAAACATAAATTATTAGTATATAAAATAAAATATCTAATGATTATTTTGTAAGAAAATATTTTTTTGAAGTCAAGTAATTCACGAGAGACGAACACGCCTAAGATTCAGCCAGAGATGGGCGTCGAAGAGAGCGGGCCACGTCTATGCAAAGATATCGCCCTCCTCAGATCTGCTCGTAGCATAAATCGTTCGATCTACTGAAAAGTAGTTTATCACGGCCCTTATTTTTACATTAGCGGAATGGACTATAGTCTTTAGCTGCCAGAATTCCGACTAATGTGATGGCACTATAATTATATAATAATTCATTGACCAAGACCTCGACTTCAACGTCAATGTTAAGGAACATAAAAATCCAAAAAGAAAAATAATAATAATAAGAAAATAGAAAGGATGGGATCGATCGCGTGTGCGAAACGCGTACTTTTCAGGAGATTTTATGTTTTACGATTGAAGAAAAAGCTCCTTTGCGCGAGCAAAAAGGTTATTATCTTTCACATTTTTTGTCAAAAATTTCAAAAAATAAAAAATGCCCAAGGATGGCAGTTTCACAGAGATTTTGTAGAGAGTAATGTCTGCTTCGCTTCCGGTCCGATCGCCCGTCCTTTGTCCCGACCCCTCTCCCGTTAATTTCGATTTGCCCTCCTGTTGCAAGATTTCCTTATCATTAACTCTTAAAGAGTTGAGACGGAACGTGGAGTGCCGCTATAGAGAATCGATAGTTGATCTCAGCGCATTTTTCGAAGAACTAATTATGGATTTAGCCCGGAATCTCTATTATACGGATTGTTAATTCAATTAAGAATTTTTTGCTGATGAAATTCCGGAAGCTTTGCGTGGGATTTCAATGCGGTCCTTCCGAGGCTAGTTTATTGGAGTGTAGTCCATTCTCCTCATTGATGGGATGACATGGGATTTCTACTCCTTGGTAAGCGGGCGGAGTCTGAGGCCACCCCAATAGGGGTCGTGAGGGAAGCGACCTTGAGTTGCCAAAGGATTTTTAAAATTTGAGCATATATTTTATTGGTAGTTTAGATTTGGACTCATGATGAGCAATTAGATATATATAATCCATTTCTTTTGTATTTGAGAGATATATGTGATGTGCCAATTATAGTGGAATCATTTATTAGACATAATCTTAATCTAAAAGTAAATCGGGATTAAAATATCGTGTCTCGAATTCTTTTTTCACTTTTATTCTTGATTTTCTTGTAATTGTGAATCAAATTCTAACATAATTGTCACCCGAAAATAGCTTGATGACGTCGAGTTTCCAGCAAGGCTATCCATATTGGCGTGCCACGCGGGACAATAGGCATATGATTTCGATGCCAAATTGATTTGAATGATCATATTAAAATTGCACTTGTGAGATTTAGGACTACGTCAGCGAAGTTGAAAAATTTTAAACCGAATTGATATTCATATGATAAATAAGTTGAGGATGAATCTTGTGATTATCCCCATCGATTAAGATTTTTCAATTCTAGTATGTCGTTTAAATTAGATGCAAGAGATGCTTACGTGCAAAATCGCAATGCAATTCTATCCAACGAAATGCTTGAACCCGTCAACTGCCTGAACTGAGTCCGTCGCCAACATTCAAGACTCACTGCTTCAAAAGTTACCGAGTCGCGAGGGGCGACTCGACCGAATCACTTCAAAAGCCCCGAGTCGTGAGGGGCGACTCGCCTCTCTCTCTCTCTCTCCTTCCTAAAGTGGCGATCCTCTGTTTTCGATCGCCTCGACTCGTTATTTTACTGAGAAACGGGGTGGCTCTTTCCCCCGACTCGTTATTGTATTGACTGGTCAATAATTTGTCCTTTGTTCTCCGCACCGCGTCCTCCAAGAAACTTCTCCTCTTCACGCACTCCTCTTATGCTCGCCACTCTTTATAAAGCAACCCCTTTCGTCCCCGATACGTGCACACACTCGGTTTCAACTTCCTCCGAGTGTCCTTCGAGTGTCTCTAGCTTCCAAATCAAAAGTCAGAGCAGTCACAATCTCAGTTCTTGAAACCCAAGAGAAATGAAGGTGAGATATCTTGAAGTCCTTCGAGAAGTTCCCTCTTTTCTGTGCATATTATGTGCATCTTGTTCACTTCTGTGAGATGGGGTTTTGATGTGACTCTCTCCTGGGTTTTCTTGAACACTTCTCTTGGTATCTCTCGTCTCAAGCTTCATGAGTTATCGTTTGCTTCTTTGCTGCTGTAATTGTTTATCGCATAGCATGATTGTATCTGTTTATGTGAATAAGAATGCTCGGAATACCAAATGAAGCTTCGAATTCTTATTCATTGTTGGTTATATATGGCCAACTTTTTTAAACGCAAGTCAGTCGCACCACTCGTGAATGTCGAGTTCAGTCGTCCTCGTGAGAGATAGATATTTACTCAAAGTCTAACTGGGCTTTGCTTTCCTCAAACTTTTGCAGAAGTTGGTGGTGAAGGTGAATCTACATGATGACAGAGACAGGAGCGAGGCCATGCAAATAGTTTCTGGTTTTGGAGGTATTGGCTCTCTCTCCCTCCACGCCGCGCCCCCGCCCCACCCCCCCTCTCTGTTTTCCCCTTCGTTCTCCCACTGGATGTTCATATGTCACTGTAATAACTAATCATCTTGCGCTTGAAATGTTCGGCTTTATCACTAACCTTTCTCACATAATGCTTTCCAGGGATTGGGTCTCTGTCTATGGACTCGAAGGACAACAAACTGACGGTATCCGGCGATTTCGACCCTGTCAAGGTGGTGAACAAACTGAGGAAATCTTGGCACACAGAAATCGTGAGCGTTGGAGCAGCCGAGGAAGATGATGGCAAGAAAGACGAGGGCAAGAAAGAAGAGGGCAAGAAGGACGATCAAGTCGCCAATCTCGTAAAAGCCTATGAAGCATACTATTCTTCGCCGGTCACATATTACTGCGTGCCCCCAGAAGAGACCCCAAATTGTGTCATTTGTTGAAATTCTTTGTGCTTCCAGACCGAATCAGGACTTGGTTTGTGCATCGGAGAGGATTGAATAAGTAAGGTTGATTATGCCTTACGAAGACAAGAACAAGTGGAGTACCTTTTCTAGAATTATATGCTTTTATTGCGTTGTTTGCTACATGTATGTGCGTAGGGTGTATATATATAGAGAGAGATTGGTTTTCACTTGAGGAACTCAAGTTATGTAAAATCCATTCCGTACTCCATTTCAGCAAACAATTGTTTTCGGTGACTGGAATATTATTATTCTGACGAATTATAATATTCTTGAAAAGAGTACTGTCAGATACTAAATGTGATCTATGCTTATGTTTCATTGACTTAGTAATTTCTTTGGCTTATGATAAATTCTGGTGACTAGTTGGGTCGAGTGACTTTGCTAACATGCAGGTTATACTTGCTGAAATTACTCGAAAACTTCTTAACCAAACCAAGATAAGAAAGTGTGGCCTTAGACCTCGCATGCCAAAAATTGTTGTTGTTTTCTTGTGTTGCTTGCTTAATTTTGATCGCGAGTGTGAACCCCGGATAGGCCATTTAACTAACCAGTGCCGTTCTTATCAATAAAATGAGAACAAAAAAGACAGCTCTATTTCATTGCATCGTTTGGAAGTATTTGATGACGTCGCTACAACCCTCATCAATGATTGCTGATATATTTCCCTATAAGTTGAATGGAAAAGGGAGCTTTTATGACCATTATTTGCGGACTTGATGGGCCTGCCACAGGACCGAGGATGGATCGCGGGGTGCTCTTTTGTTAATCTTTTGAAGACATGATATATACTTGTAAATCGTACCATCCTAGTTAACAAACTTTATAATGGCGAATCATTCTCACTCAATCTTCTCTGAGCCAATAGTAATGGATTTCATTAACGAGAGTCATATGTCACAGGCCGGTTGATCTAGCATTCTATTACCCATATGGCTTGAGTAATTTATTTTCAAGTCAGCATATCTCACACACTCACAAAGATGGTGGAGAGAAATTCTTTTGGAGAGAGAATCTCTGAATTTTAAATATTTGTGAGATGATCCAAACAAAAGGAGGAGACCTCTTTATATACAAGTACTCTTTAGATTACAACCATAGATATCTCATCAATCTTACGGTGGAAATTCTATATTCCTATATACCAACTATGTGAATTTATTATAGGAACACTTCGGAGTAATGTACATTTACAATATTGCTCGTCCTAGGAATATTCTTGAGAATACTAGAGAGGATCGCCTGATCTTCTAGGATCATTCTCGGTCCTTTGTGCATAGGAAACCTTCGGACCATGATATTCTCCTCCACCTAATCGGGCGATGCCCTTGTCGCATTTTCTGCAGGGAATGCATCTATTTGCTTTTTGAATTGTTAGAGATCTTCCATAGGCTCCCAACTAGCTTCACTCTCCTGTAGACCTTTCCATCATATCAAATATTCTTGCTTTGGTGCACAATACCACTTTCATCTAACCTAATCTACGTTGATGAAATTGATGTCACGATCATATGAGGTTTTTTGCTCCATGAGATACCCATTGCAACTCTCCTTATCCAGGTCTTCTTCATCTACATGAAAATGTTTAAGCATACTCACACGTAACATTGAATGTACCTTTAGTTTCGGCGGGAGCTTCAATATATGCTATCTTCTCGACTTGTTGCAACACTCGGAGTGGCAAGTTGTAATGATGGATCAATTTCCTATGCACGTCTCAGTATCGAAGAATTAAATGTAGTTTTGCCTATGCCAGGTCCTCGACTTGGTACTCCATGTGTCGTCACTTCTTGTCGACCCATTTTTTCATGTGCATTGAGGCCTTGTGTAGACAAGTCCTTATCAAGTCCACTTGTTTTTACCACTCCTTAGTGAACTTATAAGTTGATCAGCTACTCCCTCATAGCATTGCAACCCTACTCAAAGTGAGTGGTCACTGCCTCGTCATGATCTTGAAATGACTTTGGTTTGTAGACTCACTTTGCTACAGGTTATAGGATAACTCCTATAACCGGGCTACATCAATCAACTTTGCACAATCCTCTTGCATTGTGCTCATGTAGTGTCTGAAGTACAACTCCAAGGGCACATTCACTCTCTTTGTCTAACTGTTGATTTGGAAATGTAGACTTGTGGAAAAGTTGAGGCTTCGACTCTATCAGCTTAAAGAGCTTAGTGATGTAGGAGTGAACTCAGCTAACAAATCTCCCCCTCACGACAATGTGGAGGGATTCATCATCCCCGCTATCAATTGGCAATGTTCAAGCTTCTCTCTTGGTAGAGTCTTCGTCATCATATCAGAGCCATTATGATCCGTATGAATTTTCTCAAGTTCCAACAACTTTTCATCTAGAACATCCCTTATCCAATGATATCTAACATCAATATGTTTCGATCTAGAATGAAAAGATGAATTCTTACTAAGATTAATTACGCTTTGATTATCACAAAATAGCATATACCTCTTTTGCTTGAACCCAAGTTCTTCTAAGAACTTCTTCATCAATAGCATCTCTTTACAAGCTTCAATCACTACAATAAATTCAACTTTGGTTGTAGAAAGTGCAACACACTTCTGCAATCTTGACTTCCATGACACAACTCCACTCGCAAAAGAAATCAAATAACCAGAAGTAGATTTATGAGTATCAATATCTCCTGCCAAGTCGGAATCTGTGTATCCAACTAACTCAAGTTTCCCAGTCCCGAAACTGAGTTTCAAATTTGAAGTTCCCCGAAGATACCTCATAATCCACTTCACTACATTCCAGTACTCTCTGCCTAGATTTGACAAATAGCGACTAACAACGCCAACTGCGTGCGCCAAGTTTGGGCGTGTACATACCATCGCATACATTAAGCTTCCTATAGCTGAGGCATATGGAACACTTTCCATATCTTTCTTCTCTTTATTAGTCATAGGACTTTGCTTCATATTTAACTTAAAGTGGGCAATAAGAGGAGTACTAACCACTTTAGCCTTGTCCATGTAAAATTTCTGAAGGATCTCCTTGATATATTTCTCTTGCGACAAAAACAACTTCTTAGCATCTCTATCTCGGGTAATTCTAATGCCAAGAATCTGCTTTGCCGAGCCCAAGTCTTTCATGGCAAAAGACTTACTCAACTGTTTCTTCAATAACTCAATTCTTGAAGCATTCCTGTTAACAATCAATATATCATCAACATAAAGCAAGAGAATAATAAAGTCATCATCAGAAAATTTTTGGACAAACACACAGTTATCCGAGGGAGCCTTCTTATAGCCATGTTATGTTATAACTGACATAAACTTTTTGTACCACTGCCTCGGTGCTTGTTTTAAGCCATAAAGACTTTTCTTCAATTTGCACATATAATTCTCTTTCCCTTTCACTTTAAAACCCTCAGGTTGTTCCATGTATATCTCTTTCTCCAAGTCACCATTTAAGAATGTTGTTTTGACATCCATTTGCTCAATTTCCAAATCTAGGGTAGCTACCAAGCCTAGTACCACACGAATAGAAGACATTCTCACTACCGGAGAAAATATATCATCAAAATCAATACTCTTTCTTTGACCGAATCCCTTAACAATCAATCTAGCTTTGTACCGTGGTTGTGAAGTATGTTCATCTTGCTTCAACTTATATACCCACTTGTTCTTCAAAGCTCTTTTACCTTTAGGTAACTTCACCAACTCAAAAGTATGATTATCATAAAGTGACTGCATCTCATCTCGCATAACATCAAACCAATTGCTTTTGTACTCATCTTCTATTGATTATGCATAGCACTCTGGTTCACCTGCATCAGCCAATAATACATACTCATCTTCAGAATACTTGGTGGAAGGTCGTCGATCTTTAACGATCTCCGAACTAGAACATCCAGTGGAACATCTAATTGAGCCTCTGGTTCAAGAATAGTATTATATGTTTCAACATGTTCAGGAACATGTGCGTTATTTGGAACATTGATTTCCTGCTACTCTTCATCAACCTGTGTAGGAATATTTGTAAAAGGAACTTGATCCAAATCAACCAAATTATCACTAACCTGTGATGCTGAAATCATCTCTCTTTCTCAATATCCTCTATTGTTTAATCTTCCATAAACACAACGTCTTTGCTTCTTACAATTTTCTTTTCAACCGGAGCATAAAATTTGTAGCCAAGCATATCCTGTCCATAACCAATAAATATGCACTGTTGTGTTTTCACATCAAGTTTAGACCTCTCATCTTTGGGAATATGCACAAATGCTTTGCACCCAAAGACACGCAAATAATCATACGAAACATCTTTGCATGTCCAAACTCTATTAGGAACATCAAACTCTAAAGGACGCATGGAGTAAGATTTAGTACATGCACAACTGTACTTAAAACCTCACCACAAAAGGATCCAGGTAGCTTTGACTATGAAAGTAAGTATCTTACTCTTTCAACCAGTGTTCTGTTCATTCTCTCAGCTAAGCCATTTAACTGAGGCGTCTTAGGAGGTGTCTTTTGATGTCGAATATCTTGTTGTCTGTAATATTCATCAAAAGGTCTAATATACTCTCCCCCGTTATCAGTTCTGATACACTTCAATTCCTTTCCAGTCTGTCTCTCAACTAAAGCCTAAAATTGCTTAAAAGTATCTAATACTTTATCTTTAATTTTCAAGGTATGAATCCAAATTTTCTTTGAAAAATCATCTATGAAGGTAACAAAATAAAGAGAGCCACCAAGTGATTTTATTTTCATAGGACCGCAAACATCAGAATGCCCTAAATCTAGTATACCTGACTTTCTTGAAGGATGTGAGCTTTTAAATGCAATTCTATTATGTTTTCCTGCTAAACAGTGAGCACACTTCTTTAGCGCTGAACTTTTCAATCCTGAAAGGAGTTTCTTCTTGGCCAATATTGACAAACCCTTCTCACTGATGTGATTGAGCCTCTTATGCCATAACTCAGCTGCATCTTCGCTGTCTACTGCATTAATTTTGTCTATGGACAACTTTGCCTACATAATGTATAACAAATAATATTTTTCACATCTAGCCACAACAAGAGAACCTTTGGTGAGCTTCCGTTGACCATTATTGAAGGTGTTGCAATACCCCTCATCATCCAACTTGCCTGTAGAAATCAAATTCAAGCGGATATCAGGTATATGTTTAACATTATTCAATACTAACCTTGTGCCACTGCTGGTTTCTAGGCACACATCACTGATGCCTACAGCTTGAGCTAGCCCATTGTTTCACATCTTCACAGATTCGAAATCACCTGACCTGTATGATGTAAAGAAATCCCTACGAGACGTAGCATGCACCACTATCAATTACCTAACTAGTCTCATGAGATACAAAATTCACCACATCACCATAAAAAATAATGAGAAAGTCTTCTTTAAGGGCAGCAACACGATTGTCATCACTGTCATTATCAATTTTCTTCTCTTTACATTTCTCCTTTTGTTTCTCCATTTTTAACTAGCGACAAAACCTCTAAATATGTCCCTTCTGATGACAATAATGGCACTCAACATTAGCAAATTTATTATACTTACCTCTGCTTTTATCTCGACTTTTATCTCTATTTCTCGGACCTCAAGACTCATTTCTTCTCATTTTCTCAACAACCAAGGCATAAGAATGTGAAGATGACGATCCTTGTATCTTCTTTCTCATCTCTTCATTCAAAATACTACTCTTGACCAAATCCATGGTAATCGTGCCATCTAGGGCAGAATTAGACAAAGATGTTCGGAACGTCTCCCATGAGTCCGACAAAGTACCAAGCAACCATAGTATTTGTATCTCATTATCAAACTTGATTCCCATTGCAGCCAACTGATTTATAATTCCTTGAAAAAAATTTAAATGATTAGTCAAATGAATACCATCTTGATATCTTAGAGCCATCATCTGTTTTATCAAAAATAACTTATTATTCCCAGTCTTTTGAGCATATAACTGTTCAAGCTTATCCCATAAACTGTGTGCATGTGTTTCCTCAATAATATGGTTCAAAACATTATCATCCACCCACTGCCTGATATAACCACACATTTGACGATGAAATATAGACCATTCAACATCAATTTTATTCTCCGGTTTCTCCTCGGCAAATATGGGCAAATAAAAATCTTTCACATATAAAAGGTCTTCCATCTTCCCTTTCCAAATATAATAATTCAAACCATTCAATGTAACCATTCTACTCGTATTCGTTTCCATTATTTAACACAAGGCAGAAAAATCAAGCAATAACCAGAAGCTCTGATACCACTCTGATGGGAGAACAGTAACAATTCAAACAATATCAAATTAATGCAGCGGAATAAATTAATCTCCCCTCTTGTATAAACCTAATAGGAATCAATATATTATAGTAAAATAAATACCAAGCACGCGAACACAAGACAATTTTTTTTACGTGAAAAACCTCCTTGATGTGAGGAGATCAAAAACCACGGGACCGGAGTCCACTCGAAAATCTTTACTATCAACAAAATTGGGTGAACAATGTTCTTCTCTAGCAAATACTAGAGGTACATAGCAGCAAAGACTTCAAGAACATAATTCTTGGCAATACACATGAATTTCACAAGAGATAAAAGATAAATCTGACCAAAATCGCAGGTTTTGATCAATCTACAAAAAACCTGATATAGGGAGCTTCAAATGAAAATCAAACCGTTCAGATTCGAGAAGATTGCGCCACGAACATGTTGACAAAATTTCAGCTCAATCCTACCTCGAATCGACCTCCGATGCCAACTTGATGTAAATCAGATATTGCCACAACCCTTAGATTTTCTACTTTCTCTTTTTCTCTTGTTACTACATTTTTTTGTGGCTACCACTCTGAAGATAGTAAGAAACCATATTTCTCCATATAACTTATTATATAAGCTCAAGCCCTTTTTGGGCTTGCAACTCATTAGGCTTTCTCCAAATAGGAGTGAACCCAGCTAACACTTAGTCCATAATCTCCTAGTGAATTGAGGATTGTGGCCGCTCACAATTGTCTGCGGTATGCCCCAATACTTACGATGTGCTTTAGGAATAGCCAAGCTGCCTCCTCAGTTAGGAAGTCCTTTGTTGCTCACACAAAGATCACGTACCTAAAGAACCGATCCACCATGGCCATGAGAGTTCAGACACCCTTTGGACTTAGGTAAATTCACAATGAAATTCATGGAGACACTCTACCACAGACGCTTCAGGATAGGAAGTGGCTCATGAGGCCCTGCCAATGACCATTGTTTGAGCTTGTCTTATTAGCACACAAGACACATCCTCACATAAGCGTCCACATCGGTGCACAGGTGTGGCCAAAAGTAATGATCCTCCACAAGTGCCATAATGCGATGTATCCCTAGATAACCTCCCCACTTAGAATTACAGCAATTGCATAGCGCCTCCTTCTGTAGCTTTCCATGAAGCAACACGTACAATTGTCGCCCCTTAGATTGCGCTCACATCGGAATTGTCGAGTCTTGCCCTCTCATGCATGCTCAAGGAGTGTGTTGGCGGATGGGTTGTGTCGCGGCCCCTCTTTAATGTGCTTGGTCCATGGATATTCATGTCAACTAATGGTCGCCAGCTCCATCTTTCAATTAAGTGTGTCAGCCACGGAATTGGCCTTCTTAGGATTGTATATAGCACGTAGTTGAGCTTCTCAAGGAAGTCTTGCCCAAGCTTGCTTTGGAATCAGCGGGGTTTATAAGTAGCTCGTGGTGACGTTGTTAGTACTCGCCATGAACCACGATCCTAGGAGATGATGCTGCCATGTGCAAAGGCAGTACACCACTAGCCATTACCTTCTCTTGGACCATGTATCGTTGTTCCATCTCATTTAGCTTTCTTGATTCAAACGTCACTGGGTGTCCTTGCATTAGAACATCACCAATAGCATAATTAGAGGCATCAATCTCTACCTCATAGGGCTTTGAGTGGTAAGGCATCATGAGCATCAGTTCCTTAGTCATCGCTTGCTTTGGCCAATTAAATGCCTTTTGATATCGAGCCTTGTTGACCATGGGCAAGGCCCTTGCTAGATCCGATGAGGCTTGCCTGAGGTCGGTGATCTACTGGAGGAAGAAGGAAGGGAAGAGAAATATAATTAAGTCCTGGTTGTCGGTTTAGTATGATTCCGATATTTAATGTCTGACTAAAGGAAGAAAATGAAAGATTGGGTATTTAGAGACTCTTCATTGAAAACAACTGACTTGGAATATATTTTTTAGTAAGCAATCACTTGAAATAATTAGCTACTGAAATTTTTTCATTATCAACAATAATTTATATCCAAACTTTTTCATGGACGACATAAACACTTTTCGTTCATTCATTTTTGTAAACGGTATAGATGCTATTTCCTATTTTTAAAAATGATTGTTCGTATCGTTCGCAAAAATGAATAAATGGAAAGTATTCTTATCATTCACGAAAACGTTGGAACAAAAATTGTTAGTCGATAATAAAAATATCTTTTATTAGCTAATTATTTCAAGTGATATAAACGATCATTTATTTAAAAAAAATATTTTTAAGTTATTCATTTCTCGCAATATCAATGCCCACTAAGATTCAGTTCGAGATGGATCTCGAAGAGAGCGGACCACGTTTATACAATGATCGTTCGATCTGCTAAAACGTGGTTTATCACGGCCCTTATTTTTACATTAGCTGAATCATTCATCGCTGCCAGCAATTCTGACTGATGTGATGGACATAAATAATAATTCACTGACCAAGACCTCGACTTCTCCGTCAACGTCCAGGAAACAGAACAATCCAAAAAGGAATATTAATTAAAAGAAAAAAGAAAGGGCCCTATCACGGACGATGGAAATGACGACAATCACCATCTCCCACGTAGCATTTCGACCCGTTCGAGAGGATGGGATCGATCTCGTGCATGAAACGCGTGCTTTCTTGGAGATTTCATGTTACTCGGCCCTTCGGCTTTTTTCGATCTTTTCTCATCTCACGAATCACGATTGAAGAAAAAGCTCCTTTACGCGAGCAGAAAAGTTATGATCTTTCTCATTTTTTGTCAATTTAAAAAAAAAAAAAAAAAAAAAAAAAGCCCAATAATGGCATTTCAACAGAGATGATGCAAGGAGTGATGTCTGCTTCGATTCCTGTCCGATCGTCCGTCTTTTGTCCCAATACTCTCTCCCGTTTATTTCAATATGCTCTCGTGCTGCAAGATTTTCCTATCATAAACTCTTAAAGAATTGAGACGGTAGAGAATCAATAATTGATCTCAGTGCATTTTCAAATGAAAAAATTATGGATTTTGCTTGAAACCTCTATCACACAGATTATCAATTTAACTTTGAATTCTTGTTGATGAAGTCCTAGAAACTTTGCATAGGCTTTCCATGCAGTCCTTCTAAGGCTAGTTTATTAGAGTGTGGTCCATTCTCCTCATCGACATAATGACATGGGGGTCTTGCTCCTCGGTAAGCAGGCAGAGTCCAAGGCCACCCTAGTAGGGGTTATGAGGGAAGCACCCCCAAGTTGCCAAAAGATTTTTATAATTTGAGCATATATTCTATTGGTAGTTTAAGCTTAGATCCACAATGAGCAACTAGGTATATATAATCTCTTTCTTATGCATTTGAGAGATACATGTGATGTGCCAATTATAGTGCAATCCTTCATTGGACAAAATTCTAATTTAAGAGTGAACCGGGATGAAAATTGTTGGAAGATATGCCTGAAGATCTGCCGGATTTGGAATTGATCTAAATTGATCATCCGCTGGATTTGATCTAAATTGATCTAATTGAATCAATTAATTTTAGACAGAAATATAGATTTGATTTGTAGAATATTTGAAGTATATTTTATTTCCTTTCTTCATGTACACTCTGTATTATAACTACAGAACATTGTATATTGAATATACACAATTGAAGTAACAGAAAACTTCTCTCAATTCCTTCGTCTTGCCTCTTGATCTTGCTTCCTTTACGCATTCTGTCATGGTATCAGAGCATCTAAGCTCCTGAACCCGCTTCCGCACCAGTTGTTCTTCGAACTCTCTGATCTGCAAAAAGAGATTTACGAAGAAATCATTTTTTCGCTAAAAGGAAGAAGACACAGGCACATACGATTATCATGGCTCACCTAGCAAATTCATCTTTGGGTCTTGATGTCTCATCTACAGAAGAAACCACACCACAAACCTCAGAAACACAAAGCCATCTCGTGCCGATTCCCACAACCCAACAAAGAATAAAGAAACGGCAATCTCGAGATTCAAGGCGTACAATGGCCACTCTTCCCGGCTCAGTCAAATGTGGGGTTGCCCATTGCGGGCCATCCTTACCAATGGTTACCATATCCATGGTATATTGGGCCAAATGCATCATCGCCGGGGATTACAGGCTACCAAAGTAGCGTTCAGTCCGACGGAAGCCCACCAGCCATAAATGGGGCAAGCCAGACCGCCGGAGCAGAACAAATCGGTGGGTCGGACGAAGCGGGTCTGGGGTCAAATCCCTACCCGAATTTCTCACATGCGAGTCATGGAATCGGATCTGGCGGGTCGGGTTTAGGGACGAATCCCTACCCGAGTTTCTCGCCCAATTTTCTACCTTTTCCGATCAGGGCTGTCACCGGCCGACCGGAATCTGGATATCCCCTTTACGTATCGACAGCCGACGGTCCAGAACTGCGATTAATCACCTTGCAGCTGACCGGACCAGAAACTTATTCTAGATGGTCACAAGATTTCCGGCGAGCTCTCGTGACAAAGGACAAGGACGGATTCCTTGACGGAACCGTGCCTGTTCCTTTGGACGAGCGACTGGCTCGACACTAGAGAAAATGCAACCACCTAATCCGAACGTGGATTGGCAATTGCGTCTCTCCAGATGTCGCGGCCGGCCTCCCACCGACAGAAGACACGAAGAAAATGTGGGACAATATCAAAGAAATGTATGGAAAATTAGATCGAGCAAAGATTTTTTCACTCATGCAGGAACTCGGCGAATTCAAGCAAGGAAATCTGACGGTCACGGCTTGTTACAACAAGCTATCGTCGCTTTGGAACGAGCTCGAGGCCACGGAAAGAAAAACTCAAGGGACCGGAGGAAACCCTAGAGCAGTATAGATCTATAAAGGAGAGGGAGAAAACCACTCGTTTCCTTTTGATCTTAAACGAAAATTACCTGACATTCCGATCACAGATCCTGGCGATGGATCCTGTTCCTCCTCTCGGAAGGATTTTTCAACTTGCAGTCCAGGAAGAGAACCAACGACTCGCGGCGCCAGAGCACAAGGGAGGAAGCGACAGTGTCGCTCTTGCACTTCGCGGCGAGCGAATGGGTTTCAAAACCCTACCGCGAGAGAAAGGGAATCGAGAAACCCTAGGGTTTCACGGAAACAGCGAGAAGCCCTTTAAAAGGGGAGGGACCAACGGTCCAGATCCATCTCGCCGATCCGACGGCATCCAGGAGGCTGATCCTTCCTCCGAATCCAACGGCGCATATAATTCCGCGAAAAGAGGATCGGACGGTCAATTTTTTTCAGCATCGGACGGCCAGATCATTTCCGCATCTTCAAGGAATTTTAGCCAAAATTCGAAAGGGAGAGGTAAATTATATTGCGAATACTGCAAACACCCACATCATAGTATAGATAATTGCTGGAAATTGCATGGAAAGCCAGGAGAAAAAGAAAAAAAGAAAGAATATTCTGCGGCTTACCAAGTTACTGGACTTAGTAATGACCGGCCAATTACCTATGGGCAATATGAGCAATTAATGCAGGCTCTACAGAAGGCAGACATCGCAAATAAAGGAGGCAGTTTTTCAGGTATATCTCATTGCCTGATAAATTCTATTTCAAGGAAAGCCTGGATAGTGGACTCAGGAGCAAGTGATCACATTATTTGTGATAAAAGTTTTTTTTCTGACATGCATAAGGAGCTAAATATTCCTATTTCTGTGCAATTGCCAAATGGGAACATCACTAATGTCACCTTGACGTTCGTTCGTCGAGTCCTCAAATTACCCTTCGAAATGTCCTTTATGTTCCTGAATTTCAATTCAATCTTATCTCAGTGTCCAAAGTCTGCAAAGAAAATTCCTGTCGAGTCTTCTTTGATTCTGATGCTTGTTTTTTCTAGGCCCTTTCGACTGGCAAACTGATGGGCTTGGGTAATCTCTCAGAAGGATTATTTTTTTGGAATGACCTTCCAAATCATTTTGATTTTTCATCAATTGTCTTGAATAAAATATCATTGTGTAATGCTACTACCGATGATAAGAGCTTTCTTTTACATTCAAGAATGGGTCATAGTGTTTTTTTTCCTTACTCTAAATGTCACATATGTCCTATGGCAAAACAATCTCGCACACCATTTCCCATCAGTAACAGTCATTCCACTACTATTTTTTCATTACTCCACGTGGATGTTTGGGGACCTTATCACACGACTCATCGTGATGGTTCGCGTTTTTTTCTTACTATTGTGGATGATCACTCTCGTGCCACCTGGATATTTCTAATGCAGTCTAAAGCTCAAGTGTCTTCTAATCTGAAATCCTTTATCATTCTGATCAAAAATCAGTTTGGGAAGACAATCAGAAGGATTCGCACTTATAATGGGAAAGAATTTTTTAATCATGAATGCAGCTTGCTTTTCCTATCTCATGGGATTCTCCATGAAAGCTCCTGTGTCTACACTCCACAACAAAATGGAGTAGTGGAACATAAGCACCGTCATCTATTGGAGGTCGCCAGAGCACTGAAGTTTCAGGGATCCATTCCAGATATTTATTGGGGAGATTGTATTCTCACTGCAGCATATCTCATCAACCGGATGCCAACTCGAATACTGGTTGGTAAATCACCTTTTGAAATACTATATGGCAAAAAACCAGCACTTGATCATTTACGAGTTTTCGGTTGTTTATGCTATACTACAACTGTGGGACCTCGGGACAAAATGAGTCCTCGAGCCAGACGATGCATCTTTATGGGTTATCCCAATCTACAGAAAGGATATCGTGTTCTTGATCCTAGCATAGGGGATTTTTTCGTAAGCAGAGACGTCATTTTTCATGAAACTATTTTCCCTTTCCAGGAAGTCAAGGAAAATTTGACTGTTTCAGATACTCCTCGTAGTTCTCCCCAACAGGAAGATATCTCTCCTGAATATTTTCTAACAGGATTTCCAGCTCAAGCAATACCTTCACAACCATCATCTAATTCACCTCATCAGTCAGATCATGAGGAAGAGATGCAAGGTATACCTCCAACTCCGTCTAATGTGGACAATCTTTCTGATCTTTCGGCAGAAATAGCCATAGGAGAACCATCTCCTACACCTCCAGAGCATCCTCCACGTCGTACCGGACGAGCCACCAGACCACCAACTTGGACCAAGGATTATATTTGTGCCTCTCTTAAATCGCCAGGTATTCACTATCCAATATCCTCATATGTCTCTTTCGATAGACTCTCGTCCGAACATCGATGTTGCATTAGTCGAATTTCTGATGAGAGGGAACCATCTAGTTATCATGAGGCTTCTAGTGATCCCTGATGGCAACAGGCCATGGCAGCAGAATTACAGGCATTGAATGATAATCAAACTTGGGAACTGGTCCATCTTCCCCCCAACAGAAAGTCTATAGGATGCAAATGGGTTTATAAGATCAAGTATAAAGCTGATGGATCCATTGAGCGTTACAAGGCTCGATTAGTGGCCAAGGGTTATACTCAGAAAGAAGGTTTTGATTATCATGAAACCTTCTCCCCGTTGCTAAAGATGTCACCGTTCGATCTTTCTTATCAGTTGCAGCAATTCATGATTGGTCCTTACATCAAATGGATGTCCACAATGCTTTTCTCCATGGCGACTTGGATGAAGAAATTTATATGGATATTCCTCAGGGCTTACGGAGACAGGGGAGAATAAGGTATGTCGTCTCCGCAAATCCCTTTATGGACTGAAGCAAGCTTCCGTGCAATGGTATGCAAAATTTGCTAAGGCTCTCACAACCGCGGACTTCAAACAATCCAAGTATGATTATGCCTTGTTCACATGGACTAAAGGTACGTCATCTATTTACTTGATGATATATGTAGATGACATTCTTATTATGGGAAATGATGAAGCTGCAATAGAGAATCTTAAGAAATACTTGCATACTACATTCCATATAAAAGATCTGGGAGCACCGAAATATTTTCTTGGAATTGAGATTGCCAGATCTCACCAGGGAATTTCTCTCAGTCAAAGGAAGTTTGTATTAGAAATTATATCAGAAGCGGGCTTATCAGGATGCAAACCAGCAGTTATTCCAATCGAGCAGAATACTAGATTAATTGCAGCGGATCATACCAAAGAAACATCTCAGGATGATTCTCTTCTTAAAGATCCAACGAGTTATCAGAAGCTAATTGGAAAACTCATATATCTGACTATGACCAGGCCTGATATATCATATGCAGTGCAAAATCTCAACCAATTTATGCATAAGCCGAAGGAGTCTCACATGAATGCTGCTCTGAAGGTTGTAAAGTATTTGAAGAAATGTCCAGGGCTGGGAATACTTTTGGCCAGAAATTGCAACATGGAAATGACAGCATATTGTGATGCAGATTATGCGACTTGCCCTATGAGTCGAAGATCTGTCACCGGTTTTTGCATTAAACTGGGAGAATCATTACTTTCATGGAAAACCAAGAAACAGGCAACGGTTTCCTTATCTTCAGCAGAAGCAAAATATTGAGCCATGGCAAAAACCACATGTGAGATTGTATGGATACGAGGTCTACTTGGAGATCTTGGAATACAAGTTAAAGGGCCAACAAAACTGTTCTGCGACAATGAGTCAGCGTTGAAACTTGCAGCCAATCCAATAATGCATGAAAGAACCAAGCATATAGAAGTGGATTGTCACTTCACTCGAGAGAAAATCCAAGAAGGGATAATCGAAACAAGAGGGATTGGAACAGTTGAACAGCCGGCAGACATTTTTACCAAACCTCTATGTTCAAAACAGCATGCATATCTCTTAAGCAAGCTAGGCGTCTTAGATATCTACAGACCACCAGCTTGAGGGGGAGTGTTAGAAGATATGCCTGAAGATCTGCCGGATTTGGAATTGATCTAAATTGATCATCCGCTGGATTTGATCTAAATTGATCTAATTGAATCAATTAATTTTAGACAGAAATATAGATTTGATTTGTAGAATATTTGAAGTATATTTTATTTCCTTTCTTCATGTACACTCGTATTATAACTACAGAACATTGTATATTGAATATACACAATTGAAGTAACAGAAAACTTCTCTCAATTCCTTCGTCTTGCCTCTTGATCTTGCTTCCTTTACGCATTCTGTCAAAAATCTTGTGTTTCGAATTCTTTTTCTCGCTTTTATGCTTGATTTCCTTGTGATTGTGCATTGAATCCTAACACGATTGTCACCCAAAAATCGCTTGGTGACGTCGTGTTTCAAGCAAAGCTGTCCGCATTGGCGAGCCATGCGGGACCACAGGCATGTGATTTTGGTGGGAAATTGATTGAAATATTACATTAGAATTGTGTTCGCAAGATTTAGGACTACATTGACGAAGTTGAAAAATTTAGAACCGCATAAATGCTAATACGGTAAATAAGTTGAGGATAGATCCAGTGATTATCCCCATGGATAAAGATTTTTCAATTCTTATATTGTCATTTAGATTAGATGGAAGAGATGCATACGTGCAAAATCGCAATGCAATTCTATCTAACGAAAAGCTTGAACACGCCAACTGCCTGAACTGAGTCAGTTGCCAACATTCAAGACTCACTGCTTCAACTAAAGTCACCGAGTCGCGAGGGGCGACTCGACCGAGTCACTTCAAAAGCCCCCGAGCCGTGAGGGGCGACTCGCCTCTCTCTCTCTCTCCTTCCTTCCTAAAGTGGCGATCCACTGTTTTCGATCGCCTCGACTCGTTATTTTACTGAGAAACGGGGTGGCTCTTTCCCTCGACTCGTTATTGTATTGACTGGTCAATAATTTGTCCTCTGTTTTCCGCAACGCGTCCTCCGAGAAACTTCTCCTCTTCACGCACTCCTCTTATGCTCGCCACTCTTTATAAAGCAACCCCTTTCGTCCCCGATACGTGCACACACTCAGTTTCAGCTTGCTCCGAGTGTCCTTCGAGTGTTATTACGTTCCAAATCAAAAGTTAGAGCAGTCACTCATCTGAGGTTCTTGAAACCCAAAAGAAATGAAGGTGGGATTTCTTGAAGTCCTTCGAAAAGTTCTCTCTTTTCTTGCATATTATGTGTATCTTGTTCACTTCTATGAGATGGGGTTCTAGATGTTACTCTCTCCTGGGTTTTCTTGAACACTTCTCTTGGTATCTCTCGTCTCAAGCTTCATGAGTTATCGTTTGCTTCTTTGCTGCTGTAATTGTTTATCGCATAGCATGATTGTATCTGTTTATGTGAATAAGAATGCTCGGAATACCAAATGATGCTTCGAATTCTTATTCGTTGTTGGTTTATGTGGCCAACTTGCTTAAACGCTAGTCTGTCGCACCACTTGTGAATGCCGAGTTCGGTCATCCTCGTGAGAGACTGATATTTACTCAAAGTCTAACTGGGTTTTGCTTTCCTCAAAACTTTTGCAGAAGTTGGTGGCGAAAGTGAATCTCCATGATGACAGAGACAGGAGCAAGGCCATGCAAGTAGTTTCTGGTTTTGGAGGTATTGGCTCTCTCTCTCTCTCACCGCGCGCCCTCCACACCCCCCCCCCTCTTCCTCTGTTTTTCCCCTTCATTCTCTCACTGAATGTTCAAATGTCACTGTAATAACTAATCATCTTGCGCTTGAAATGTTCGGCTTTATCACTGACCTTTCTGGCATAATGATTTCCAGGGATTGGGTCTCTGTCTATGGACTCATAGGACAACAAACTGACGGTATCCGGCGATTTCGACCCTGTCAAGGTGGTGAACAAACTGAGGAAATCTTGGCACACAGAAATCGTGAGCGTTGGAGCAGCCGAGGAAGATGATGGCAAGAAAGACGAGGGCAAGAAAGAAGAGAGCAAGAAAGACGATCAAGTCGCCAATCTCGTGAAAGCCTATGAAGCATACTATTCTACGCCGGTCACATATTACCGCGTGCCCCCAGGAGAGACCCCAAATTGTGTCATTTGTTGAAATTCTTTGTGCTTCCAGACCGAATCAGGACTTGGTTTGTGCAACGAAGAGGATTGAATAAGTAAGGTTGATCATGCCTTACGAAGACAAGAACAAGTGGAGTACCCTTTCTAGAATTATAGGCTTTTATTGCGTCATTCCCTACATGCATGTGTGTAGGGTGTATACATATAGAGAGATTGGTTTTCACTTGAGGAACTCGAGTTATGGAAAATCCATTATGTACTCCGATTCAGCATATGATTGTTTTCGGTGACGGGAATATTATTATTCTGATGAATTATAATATTCTTGAAAAGAGTACGGTCAGATAATAAATGTGATCCATGCTTATGTTTCGTTGACTTAAGAATTGCTTTGGCATATAATAAATTCTGGTGACTGGTTAGGTCAAGTCACTTCAGTCAAGATGCAAACACGCAGGTTATACTTGTTGAAATTACTCGAAAACTTCTTAACCAAACCAAGATAAGAAAGGGTGGCCTTAGACTGTGCATGCCGAAAATTGTTGTTGTTTTCTTGTGTTGCTTGCTTAATTTTGATCGCGTGTGAAACCCGGATAGGCCATTTAACGAACCCGTGCCGTTCTTATCAATTAAATGAGAACAAAAAAGACAGCTGTATTCACTGCATCGTTTGGAAGTATCTGATGACGTCGCTACAACCCTCATCAATGATTGCTGATATATTTCCCTATAAGTTGAAGGGAAAAGGGAGCTTTTATGACCATTATTTGCGGACTTGATGGGCCCGCCACAGGACCGAGGATGGATCGCGGGGTGCTCTTTTGTTAATATTTGAAGACGTGATATATACTTGTAAATCATACCATCCTAGTTAACAAACTTTATAATGGCGAATCATTCTCACTCAATCTTCTCCGAGCCAGTAGTAATGGATTTCATTAACGAGAGTCATATGTTACAGGCCAATTGATCTAGCATTCTCTTATCCATATGGCTTGAGTAATTTCTTTCCAAGTCCGCATATCTCACACACTCACAAAGATGGTGGAGAGAAATTCTTTTGGAGAGAGAATCTCTGAATTTTAAATATTTGTGAGATGATCCAAACAAAAGGAGGAGACCTCTTTATATACAAGTACTCTTTAGATTACAACCATAGATATCTCATCAATCTCACGGTGGAAATTCTATATTCCTATTTACCAACTATGTGCATTTATTAGAGGAACACTTCGGAGTAATGTACATTTACAACATTGCTCGTCCTAGGAATATTCTTGAGAATACTAGAGAGGATCACCCGATCTTCTAGGATCATTCTCGGTCCTTTGTGCATGAGAAACCTCCGAACCATGATATTCTCCTCCACCTAATCGGGTGACACCCCTATTGCATTTTTGGCATGGAATGCATCGGATTGGCTTTTTGAATTGCCAAAGAGCTTCCATAGGTTCTCGACTAACTTTACTCTCTCGTAGACCCTTTCATCATATCAAATATTCCCGCTTGAACACACAATGCCTCTTTCATGACATCATGATCATACGAGGTTTTTGGTCTAGGAGGTAACCGTTTTAACTCTCCTCGATCCAGATCTTCTTCATCTACATAAAAAAGGTTTAAGCATACTCACATGTAAAATCGAATGTACCTTAAGTTTCAGCGAGAGCTCCAATAAATGCTACCTTTCCGATTCATTGCTACACTCAAAGTGACCCTTCATAGTGACAGATCAATGCCCTATGCATGTCTTGGTATCAAAGAACAAAGTGTGGTTTTGCCAACACTAAATGCTCAACTTGGTACTCCTTGTGCCATTGCTTCTTGTCAACTCATTTCTTAATTGCTTTGAGGCCTTATGTAGACAAGTTCTTAGCCACTAGGCTACTACCTCAATAGTCTGTTGCACCGGTACTCAGAGTGAGTGGTTGTTGTGTTGTCATGATCTTGAAAGGACTTTGGCTAATAGACCCACTTCACTGTATCTTATAGGATAACTGGGTTATGTCGACCAACTTCACACAATCCAATAGCTTATTCATCCTCCCCGTTTGACCAACGATTTAGGGATGTAGAATTGTGGAAAAGTTGAGGCTTCAAATCAGCAACTTAAAGAGTTCAATCTAGAATCTTAGAGTGACTCGAGGATCGTGGTCACCCACAATTGTCTGTGTTATGCCCCAATATTGACGATGTGCTTTAGGAATAGCCGAACCGCCTCCTTAGTTGGGAAGTCCGTTATCGCTGGCACTAACATTATGTACTTAACGAACTGGTCCACCATAGCCATGAGAGTCTGACACCCTTTAAACTTAGGAAAATTCATAATGAAGTCCATGGAGATACTTTACCATGCATGCTTCAGGATAGGAAGTGGCTCATGGGGCCCTGCCAACAACCGTTGTTCTAGCTCGTCTCGTCGGCAAACAAGACATGTCCTCACTTAAGCATCCACATCATCGTGCAAGGGCAGCCAAATGTAATGATCCTCCTTAAGTGCCATGAAGCAATAGATCCTTGGATAACCTGCCCACTTGGAATTACAGTACTCATGTAGCATCTCCTATCGTAGCTTCCCATGAAGTAGCGTGTACAATCGTCATCCCTTGGTATGGAGTAGATCGCCCTCACATCAGGATTGTCGAGTCTTGCCCTCATTTGTTGGGAGTGCTTGGTCCATGGACATTCGGGTCGATTGATGGCTGCCAACTCCATCTTTCAACTAAGTGCATCGGACACACAATTGGGCTTCTTAGGCATGTACTACAGCACATAGTCAAGCTCTGTAAGGAAGTCTTGCCTAAGAGCTTGCTTTGGAATCAGCTTCTTTTGGGTTTGGAAGTAGCTCCTAGTGACATTGTCAATCTCTGCCGTGAACCGCAATCCTAAGAGATGATGTTACCATGTGCAAATGTAGTACACCACCGCTGTCATTGCCTTCTCTTGGACCATGAATCGTCCTTTGATCTCATTTAGCTTCCTTGATTCAAACGCCATTGAGTGTCCTTCTTGCATTAGAACACCACCAGTAGCATAATTGAAGGCATCAATCTCTACCTTATAGGGCTTTGAGTTGTTGGGCCGTATGAGCATTGGTTCTTCGGTCATAATTTGCTTTAGCCGATCTAACACCTTTTGACATCACGCCTCGCCGAACATGGGTGAGGCCAGCAACTAGTTGGAGGAAGAAGGAAGGGAGGGGAAGTATAACTAAGTCTTGGCCGCCGATGTAGCATGATCTAGATATTTAATGTTTGACAAGAGGAAGAAAACAAAGGATTCGGTATTTAAAGACTTTTTGTTAAAAATAAGTGATTTGGAATATATTTTTCTGTAAGTAATCGCTTAAAATGATTAGCTAATGAAAACAGTTTTTATTATCAACAATAATTTATATTTGAACATTTTCATGGATGATGAAAACACTATTTCCTTCATTCATATCTATAAACGATATGCACGATACTTTCCGTTCGACAAAATAATTATTTGTATTGCAAAAAAAAAAAAAAAAAAAAAAATGATCGAAGAGTATTTTCATTATTCACGAAAACGTTTAGAAAAAATTATTGTCAATAAAATACTTTTCATTAACTGATCATTTTAAACAATACAAATGATTATCTTTTAACCACTTGGGGGTTCGCCCCAGTGGCCACCCTTCCAACATGGAAGGGGGAGGTGAGGGGTTCAAATCCCCACCTTCTCGGGGGATGGGGTGGGGACGCGTAAGTTTCAAGAGTGGGTTTCGACTCCCACGCCCTGCAAGAGGCAAGGCAAAAGTCTGAGAGAGTGTGTAGAATAGGAATAGAGTAGGACTGACCAAAAAAAAAATGATTATCTTTTAAGAAAACGTTTTTCAAAATCATGTATTTCATGGTTGATTATGGTCGCCCATACAATCAGAGTCTAGATTTCCATAAATAGATGCTTCTCGAAAAGGAACTTGTCTTCAAGATTGATTTTATCAATTTGTGATTGATTCCATCAATGTATTTATAAAAGGTAAGTTAGATTTTTCGCCAAAGAGCCAAATATTAAAGAATAAATCCCTATTATGTTCATACCGAATTCTTGTCGCAAGATCAATAAATCTAAGTCTGATTATATCTTCATTCTGGACTCAATTTCAGTATGGATTGTGTCAGAGTAAGAAAGACTCTGGAAAGAATAGACTTTGACAAGAGTCTATGATTTAACTTTAGAAGTCTACTATTCTTTAGAATAAGAATAATATGAAAGTTTTGTCAATTTCAAAACCTGGTAAGAGTTTTCTCAACAACCATGTGCAAATGTAGTACACCACCATCGTCATTGCTTTCTCTTGGACCATGAATCGTCCTTCAGTCTCATTCAGCTTCGTTGATTCAAACGCCATCGAGTGTCCTTCTTGCATTAGAACACCACCAATAGCATAATTGAAGGTGTCAATCCCTACCTCATACGGCTTTGAGTGGTTGGGCAGTACGGGCATCGGTTCTTCAATCATAATTTGCTTTAGTCGATGTAACGCCTTTTGACATCGCACCTCACCTCAACAAGGCTGGTGACCGGTTGGAGGAAGAAGGAAGGGAAGGGAAGTATAACTAAGTCTTGGCCACCGGTGCAATATGATCTAGATATATAATGTTTGACTAGAGGAAGAAAATGAAGGATTGGGTATTTAAAGACTTTTTGTTAAAAATGAGTGATTTGGAATATATTTTTTTGTAAGTAATCGCTTAAAATAATTAGCTGAGGAAAAAAATTTTCATTATTGACAACAATTTATGTTTGAAACGTTTTCATGGATGATGAAAACACTATTTCCTTCATTCATATCTATAAACGATACGCGTGATACTTTCCGTTCCTAAAAATAATTGTTTGTATCGCTCACAAAAATAAATGATCGAAGAGTATTTTCATTATCCATGAAAATGTTTAGAAAAAAATTATTGTCAATAACGAAAATACTTTTCATTAACTAATCATTTTAAACAATATAAATGATTATCTTTTAAGAAAACGTTTTTCAAAATCATGTATGCAAGACGGACGGGCCTAAGATTCAGCGAGAGATAGATGTCGAAGATAGCGGGCCACCCCGATACAATCAGCTTGTAGCTTGGATCGTTCGATCTGCTAAAACGCGGCTTATCATGGCCCTTATTTTTATCATAGCTAAATATGAACCAGCGATAACAGAAATTATGGCTGATGTGATCGGACTATATTTAAATTATAATTCATTGACCTAGACTTGGACTTCAACGTCTACGTCAAGGAACGTAAAAATCCGGAAAAAGAATAATAAATTAATAAAAAAAAAGAAAAAGAAAAGACAGGGCCCTAATCATAGATGATGGAGACGACGACGTTTTGAGACAGGGATCAATCCCGGGCATGAAACGCGTGTTTTCCTGGAGATTTCATATTGCTTTTTCAATCTTTCGCAATTTACTATTGAAGAAAAAGCTCCTGTGCATGAGCAAAGATGTCCAAAGATCGTAGCCAATGGTGGCATTTTCACAGGGGTGGCACATAGAGTTATGTCAGCTTCCATTCTGGTTATCGTCCGTCTTTTGTCCTAAACTCGTCTCTTTCTCCCGTTATTCGATGTCCTCGTGCTAAAAGATTTTCCTATCATAAAGTCTTAGGCTACATTTGGTACTTATGATGAAAGTTAGGACCAAATTATATCTTATGTTTAGTTTCTACCTAAGATAGGATAAAATTGGATATAAAATCTTAGGCTATATTTGGTATTTTTTTCCTATTTTTATTTGTATATTTGAATTTGTTTCTACTCTATAATAATATATATTTTGTATGTATATTATAATCTATATTATTACATACTTTACGAATAATAATATAGTTTATTATTTGATAAAATTAAGGAATCATGGAAGGAATTAAAAAAATAAATAAAGTTGCGATCCTCTGTTTTCCATCGTCTCGACTCGTTAATTGTCCGAGAAACCGTGTGGTCTCCCAAATCTGTGCTGGTCAATAATTTGTCCCTTCGTTCTCTGCATCGCGTCCTCCAAGAAACTTCTTACTTTCGCGCACTCCCCTCATGCTTGCCACTCTATATAAAGCAATCCCTTTCGTCTACTACGATACGTGCACTCGCTCAGTTTTTACTTTGCTCTGAGTGTGCTTCGAGTGTTTATAGTTTCCAAATCAAAAGTTAGAGCAGATACCAATCTCAGTCTTTGAAACCCAAGAGACATGAAGGTGAGATTCCTTTTGTCCTTAAAGAAGTTGTCCTTTTGGCATAGTGTGTATTTATGCACTCCTGTGAGATAGGGTTCTTGATGGTATTCTCTCCTGGGCTTTCTTGAACACTTTTCTAGGCATCTCTTCATGAGTCATCGTTTGTTTCTTTGCTGCTGTAATTGTTTATCGCATACCATGATTTTATCCGTTTATGTGAGTAATAATGCTCGGAATATGAAATGATGCTTCGAATTCTTATCTTGTTTAAACGCTAGTCTTATCACACCACCTGTGAATGTCGAGTTCAGTCGTCACCTTAAGAGATTGATATTTACTCAAAATCTAACTGGGTTTTGCCTTGCTCAAACTTTTGCAGAAGTTGGTGGTGAAAGTGGACTTACATGATGACAGAGACAGGAGCAAGGCCATGCGAGTAGTTTCTGGTTTTGGAGGTATTGGCTCTCTCTCTCTCTCCCCCGCTCTCTGTTTTTCCCCTTAGTCTCCCACTAAATGTTCAAATCGTCACTATAATAACTAAACATCTTGTGCTTGAAATGTTCGGCTTTATCACTAATCTTTCTCACATAATACTTTCCAGGGATTGGGTCTCTGTCTATGGACTCGAAGGACAACAAACTGACGGTTTCCGGTGATTTCGACCCTGTCAAGGTGGTGAACAAACTGAGGAAATCTTGGCACACAGAAATCGTGAGCGTTGGAGCAGCCGAGGAAGATGATGGCAAGAAAGACGAGGGCGAGAAAGAAGAGGGCAAGAAGGACGATCAAGTCGCCAATCTCGTGAAAGCCTATGAAGCATACTATTCTACGCCGGTCACATATTACCGCGTGCCCCCAGGAGAGACCCCAAATTGTGTCATTTGTTGAAATTCTTTGTGCTTCCAGACCGAATCAGGACTTGGTTTGTGCAACGAAGAGGATTGAATAAGTAAGGTTGATCATGCCTTATGAAGACAAGAACAAGTGGAGTACCCTTTCTAGAATTATAGGCTTTTATTGCGTCGTTCGCTACATGCATGTGCGTAGGGTGTATACATATAGAGAGATTGGTTTTCACTTGAGGAACTCAAGTTATGGAAAATCCATTATGTACTCTGTTTCAGCATACGATTGTTGAAATATTATCATTATGATGAATTATAATATTCTTGAAAAAAGTACGGTTAGATACTAAACGTGATCCATGCTTATGTTGTGTTGACTTAAGAATTGCTTTGGCATATAATAAATTCTAGTGACTAATTAGGTCAAGTGACTTCAGGCAAGCTGCAAACAAGCAGGTTATACTTGCTGAAATTACTCGAAAACTTCTTAACCAAACCAAGATAAGAAAGTGTGGCCTTAGACCGTGCATGCCGAAAATTGTTGTTGTTTTCTTGTGTTGCTTGCTTAAATTTGATCGCGAGTGTGAACCCCGGATGGGCCATTTAACTAACCCGTGCCGTTCTTATCAATTAAATGAGAACAAAAAAGACAGCTGTATTTCACTGCATCGTTTGGAAGTATCTGATTACGTCGCTACAACCCTCATCAATGATTGCAGATATATTTCCCTATAAGTTGAAGGGAAAAGGGAGCTTTTATGACCATTATTTGCGGACTTGATGGGCCTGCCACAAGACCGAGGATGGATCGCGGGGTGCTCTTTTGTTAATATTTGAAGACATGATATATACTTGTAAATCATACCATCCTAGTTAACAAACGGCAAATTATTCTCACTCAATCTTCTCCGGGCCAGTAGTAATGGATTTCATTAACGAGAGTCATATGTCACAGGCCGGTCGATCTAGCATTCTCTTACCCATATGGCTTGAGTAATTTCTTTCCAAGTTAGCATATCTCACACACTCATGAAAATGGTGGAGAGAAATTCTTTTGGAGAGAGAATCTCTGAATTTTAAATATTTGTGAGATGATCCAAACAAAAGGAGGAGACTTCTTTATATACAAGTACTCTTTAGATTACAACCATAGATATCTCATCAATCTAACGGTAAAAATTTTTATCTTCCGATATACCAACTATGTGCATTTATTATAGGAACACTTCAGAGTAATGTACATTTACAATATTGCTCGTCCTAGGAATATCCTTGAGAATACTAGAGAGGATCGCTCGATCTTCTAGGAACATTCTCAGTCCTTTGTGCATGGGAAACCTTCGGACCATGATATTCTCCTCCACCTAACCAGGCAATGCCCTTATCATATTTTCTGCGGGGAATTCATTGATTTGATTTTTGAATCGTTAGAGAGCTTCCATAGGCTCCCAACTGGCTTCACTCTCCAGTAGACCTTAATTAGTACACTTAGGTGGTTAGATTAGCTTATGTTAATTTAATTTAATGGTTTAATTTAAATATTTTGTAATTTATTTAATTAAATGCAATTTATTTAATTATATATTAATTAGTTTAAAATTATACCGAGATAGCCGGTCGTCAGAATCTCGTGCTCATCGTCGCGGTTGTATTGGTTCATGCAATTGATTGATAATTTATGCAATTGAGTGTTGGATGATAATTTTTAATTATTATTCCGAAAATAGGAAATTTTGATATTTAATTAGAAAAATACCAGGTGTCGGGTTTTGACACCAAAAATATTTTAAGTACCATATAAAATCGTGAAATTTTTAAAAGAGAGTATCATGTTTTATGGTTCAATCTGATCGTGTGTCCATGTATAATTATTTTATCGGGTGTTTTTAATATGAAGAAAATATGCCAAGTCCATTATTTGAAATGGAAATATTTGAGTGCAAACCACGATGTTCTTGGCTAGACATGGATGTGCGTGTGATTGCTATGAGAACCTGTCATTCGATGAAAATCGAGGGTAATGCTCCTTCGAGAATGCCCATTGTCAACGATGCCAGTCGCAATGGAGGCTGAGCCGATGCTCCTTCGGGAATGCCGTCTAGAGGTAGACGTTGCCGTGCCCGACGAAGCGGGACAACGCCCGGTTATGCCGGATGACCGCCGACTATTGAGTTGGCCATTGCCGTAAGGTTGTAACTAATTGGAACACGCTTGGGTGATTGATATAACCGCACTTGATTATGGGACGAAATTATGTGGCACAGAATGGAACGTGTCAAAACGATTTGGCCTTATAATCGGGACCCTTGTGATTGATTGATACATGAAAATGAAGTGTTCCAATTACTGAGTGCATTTACTGTATGCATATGTTATATGAGCTGTACTAACGTGCAGGGATGTGCTAAGGCGAGGTAAGTCTTATATGATATGTGTTTAGGCTGCCTCTAGGTGAATTTTCTTTCTAGTTGGGGTTTAGGGTGTAGACTCGCTGAGACATTGTCTCACCCCGTTGTGGTTTAAAATTTTACAGGTCCCTAGATGGAAGTACGTCACATACATTATGGGGTCCCACGGGAGATTGACTTTCAGCACTCCTATTTCCCTATTCCCGAGACTAACCTGACCTGTGAGTTGGTTGAAACCACGGTCTGGGTCGAAAAGGGCCTACCTCAGTTGGTACCTCACCGATACAAAGCGTGGTTTATTGACTTTCCTCAAGAGGGTCAGGAGGGTCCCATACAGGGTTTTGACGAGCCTCTTGTCAGGACCGGAGAGTTGGAAGTAGGGCACCTTATGGATATCAACACCCCTTATGATGTTGTGGAGGACCTAGAGCCGATGACTGTAGAGTCCGGAGTTTAGATGGCTTAGTAGTCTTTTTTGAGTTAGACTTTTGTGTATAGACTGGTAGAACTGACTGGTTTTGTATATAAACCTGGTCTGTTTATAAAATATGCTTAGTGTTAATTGACTGTCCTGCTTTTCTATCCCATGTTTGTTTGTTGTCTGGAGAGTGTTTAATTCGCTTCCGCATGTGTATAAAATGAATGGGTCGGCGACGCGTCCTGGGAACGTCGCAATTTGATCGACCACTGAGGGATGTGCGCATGCTCGAGATTCGGGGCGTGACATTCTTTCTCCGATGGCCCTTTCCATCAAATATATATTCTCACTTTAGCACACAATACTATTTTCATTTAACTCGATCTATCATCATGAAATTGACATCACGATCATATGAGGTTTTTGCTCCAAGAGGTACCCATTGCGACTCTCCTTGAGTATCCGCCTTTTCTTCATCTACATGAAAATGGTTTAAGCATACTCACATGTAACATCGAATGTACCTTTTGTTTCAGCGGGAGCTCCAGTGTATGATACCTTCCCAACTTGTTACAACACTTGTAATGACCCTTCATAGCTACGGATCAATCCCCTGTGCACGTCTTGGTATCAAAGAAGTAAATGTAGTTTTGCTAACACAAGGTCCTCAACTTGGTACTCCATGTGCTGTCGCTTCTTGTGGTCCCATTTCTTCATGTGCTTCAAGGCCTTGTATGGACAAGTCCTTACCAAGTCTGCTTGTTCTTGCCACTCCTTAGCAGACTTTTAAGTTGATGGGCTACTCCCTTGATAGCCCGTTGCAACTATACTCAGAGTAAGTTGTTGTTGCCCCGTCATGATCTTTGAAGGACCTTTGGTTTGTAGACTCGCTTCGCCGCAAGCTATAGGATAACTGGGCTATGTCAATCAATTTCACACAATCTTTTTGCATTGTGCTCATGCAGTGTCTAAAATACAACTCCAAGAGTCATTCACTCATTTGTCCAACCGTCGATTTAGGGATGTAGACTCTTGAAGAAGTTGAGCCTTCGACTCTCACAGCTTAAAGAACTCGGTCCAGAATCTCCCAGTGAATTGAGGATCGCGGTCACTCATAATTGTCCATGGTATGCCCTGATACTTGATAATGTGATTTAGGAATAGCTAAACTGCAGTTGGGAAGTCCTTTGTTGCTAGCATGAATGTGGCATACTTAAAGAAGCGATCCACCACAATCACAAGAGTCCGACACCCTTTGGACATGGCAAATTCACAATGAAATCCATGGAGACACCCTACCATGGACGCTTCAGAATAGAAAGTGTCTCATAGGGCCCTACCTTGTCTTGTTGGCACACAAGACACATCCTCATAGAAGCGTCCACATCGGTGTGTGGGTGCAGCCAAAAGTAATGATTTTTCCATAAGTGCCATCATACGGTGGATCCTTGGATAACTCGCCCACTTAGAATTGCGGCACTCGCAGAGCACCTCTTTCCATAGCTTCCCATGAAGCAACATGTATAGTCGTCACCCCTTGGTGTAAAGTAGATCACACTCACATTAGAACCGTCGAGTCTTGGCCTCTTGTGCATGCTCAAGGAGTGCCTTGGTGGTTAGGTTGTGTCGTGGCCCTCTCCTTGATGTGCTTGGTCCATGGACATCGACTAATGGTTGCCAGCTCCATCTTTCAGCTAAGTGTGTTGGCCAAGGAGTTGGCCTTCTCAGGGTTGTATTGCAGCACGTAGTGAAGCTTCGCAAGGATGTCTTGCTAACAAGCTTGCTTTAGAATCAACTTATTTTGGGTTTACAAGTAGCTCATGGCAACGTTGTTAGCACTCGCCACAAACCACGATCTCATGAGATAATGTTGCCATGTCCGAAGGTAGTACACCACCACCGTCATTGCCTTCTCTTGGACCATGTATCGCCATTTAGTCCAATTCATCTTACTTGATTTAAACATCACTAGGTGTCCTTCTTGCATTAGAACACCACCAATAGCATAATTGGAGCCATTAATCTCTACCTCAAAGGGCTTTGAGTGGTTAGGCACTACAAGCGCTAGCTCCTTAGTCATCACTTGCTTTAACCAATCAAACGCCTTTTTGATATTGAGCCTCATAGACCATGGGTGAGGCCCTTGCCAAATCTAGCGTGGGCAAGGCTTGCTTGAGGCCAACGATCAACCGAAGGAAGAAGGAAGGGAAGAGGAGTATAATTAGGTCCCCCTATCAATGTAGTATGATTTCGATATTTAATGTCTAACTAGAGGAAGCAAATGAAAGATTGGGTACTTAAAGACTCTTTGTTGAAAATGAATTATTTGGAATATAATTTTCTGTAAGCAGTTGCTTGAAATAATTAACTGATAAAAAAGTCTTCATTATTAGTTGTAATTTATGTTGGAAAGTTTTGGTGGAAAATTAAAACACTTTTTCTCCATTCATATTTGTAAATGTTATGAACAATACTTCCCATTTCTAAAAATGATTGCTCTTTCACAAAAATGAATGAACGAAAAGTATTCTCATTATTTATAAAAATTTATAACATAAATTATTAGTAAATAACGAAAATATTTTTTATAAATTAATTATTTTAAATGATACAAACGATTATTTTGTAAGAAAATATCTTTTAAAGTCAAGTAATACATGAGAGACGGACACGCCTAAGATTCAGCTAGAGATAGGCGTTGAAGAGAGCGGTCCACGTCTATGCAAAGATATCGCCCTCCTCAGATCAGCTCGTAGCATAGATCGTTCGATCTACTGAAAAGTAGTTTATCATGGCCCTTATTTTTACATTAGCGGAATGGACTATTGTCTTTAGCTGCCAGAATTCCGACTGATGTGATGGCACTATAACTAAATAATAATTCATTGACCAAGACCTCGACTTCAACGTCAATGTGAAGGAACATAAAAATGCAAAAAAGAATAATAATAATAAGAAAATAAAGAGGATGGGATCGATCACGTGTGTGAAACGCGTACTTTTCGGGAGAATTCATATTTTACGGTTGAAGAAAAAGCACCTTTGCGCAAGCAAAAAGGTTATTATCTTTCACATTTTTTCTCGAAAATTTCAAAAAATAAAAAATGCCGAAGGATGGCCGTTTCACAGAGATGATGTAGAGACTAGAGAGTAATGTCTGCTTCGCTTCCGGTCCGATCGTCCGTCCATTGTCCCGACCCCTCTCCCGTTAATTTCAATTTGCCCACGTGTTGCAAGATTTCCCTATCATTAACTCTTAAAGAGTTGAGACGGAACGTGGAGTGCCTCTATATATCGATAGTTGACCTCAGCGCATTTTTAAAAGAAAAAATTATGGATTTAGCTCTGAATCTCTATCGTACGGATTGTCAATTCAATTTCGAATTTTTTGCTGATGAAGTCCCGGAAGCTTTGCATGGGATTTCAATGCAGTCCTTCTTAAGCTAGTTTATTGGAGTGTGGTCCATTCTCCTCATTGATAGGATGACACGAGATTCCTACTCCTTGATAAGTAGGCAGAGTTTGAGGCCACCCCGATAGTAGGGATGAGCATGATCCAGATTGGGCCGATCCACCCCCTAACCTTAGGACCAACCCGCACAGTGCTGGTCCTCAATTTTTGGAACCGAGAACCGACCCTATTGAGCTTGGGACCAAGGACCGATCCGACCAATGGGTTTGGTCCGGTTCCAAGGTCAACCCGGAATCAACCGATAATTTTTTATTTCATTTTTTGTACTCCTTAAAAAAACGATTGAAGACCGGACTAATCTAATGGGTTCGATGCAGTTTCAAAGTCAACCTAAGACCAACCGATAATTTTCTATTTCATTTTTTGTACTCCTTGAAAAGGCAACCGAAGACCGTACCGACTTAATGGGTTCGATGATGAGCGAGGTCAGCTAAAAAAGGCAAGCGATGAGGTCAAGTGGGGTAAGTGTCAAACAGAATGAGCATAAAAAAACATAAAACGTTTTTCTCATTCATAAATTATGACTATTGACGTCGTAAAAGACATTAAAAATCTAAGTTTATAAAGAACAATATAAAATCACTTGAACTCCTCACTAAAGAGTTATTTAATATTGTTGACGCTGTTTATTTTAATGTTTTCTCTATATAAAAAATTATAAATAATATATATATAGTTAGGATTGGTCCGGGTTGGACCGACCTGAAACTCTCAGGACCGAGAACCGACCTGCACAGTATTGATCTAGGAATTATAGAACCAAGGATCGACACGGTCTCCTTGGGAACCGAATCAGGACTGGCAGGGTTGGGCCGGTCCAAGGTCGGTCCAGGATCCCCTACCCAATAGGGGTCGTGAGGGAAGCACCCCCAAGTTGCCAAAGGATTTTTATGATTTGAGCATATATTTTATTGATAGTTTAGGTTTGGACCATGATGAACAACTAGATATATATAATCTCTTTCTTTTGTATTTGAGAGATATATGCGATGTGTCAATCATAGTGGAATCCTCTATTAGACATAACCATAATTTAAGAGTGAACCTGGATAAAAAAAAAAAAAAAAAAAAATTGTGTCTCAAATTCTCTTTCTCGCTTTTATTCTTGACTTTCCTATGATTGTGCATCGAATTCTAACATGATTGTTTCTTGGAAATTGCCCAACAAACAAGGCTATCCGCATTGGCATGCCACGCGGGACAACACGTATACAATTTCAGTGGCAGATTGATTGGAATGATCACATTAGAATTGCACTTGCGAGATTTAGGATTACGTCAGCAAAGTTGAAAAATTTCGAACCGAATTGATATTCATATGATAAATAAGTTGAGGACGGATCCTGTGATTATCCCCATCGATAAAGATTTTTCAATTCTAGTATGTCATTTAAATTAGATGGAAGAGATGCATACGAGCAAAATCGCAATGCAATTTCTATCCAACGAAAAGCTTGAACCCGTCAACTGCCTGAACTGAGTCCATTGCCAACATTCAAGACTCACTGCTTCAAAAGTTACCGAGTCGCGAGGGGCGACTCGACCGAGTCACTTCAAAAGCCCCCGAGTCGTGAGGGGCGACTCGTCTCTCTCTCTCTCTCCTTCCTAAAGTAGCGATCCTCTGTTTCCGATTGCCTCGACTCGTTATTTTACTGAGAAACGGGGTGGCTCTTTCACTCGACTCGTTATTGTATTGACTGGTCAATAATTTGTCCTTTGTTCCCCGCACCGCGTCCTCCAAGAAACTTCTCTTCACGCACTCCTCTCATGCTCGCCACTCTTTATAAAGCAAACCCTTTCGTCCCCGATACGTGCACACACTCAGTTTCAACTTGCTCCGACTGTCCTTCGAGTGTCTCTAGCTTCCAAATCAAAAGTCAGAGCAGTCACAATCTCAGTTCTTGAAACCCAAGAGAAATGAAGGTGTGATGTCTTGAAGTCCTTCGAGAAGTTCCCTCTTTTCTTTGCATATTTTGTGTATCTTGTTCACTTCTGTTAGATGGGGTTTTGACGTTACTCTCCTGGGTTTTCTTTAACACTTCTCTTGGTATCTCTGGTCTCAAGCTTCATGAGTTATAGTTTGCTTCTTTGCTGCTGTAATTGTTTATCGCATAGCATGATTGTATCTGTTTATGTGAATAAGAATGCTCGGAATAACAAATGATGCTTCGAATTCTTATTCGTTGTGGTTCATATATGGCCAACTCGTTTAAACGCTAGTCTGTCGCACCACTCGTGAATGTCGAGTTCAGTCGTCCTCGCGAGAGATTGATATTCACTCAAAGTCTAACTGGGTTTTGCTTTCCTCAAACTTTTGCAGAAGTTGGTGGTGAAGGTGAATCTACATGATGACAGAGACAGGAGCAAGGCCATGCAAGTAGTTTCTGGTTTTGGAGGTATTGGCTCTCTCTCTCTCTCACCGCGCGCCCTCCCTCCCCCCTCTTCCTCTGTTTTTCCCCTTCATTCTCTCACTGAATGTTCAAATGTCACTGTAATAACTAATCATCTTGCGCTTGAAATGTTCGGCTTTATCACTGACCTTTCTGGCATAATGATTTCCAGGGATTGGGTCTCTGTCTATGGACTCAAAGGACAACAAACTGACGGTATCCGGCGATTTCGACCCTGTCAAGGTGGTGAACAAACTGAGGAAATCTTGGCACACAGAAATCGTGAGCGTTGGAGCAGCCAAGGAAGATGATGGCAAGAAAGAAGAGGGCAAGAAGGACGATCAAGTCGCTAATCTCGTAAAAGCCTATGAAGCATACTATTCTACGCCGGTCACATATTACTGCGTGCCCCCAGAAGAGACCCCAAATTGTGTAATTTGTTGAAATTCTTTGCGCTTCCAAACCGAATCAGGACTTGGTTTGTGCATCGGAGAAGATTGAATAAGTAAGGTTGATTATGCTTTACGAACACAAGAACAAGCTGAGTACCGTTTCTAGAATTATAGGCTTTTATTGCTTCGTTCAGTACTTTTATGAGTGTAGGGTGTGTATATAAAGAGATTGGTTTTCAGTTGAGGAACTCATGGTATGGAAAATCCATTATGTACTCCATTTCAGCAAACGATTGTTTTCAGTGATTGGAATAAGAAGTGGATGATTTATTAGTTGCTTGATATCTTACACAATCTGCAGGCAAAAACAGATATTGTTCATTATGATTCGGTCCATAGGATATAGTAGTTGATGAACATACCTGATATTCCCTTATCAGCTTCTTGTCATAATTTAACCTCGCAATCTTGTGGAAGGGTATTCTACTGAATTTATTCTTGAAAAGAGTACGGTCGGATACTAAATGCGTTCCGTGCATGCAACTCGGTAATTCCTTTGGCTTATGATAAATTCTGGGTCTGGTCAAGTGACTTCACGCAAGCTGCCAGCAAGCAGGCCATATTTGATGAATTTGCAAGATAACTTCTCAACCAAAACAAGATAAGAAAGTCTGGCCTTAGACCTTGCATGCTGAAAATTGTCATCATTTTCTTGTGCTGTTTGCTTAAATTCGATCGCACGCGTGAACCACGGATAGGCCAATTAACTAATCAGTGCCGTTCTTATTAATTAAATGAGAAGAAAAAAGACAGCTCCGTTTCATTGTGTCGTTTGGAAGAATTCGATGACACCGCTGCAACCCTCATCTTTGAATGTGGATATATTCCCTTTAAGTTGAAGGAAAAAGGGAGATTACATGACCATTATTTGCGGACTTCATGTGCCTGCCACAGGGGCTGATGATGGATTCGTGGGATGCTCCTGTTCATCTTTGGAGACATTTTATATACTTGTACATACCCTCCTGGTTAACAAACTTATAATGGCAAATCATTCTCACTCAATCTTCTCCGAACTAGCAGCAATGAATTTCATTAATGAGATTCATATGTCACGGTTGGTTGATCTAACGTTCCTTTACCCATATGGCTTTTTTACTTTCTTCAAAAGTCAGTATTTCTCACACACTTGTAGAGATCGTTGAGGGAAATTCTTTTGGAGAGAGAATCTCTTGATTCTAAATACTTGAGAGATGATGCAAATAAAAGGGAGGAGACCCCTAAGGCTTCACATTGTAACATTTCTATTGCTATGCTTTTTTGTTTTTTTACTCCTTAGAATAAAAGAAAAAAAAAGAATAGAAAATCTATTTGGTAACATCAATCAATTTTTTTATTCCCCAGAATAGAAAAGTTACTGATGAATAAATTTGGAATAAAAATAAGAAATAAAAAAAACTAACTTTTTGTTCCCGATAACAATTTATAGAAATAAATCATTCTTTCTTTTCTTTTTGTCTTCTTTGTCGTCGCCTATTGCTTGCCGTTGTTCGCTACCTACTGCCCCTCACCACCATTGCACACTGGCATGGATGGTAGCCAACGGCCACGGCCATGACCGGTAGCAGAAGAAGAAGAGAGGAAAAAAGAAAAGAAAATCTCGAAAAATTTATTAAAAAATTAAAAGAAATTCCATATCACAACAAAAATTTGTACATCGTACCAAACACATTTATATTCTTTTTCTACTTCGAGAATATAAATTTTGTGCAGCTATTAAACGCATTGTTTTATTCATAAATTGTTTCAAGAAATAGAAATAGACAATAATTATTTCTGAAAAGAAATTATTCCCATAAACAAAGATATTACCAAACGCACTTTTAATATACAAGTACTCTTTAGATTACCATCATAGATGTCTCTTCAATCTAACAGTGAAAATTCTATCTGTCAATGTACTAACTATCTGCATTTATTACAATAACACTTTAAAATGATGTACATTGACGATATGGCTCATCTCTAGGAATATTCTAGAGAAAACTATAAAGGCTTGCCTAGTCTTCTTGGATCATTTTCAATCCTTCATGGAAACCTCCAGACCATGATATTCTTCTCCACCTTATCAGGCGATACTCTCATCACATTTTCAACAGGGAATGTATTGATTTGCTTTTGAATTGCCAAAGAGCTTCCATAGGTTCCCAACTACACTCCGGTAGACCATTCCATCAAATCAAATATTCTTGCTTTGGTGCACAATATTGCTTTCATCTAACTCAATCTAACAGATGAAATTTATATCATGATCATATGAGGTTTTAGCTCTAAAAGATACCCATTGTGACTCTCCTCAATCTGTGTCTTCTTGATCTACATGAAAAGGTTTAAGCACACTCACACGTAACATCAAATGTACCTTTAGTTTCAATGGGAGCTCCAATATATGCTACCTTCCCGACTTGTTGCGACACTCGGAATGGCCCATCGTTGTGATGGATCAATCCCATGTGCACATCTCGGTATTGAAGAACTAATTGTAATTTTGCCAACACCAAATCCTCAACTTGGTAATCCATGTGTCGTCACTTGTTATCCGCCCATTTCTACACGCGCTTTGAGGCCTCGTGTAGAAAAGTCCTTATCAAGTCCGCTTGTTCCTACCACTCTTTAGCGAACTTGGAAGCCGATGGGGGTAGCCCTTGATAGCTCGTTGCAACCATACTTAGAGTGAGTGGTTGTTACCTCGTCATGATCTTGAAAGGAATTTGGTTCGTAAACTCACTTCGTTGCAGTTTATAGGATAACTGGGCTACATCAATCAACTTCGCACAATCCTCTTGCACTGTGCTCATGTAGTGTTTGAAGTACAACTCAAAAGCACATTCACTCTCTTTGTCTAACTGTGATTTGGATAAGTAGACTTGTAAAGAAGTTAAGGCTTTGACTCTAACAACTGAAAAAGCTTAGTTCAAAATCTCCTAGTGAATTGAGGATTGCGGTTGCTCATGATTGTCAACGTTATGCCCCAATACTTGATGATGTGCTTTAGGAATAGCCAAGCCGCCTCCTCAGCTGGGAAGTCCTTTGTTGCTGGCACGAATGTCGCATACTTAAAGAACCAATCCACCATAGCTATGTGAGTCAACACCCTTTGGACTTATGCAAATTCACAATGAAGTCCGTGGAGACACTCTACCATGGACGCTTCAAGATAGGAAGTGGCTCAGGGGGCCCTCTTGACGACCATTGTTCAAGCTTGTTTTGTTAGCACACAAGACATGTCCTCACATAAGCATCAATATCGGTGCACAAGTACGGCCAAAAGTAATGATCCACCACAAGTGCCATCATGCAATGGATCCCTGGATAATTTGCCCACTTGTAATTGCCACACTTGCATAGCTCCTCCTTCCGTAGCTTTCCATGAAGTAGCACATATAATCGTTGCCCCTTGGTGTAGAGTAGATTGCCCTCATATCAAAATTCTCAAGTCTTGCCCTCTCGTGCATGCTCAAGGAGTGCCTTGGCAATTGGGTTGTGTCATGGCCCTTCCCTAATGTGCTCAGCCCATAAATATTTAGGTCGACTAATGGTTGCCAGCTCTATCTTTCAGCTAAGTGCGTTGGTCACGAAATTGGCCTTCTTAAGATTGTACTATAGCACGTAGTCAAGCTCCACAAGAAAGTCTTACCAATAAGCTTCCTTTGGAATAACCTTCTTTTGGATTTACAAATAGCTCGTGGCAACGTTGTCAATACTCGCTACGAACCACGATCCTTGGAGATGATGTCATCATGTGCGAAGGCAGTACACCCCACCATCATTGCCTTCTCTTGGACTATGTATTGCCGTTCGATCCCATTCAGCTTCCTTGATTCAAACGCCACCTAGTGTCCTTCTTGCGTTAGAACACTATCAATAGCATAGTTGGAGGTGTCAATCTTTACCTCATAGGGCTTTGAGTGGTCAGGCACTATGAGCACCAGTTCCTCAGTCATCACTTGCTTTAGCCGATCAAATGTCTTGTGATATTGAGCCCCATCGACCATGGGTGAGGCCCTTACTGGATCTAGCGAGGGTGAACTTTGCCTAGCCATGGTAAGGGTTGCTTGAGGCCTGCAATCCGCCGGAGGAAGAAAGAAGGGAAGAGAAATATAATTAAGTCCCAGCCGTCAGTGTAGTATGATTTTGATGTTCATGTTTGACCAGAGGAAGAAAATGAAATATTAGTTACTTAAAGACCTTTTGTTGAAAATGAATAATATGGAATATATTTTTCAGCAAGCGATCGCTTGAAATAATTAGCTAATAAGGAAATCTTTATTATTGGCAATAATTTTTGTTTGAATATTTTCATGGACAATGAAAACACTTTTCCTTTATTCATTTTTTAAAATAATATGAATGATATTTCTCTTTCCTAAAAATGATTATTCGTATTGTTCATAAAAATAAATGAATGAATAGTATTTTGTCATTCACAAAAACATTGAAACATAAATTATTAGTTAATAATGAAAATATTTTTATAAACTAATTATTTCAAGTGATACAGATAATTATTTTTTAATAAAATTAAGAATTTCACACGAGACGGACGCACTTAAAGTTCAGTTCGAGATAGTTGTCGAAGAGAGCGGCCACGTCTATACAAAGACATCGCCCTCCTCATATCAGCTCGTAGCACAGATCGTCCTATATGCTAAAACGTGTTTTATCACGGCCCACATTTTTACATTCGCTGAATGAACCATCGCTGCCAGAAATCTGACTGATGTGATCGGATTTTAATTAAATAATAATTCATTGACCAAGACCTCGACTTCAACGTCAACGTGAAGGAACATAAAAAGCCACATAATAATAATAATAATAATAATAATAATAATAATAATAATAATAATAATAATAAGAAAATAGACAGGATGGGATCGATGTCGTGTATGAAACGCGTACTTTCCTGGAGATTTCATGTTTCACGATTGAAGAAAAAGCTCCTTTGCGCGAACGAAAAGGTTATTATCATTCACATTTTTTGTCAAAAATTTCTAAAAGTAAATGCCAGTGATGGCATTTTCGCAGAGATGATGCAAAGAGTGATGTCTGCTTCGATTCCGGTCCGATCATCCATCTTTTGTCCCGACCCCTCTCCCGTTAATTTCGATTTGCCCTGGTGCTGCAAGATTTTCTTATCATTACCTCTTAAAAAAGTGAGACAGAACGTGGAGTGTCACTATTGAAAATCGATACTTGATCTCAGCGCATTTTTAAAAGAAAAAATTGCAGATTCCACTTGAAACTTCTATATTACGAATTGTCAATTCAATTTTGAATTTTTTTTTGCTGATGAAGGCCCAGAAGCCTGTGTAGGCTTTCAATGCGGTCCTTCCAAGGCTAGTTTATTGGAGTGTGGTCCATTCTTCTTATCAACAGGATGACACGGGATTCCTGCTTCTTGTTAAGCGGCCGGAGTTCGAGGCCACCCCGGTAGGGGTCATGAGGGAAGCGCCCGCAAGTTGCCAAAGGATTTTTATAATTTAAGCATATATTTTATTGGTAGTTTAAGTTTAGATCCATGATAAGTAACTAGGTATATATAATCCTTTTCTTTTGTATTTGAGAGATATATGCGATGAGCCAATTATAGTAAAATCCTCTATTGGACATAACCCTACTTTAAGAGTGAACCGGAATGAAAACCTTGTGTCTTGAATTTTCTTTCTCACTTTTATTCTCGATTTCTTTGTTATTGTGCATCGAATCTTAACACGATTGTTGCTCAAAAATCGCCCAATGACATCCTGTTTCGAGCAAGGCTGTCTGCATTGGTGTGCCACGTGGGATAACAGGCATGCGATTTCGATGGCAAATTGATCGGAAGGATTACATTAGAATTGCGTTTGTGAGCTTTAGGACTACGCCGGTGAAGTTGAAAAATTTAGAACCGAATTGAAATTCATACGATAAACAATTTGAGGACGGATCTAGTGATTATCCCATGGATAAAGATTTTTCAATTCTAGTATGTCTTTTAGATTAGATGGAAGAGATGCATACGTGCAAAATCGTTGTGGAATTCTATCCAACGAAAAGCTTGAACCCGTCAACTGCCTGAACTGAGTCCGTTTCCAACACTCAGACTCACCGCTTCAAAAGTCACCGAGTTGCGAGGGGAGACTCGACCGAGTCACTTCAAAAGCCCCCGAGTCGTGAGGGGCGACTCGCCTCTCTCTCTCTCTCTCTCTCTCGTTCTCTCTCTCTCTCTCCTTCCTAAAGTGGCGATCCTCTGTTTTCGATCGCCTCGACTCGTTATTTTACTAAGAAACGGGGTGGCTCTTTCCCTCGACTCGTTATTGTATTGACTGGTCAATAATTTGTCCTTTGTTCTCCGCACCGCGTCCTCCAAGAAACTTCTCCTCTTCACGCGCTCCTTTCATGCTCGCCACTCTTTATAAAGCAACCCCTTTCGTCCCCGATACGTGCACACACTCAGTTCAACTTGCTCCGACTGTCCTTCGAGTGTCTCTAGCTTCCAAATCAAAAGTCAGAGCAGTCACAATCTCAGTTCTTGAAACCCAAGAGAAATGAAGGTGAGATATCTTGTAGTCCTTCGAGAAGTTCCCTCTTTTTTTTCGCATATTATATGTATCTTGTTCACTTCTGTGAGATGGGGTTTTGATGTCACTCTCTCCTGGGTTTTCTTTAACACTTCTCTTGGTATCTCTCGTCTCGAGCTTCATGAGTTATCGTTTGCTTCTTTGCTGCTGTAATTGTTTATCGCATAGCATGATTGCATCTGTTTATGTGAATAAGAATGCTCGGAATAACAAATGATGCTTCGAATTCTTATTCGTTGTGGTTCATATATGGCCAACTCGTTTAAACGCTAGTCTGTCGCACCACTCGTGAATGTCGAGTTCAGTCGTCCTCGCGAGAGATTGATATTCACTCAAAGTCTAACTGGGTTTTGCTTTCCTCAAACTTTTGCAGAAGTTGGTGGTGAAGGTGAATCTACATGATGACAGAGACAGGAGCAAGGCCATGCAAGTAGTTTCTGGTTTTGGAGGTATTGGCTCTTTCTCTCACCGCCCCCCCTTTCCTCTGTTTTTCCCCTTCATTCTCCTACTGAATGTTCAAATGTCACTGTAATAACTGATAATCTTGCGCTTGAAATGTTCGGCTTTATCACTAACCTTTCTCACATAATGCTTTCCAGGGATTGGGTCTCTGTCTATGGACTCGAAGGACAACAAACTGACAGTATCCGGTGATTTCGACCCTGTCAAGGTGGTGAACAAACTGAGGAAATCTTGGCACACAGAAATCGTGAGCGTTGGAGCAGCCAAGGAAGATGATGGCAAGAAAGACGAGGGCAAGAAAGAAGAGGGCAAGAAGGACGATCAAGTCGCCAATCTCGTAAAAGCCTATGAAGCATACTATTCTACGCCGGTCACATATTACTGCGTGCCCCCAGAAGAGACCCCAAATTGTGTAATTTGTTGAAATTCTTTGCACTTCCAGACCGAATCAGGACTTGGTTTGTGCATCGGAGGGGATTGAATAAGTAAGCTTGATTATGCCTCACGTACCCAAGTGGAGTACCTTTTCTAGAATTGTAGGCTTTATTACGTCGTTCGATACTTGTATGTGCGTAGGGTGTATATATAGAGAGATTGGTTTTCACTTGAGGAACTCAAGGTATGAAAAATCCATTATGTACTCCATTTCAGCAGACGATTGTTTTCAATGATTGGAATATGCAGTGGATGTTTTTAATTTCATTTTTGCTCGATCTCTTACACAATCTGCAGGCAAATATATTGTTCATTTCAATCGCATCATGATTCGATCCATAGGCTATAGCAGCAGTTGCGAGAAGTTGATGAACATACCTGATATTTCTTTACCAGCTTCTTGTCATAATTTAACCTTGTATTCTTGTGGAAAGGTATTCTACTGAATAATAATATTCTATATTATTCAAGAAAAGAGTACAGTTAGATACTAAATGTGTTCCATGCTTATGTTCCGTTGACTCAATAATTGCTTTGGCTTATGATAAATTCTGGTGACTGGTCGATGGCATCAAAGTAATTTAGGTTCTTCGTTCTTGTATTGCGAATGCTGACTAGATGGCTGGAAAATGTTCAACTGTTCGATTTGATATTGAATGATTCACCACGAAGAATAATTTTACACTATGGTGGAGAAGGATGAAGGATTTGTTCATTCAATGGGGTTTATCAAAGGTTCTTCTGGAAAGATCGAACAAGCCAGACACTATCACTGACGATGATCGAGCCAACATGGAGGAGAGGGTGTGTAGCACGATCCAATTGAGCCTATTGGATGAGGCCCTTCAATATGTGGTGGAAATCGAATCCGCTCGAGGTACGGCTCAAACTCGAAAGCATCTACATGATAAAATCTCTTATGAACAAGTTGTCTTGAAGAAGAGATTGTATTCGATTCATATGAGTGAAGGAGGAGATCTATTGGAACATCTCACCGTGTTCCATCAGATGATTAGTGAACTTACAAACTTGGAGGTAAAGTTCAAGGATGAAGACAAAGCGCTTCTACTATTGGTGTCGTTGCCGGATTCGTTTGACCACTTGGTGACTATGCTCCTTTATGGCAAGGAAACCTTAGAGATTGAAGAGGTGATTGCTGCCCTAATTTCAAATGACACTCAAAAAAAGACAAGTAGCTCAAAATCTTCGAGAGAAGAACTCTTTAGGAAGGAGAAAAGCAATCAAGGTAGAGGAAGATCAAAAGATCGAGGATTGAGCCGTAGGGGTCAATCAAAATCCAAGGGAAAGTTCAAAGGAAGATGCTACAAGTGTAATGAGGAAGGGCATACCTAGAGATTCTGTCCGAATAAGAATGAGAAAAAGAAGAGCTCGGATGACGCAAGTGTAGCCAATAGCACTGAGGCCAATGATGGAGACGTCTTGTCTATATCGTTGGGGAAGGACACCTTCAAAAATTTATGGATATGTGTCCTCATTGAGAAGCCTTCAATGAGTACAAAGCATATGATGGTGGTTCAATTCTCATAGGGAATGACACTTCATGCAAGACTATGGGAGTTGGAACTGTGAAAATTAGGATGTTTGGTGGCATGATTAGATTCCTAGTGGATGTGTGTCATGTACCAGATCTAAGGAAGTATCAAAGTTCATTGGGAGCACTTGAATCCAATGGATGCAAGTACTCGGCTCAAGGTGGAGTCTTGAAGGTGATCAAGGGAGCTCCGGTTGTTTTAAAGGGATAGATGCAAAGTAACCTATATTGACTTATAGGAATCACAATGCAAGGTGGAGCATCCGTGTCCATGAATGCTAGCACTAAGATATATAACACCTGTCTATGGCATATGCACCTCGGGCATATGGGGAAAAGAGGTTTGATGGAGCTTCAAAGAGGAATGGACTCTGAGGTAAAAAACATGCAAATTAGATTTCTGCAAATTTTGTGTGTTTGGAAAACAATGCAGAGTATGATTCAAGGTTGCAAATCATAGAAGCAAGGGCGTGCTCAAGTATGTACACACGGATGTTTGGGGTCCTTCACCGGTAAAGTCAAAAGGCGGGAAGGAATACTTCGTAACATTCATTGACAATTTCTCTCGGAAAGTTTGGGTCTACTTCATGCGATACAAAAGCGAGGTCTTTGACAAGTTCAAAGAATGGAAAGCCAAAGTTGAGACTTTAACGGGGAAAAAGCTTAAGTGCTTGAGATCGGACAATGGAGGAGAGTACAAATCGACACCGCATGGAGCTTTGCAATAATGGAGGGATTAGACATCACTTCATAGTTATGGATATGCCCCCAATAGAATGGAGTAGCGAAAAGGATGAACCGGACCTTATTAGAGAGAGCTCGGAGTATGAGGTTGCTTGCGGGACTAGGCAAGGTGTTTTGGACAAAAGCTGTCTACATGGCATGTTATATTGTGAACCGGTCTCCATCAACTGCAATTAGATGTAAAATTCCCAAAGAGGTATGGATTGGTAAAATTGTTGATTGTTCTAATTTAAGAAAATTATGTTGTCCTACTTTTGTACATGTCTAGAGTTCGAAGCGCTCGAAGTTAGATCCAAAGTCAAAATAGTGCATATTTCTCAATTACGAGAAAGGTGTGAAAGGGAATCCAAAAGAGAAAAAAATATTTGACAAGCAGGGATGTTGTGTTCGATGAATTTGCAATGTTGAAGTCAAGCAGCATGCCACAAGCGGCCGTTGAAGAGGAGAGTGATAAATCTATCGTTAAGGTGGAGCTTAAAGCCAAAGAATCTGTAGAGAATGGCAAGTCATTCAATGAAGCTCTGGAAGTTAAAAAAACGGTAGAAGTTCTCCATACCACTGTGATGTGTCGAGGAAAGCGCACTCTCAAAGCACTAGAGAGATACGGTTTTGAGGACATGATTGCTTATGCTCTTATCGTAAACTCCAGTGATCCAAGCTCCTATCATGAAGCTTTGAAAAGTGATCACGAAGAAAAGTGGATGACTGCGATGATGGAGGAGATGGAGTCATTACAAAAGAACGAGACATGGGAATTTGTGAAAAAGCCAAAGGATCAGAAAGTCATTGGCTGCAAATGAGTTCTTCAAAGAAATGAAGCAACAACAGAGAAAAAGCAAGAGAGATACACGGCCCAACTTGTTGCTAAGGGCTATGCACAGAAGGAGGGGATCGTTTATGACGAGATATTTTGTCCGGTTGTAAAACACACGTCAATTTGTGTTTTACTAGCTATGGTGGCCATGTATGACTTGGAGCCCAAGCATCTACATTTGAAGATGGCATTCCTTCATGGTGACTTGGAGGAGAAAATTTACATGGAGTAGCCTAAAGGCTTCAAGGTGGAAGGGAAAAAGAATCACATTTGTTTGCTCAAGAGATCACTTGACAGTTTGAAGCAATCTCCAAGGCAAGGGAATAAAAGGTTTTATTGTTTTATGCTTCATATTGGCTACATGAGGAATGTGCATGATTCTTGTGTCTACTATAGAGTTTTGGATGATAAGTCACTTATTCTGTTGATGCTCTATATTGATGATATGTTGATTGCTACAAGAAAATTGAGATATACCATTCCCTAAAGTCTCGGTTAAGCAATGAATTTGAAATGAAGGATCTTGGTACTGCAAAGAGGATCCTTGGCATGGAAATCTTTCAAGATAGATGTGCAAGTAATCTTTGTGTAAATCGGAAGAAGTATGTTGAGAAAGTCTTGGAGTGGTTCAACATGGGGAAGGCTAAGTCAATTTGTACACCCTTAGCAAATCACTTCAAATTATCTGAAAAATAATGCCCTAGTTCACATGAGGAGGTCATAAAATGTCTCAAGTACCCTATGCTAGCTCAATAGGGAGCCTCATGTATGCTATGTTTGTAGCAGACCGAATTTGGCTCATGTAGTGAGTCTCGTCAGCCAATACATGAGCAATCCAGGTAAGGAGCTATTAAGTGGATCTTTCGTTATTTGGTTAGAACTACTAGTATGGGTTTGATGTTGAGTTCAAAGGAAGAATTGATCGATTTAGCAAGTTATGACGATTCGAACTTTGATGGTGATTCGGACAAATGAAGGTCCATCATGGGATAAGTCTTTACTCTTGGAGGTGGAGCTATTTCGTGGAGGGCAATGCTTCAGTCTACTGTAGATGTGGCAACAACTAAGGTTGTGAAGGAGAGAATATAGCTAATTGATTTGGTCACCAAGTTGGGTTTAAAGCAAGATAGTGCCAAAGCACAATATGTCTCACGAAGAATCAAGTGTTTCCTTCTAGAATGAAACACATTGAAGTTTGCTACCATTGGATTCGAGAATTTGTGGAGAACGGTAGCATTACTTCAAAGAAAATCCATACTAAATATAATCCTATGAATATGCTCATGAAGAAGGTTACTACGGAGAAGTTCAAATCCTGTAGGGACTTGATTTCTCTCACTCATCATCGAAGTTGATGGAAGCCACACTGGTCTAGGTGCAGGCATACCTTTACAAAGGTGCAGTGGAAAGAGAAATATATTCATTTTCTTGGTTTGAGTGGAGGCTTGTGGATGTTGTCTTGAATTCCACGAAATTTTGATCGATTAGAGATTCGGAAAAGTTGACTAGGAAGTCTAGGAAGGCTTGGAGCTTGCATGCTTTACTCTCAAGATATATTTCCTAGATTTGGACCTATCAACAAGGGATTTCATAGGAAATAATCCAAATTCAATGTAACTGGATATGTCATGATAACCCTAATATTTAGGGGATAATCACCAAAGATTTATTAGTTACTTTCAAAACTGATAAGATCTTTAGGGTGAAATTCTTTTCCTATTAGGATTAGGGAAGTGGGGATTTGAGAATTTATTTATTCGGTATTGTATCTTGTATTGAAATATGCTCAAGAAATAAGAAATTGTCTCTCTCTCCCATGGACATAGGTAGATTTTTGCCGAGCCACATAAATCTCTATGTTCTTAATTATTCTTGTTTTTCAAATTTTTCATCTAATCTAGTTAGGGTGCTCTTTCGCACAACAGTCAGGTCAAGTGGCTTCACGCAAGCTGCGAGCAGGCAGGTCATACTTGCTGAATTTACACGATAACTTTTCAACCAAAACAAGATAAGAAAGTCTGGCCTTAGACCTTGCATGCTGAAAATTGTCGTCATTTTCTTGTGCTGTTTGCTTAAATTCGATCGCATGCGTGAACCACGGATAGGCCAATTAACTAATCAGTGCCGTTCTTGTCAATTAACTGAGAAGAAAAAAGACAGCTCTGTTTCATTGCGTCGTTTGGAAGAATTCGATGACATGGCTGCAACCCTCATCTTTGAATGTAGATATATTCCCCTTTAAGTTGGAGAGAAAAGGGAGCTTTAATGACCATTATTCGCGGACTTGATGTGCCTGCCACGGGAGCCGAGGATGGGTTCGCGGGATGCTCTTCCGTTCTTCTTTGAAGACATTTTATATACCTGTACATCATACCACCCAGGTTAACAAACTTATAATGGAAAATCATTCTCACTCAATCTTCTCCGAACCAGCAGCAATGAATTTCGTTAATGAGAGTCATGTGTCACAGGATGAGTGATCCAGTGGTCCTTTACTGGTACAGCTTTTTTACTTTCTTCCAAAGTCAGTATTTCTCACACACTCGTAGAGATCGTAGAGAGAAATTCTTTTGGAGAGAGAATCTCTAGATTCTAAATACTTGTGAGATGATACAAATAAAAGGGAGGAGAGCTCCCTAGGCTTTGCATGGTAATATTTTTATTCCTCTGTTTTTTTGTTCTTTTGTTCAACGGAATAGAAAAATAACAAAATTCATTTGGTAACATCAATTAATTTTTTTATTCCTCGGAATAAAAAAGTGGCCGGGGAATAGATTTAGAACAGAAACAAGAAATAGAAAATAGTAACTTTTTATTCCCAAGAATAATTTCTAGAAATAAATCTTTTTTTTTTTTTTTTTTTATTCCTCGCCACCTGCTGCCATCCACCAGTAGCCAGCAACGAAAGAAGAAAAGAGGAAAAAAAGAAAAGAAAAAAATCTCAAAAAATTATCAAAAAATTAAAAGAAATTCTACGTCACAAACAATCTTGTGTGTTGTACTAAATGCATTCATGTTCTTTTTGTATTTCGAGAATAAAAATTTTATGCGGTTATCAAACACATTATTTTACTCATAAACTAGTCCGAGGAGTAAAAATAGAAAAGAGCCATTTCTAAAAAGAAATTATTCCTAAGAACAAAAATATTACCAAACACACTCTTAATATATAAGTACTCTTCATATTACAATCATAGACGTCTCGTCAATCTAACAGTGAAAAATTTATTTTTCCATCTACCAACAATCCGCATTTATTACAAGAACACTTCAGAATAATGTACATTTACGATTTTGCTCATCTCTAGGAATATTCTTGAGAAAATTAGAAAGGCTTGCCTGGTCTTCTTGGATCATTTCTGATCCTTCGTGTTTGGAAACCTATAGAGCATGATATGCTCCCCCACCTTCTCAGGCGACACCCTTGTTGCATTTTCAGCAGGGAATGTATCGATTTGCTTTTTGAATCACCAAAGAGCTTCCATAGGTTCCCAACTAGCTTTACTCTCCAGTAGACCCTTCTATTAGATCAAATATTCTTGCTTCGGAGCAAAATACCGCTTTCATCAAACTCGATCTACCATAAGAAATTGATATCATGATCATATGAGGTTTTAGCTCCAAGAGATACCCATTACGACTCTCCTCAATTTGGGTCTTCTTCATCTACATGAAAAGGTTTAAGCACACTCGCATGTAACATCAAATGTACCTTTAGTTTCAATGGTAGCTCCGGTATATGCTACCTTCCCGACTCATTGCAACACTTGGATGGCCCGTCGTAGTGACGAATCAATCCCCTGTGCACATCTTGGTATCAAAAAACTAAGTGTAATTTTGCCAACACTAGGTCCTCAACTTGGTACTTCACATGCCGTCACTTTTTGTCGGCCCATTTTTCATGCGCTTCCTTGTGTAAAAAAATCCTCACCGAGTCCGCTTGTTCATACCACTCCTTAGCGAACTTGTAAGTCAATGGAAGTAGCCCTTGTTAGCCCGTTGCAACCATACTTATAGTGAGTGCTCACTGCCCCTTATGATCTTGAAAGGACCGTGGTTCGTAAACTCACTTCACTGCAGATTATAGGATAAAAAGGCTACGTCAATCAACTTCACACAATCCTTTTGCATTGTGCTCATGTAGTGTTCGAAGTACAACTACAAGAGAACATTCACTCTTTTTGTCTAACTATCGATTTGGGGATGTAGACTTATGGAGAAGATGAGGCTTCGGTTCTAGCAGCTTAAAGAGCTTACTCCGGAATCTCCTAGTGAATTGAGGATTGTGGTTGCTCATGATTGTCTACGTTTTGCCCCAATACTTGATGATTTGCTTTAGGAATAGCCAAGCTGCCTCCTCAGCTAGGAAGTCCTTTGTCGCTGGCACAAACATCTCATACTTAAAAAACCAATCCACCATGGCATGCGAGTCCGACACCCTTTGGACTTATGCAAACTCACAATGAAGTCCATGGAGACACTCTACCAATGACGCTTCAGGATAGCAAGTGGCTCATGGGGCTCTACAGACGACCGTTGTTTGAGCTTGTCTTATTAGCACAGAAGACGCGTCCTCACATAAGCATCCACATCAATGTGTAGATTTGGCCAAAAGTAATGATCCACCACAAGTGCCATCATGTGATGGATCCCTAGATAACTTGCCCACTTGGAACTGTGACACTTGCATAGCACCTCCTTCCGTAGCTTTCCATGAACTAGCAAGCACAATCGTTGCCCTTTGGTGTATAGTAGATCGCCCTCATATTAAAATTGTCGAGTCTTGCCCTCTCATGCATGTTCAAGGAGTGCCTTGACAATTGGGTTGTGTCGTGGCCCTTCCTTGATGTGCTCGGTCCATGGATATTCAGGTCAAGTAATGGTTGCCAGCTCCATCTTTTAGCTTAGTACGTTGGCCACAAAATTGGCCTTCTTATTATTGTACTACAGCACGTAGTTGAGCTCCACAAGAAAGTCTTGCCAACAAGCTTACTTTGAAATTAGCTTCTTTTGGGTTTACAAGTAGCTCTTGACAACGTTGTCAATACTCGCTACGAACAACAACCCCAAGAGATGATGTTGCCATGTGTGAAGGCAGTACACCACCACCGTCATTGCCTTCTCTTGGACCGTGTATCGCCATTCAGTCTCATTCATCTTCCTTTATTCAAACGCCACCGAGCATCCTTATTGCATTAGAAGACCACTAATAGCATAATTGGAGGCATCAATCTCTACCTCATAGGGCTTTGAGTGGTCAGGCACCACGAGCACTTATTCCTTAGTCATCACTTGCTAGCTAGTCGAACACCTTTTGATATCGAGCCTTGTTGACCATGGGTGAGGCCCTTGCGAGATCCAACAAGGCTTGTCCAAGGTCGACAATCGACTGGAGGAAGAAGGAAGGAAAGAGAAGTATAATTAAGTCCCGGCCGTCGGTTTATTATGATTTCAATATTTAATGTCTAACCAAAGGAAGAAAACGAAAGATTGGGTATCTAGAGACTCTTCATTAAAAATGAATAATTTAGAATATATTTTTTTCTATAAGTGATCGCTTGAAATAATTAGCTGCTGAAAATTTTTCGTTATTGGCAATAATTTCTGTCGGAACTTTTTCATGGGCAATGGAAATACTTTTCCTTCATTCATTTCTATAAACGATATGAACAGTACTCCTTATTCCTAAAAATGATTGCTTGTATCAGAAACGAATGATTGAAAAGTATTCTCATCGTTCACGAAAACGTTGAAACATAAATTATTAGTTGATACGAAAATATTTTCTATTAATTAATCATTTCGAATTATACAAACGATGATTTATTAAAAAAGTATTTTTTAAATTATTCATTTCTCGGAATACCAACGCCATCTAAGATTCAACTCGAGATAGTAGCCGAAGAGAGTGGGCCGCGTTTATTCAAAGATATCACCCTCCTCAGATCAGCCGGTAGCTTGGATCGTTCCATCTGCTAAAGCGTGTTTTATCACGGCCCTTACTTTTACATTAGCTGAATGAACCATCGCTACCAGAATTGAGTGATGCGATCGGACTAGAATTAAATAATAATTCATTGACCAAGACCTCGACTTCAACGAATCCAAAAAAGAATAATAAAATAAGAAAATAGACAGGATGGGATCGATCTCGTGTGTGAAACGCGCACTTTCCTGGAGATTCATGTTTCACGATTGAAGAAATAGCTCCTTTGCGCGACAAAAAGGTTATTATCTTTCACATTTCTTGTCAGAAACTTCAAAAAAAAAAAAAAAAAATGCCCAGTGATGGCATTGTCAGAGATGATGCAGGGAGTGATAGTTGATCTCAGCGCACTTTGAAAAGAAAAAATTATGGATTCAGCTTGAAATCTCTATCGCACGAATTGTCAATTTAATTTCAGCTTTTTTATTGATAAATAAATCCATTCGTTTCACGAAAAATAATTTCTAAAAAATATTTTTCGGATTTTCCAAATGTTCGTTTCACGAAATGAACTAATCGTAAAAATTATTTTCCACCAAGGAAAAAAATCTTCTAAAAGAGGAAAAAATATTTTTCGCTTTTCAAATTGAGGAAAATATTTTTCTTACTCACTTTCTCTTATCTCATAATCTATTAGCCCCTTCTTTCTTGTTTTCTTTTTTAATAATTTAAATTTCAAATTCTTTTTTCTTTTTCTTTTTTTTCTTTTTTCTCTTTTTCTTTTCTTTTTCCTTTTTTTTCCACCTTCTTTGATCGGTCGCCGCACGGCTACGGCCAACAACCGGCCACGGGCGAGCCTCGAGCTCACCGGCATCATGCGAGCTTAAGGCTCGCTAGCAACATCAACAACCTCAGCCTCGCCCCGGCTCATCGATCTCCGGCGAGCGACAAGCCCAAGGCTCGCCGACCTCTGGCAAGCTTGAGCTCGCCACTCACCGCTCGCCAGATTGGCGAACCAGCAGTGAGTGCGAGCCTCTAGCGATCTAGCGAGGGCAGAGGCCAGCGAGCTTGAGGCTCGCCCTCGTGCTCAGACTCTAGCACTTGCCAATCTCTAGCGAGGCCAAAGGCCGACGATACAATGAAAGCTGGCCTTCGGCTAGTCGCCGGCCATTGCATGGCCGGCGACCGGCCAAAGGAGAAGAAGATAAAAAGAAAAGAAAAATAATTAAAAAATCAATTTTAAAAATAAAATTATAATAAAATTATTCAAAAAAATACATAGATAAAAATATTTTCCTTACCGAATAACGGAAAATAATTTCCACTTTAATTTCAGATTTCAAACGAACACGGGAAAATAATGACATCTTTCTAGAAAATGACTTCCTAAAAATATTTTTCAAAAACGCTACATTTTTCATGAAACGAACGGAGCCGAAGGCTCATAAGCTTTGTGCAGGGGATTTCAATGCTATACTTCTAAGACTAGTTAACTAGAGTGTGGTGCCCTCTCTCCATTGCCAGGATAACACGAGGGTCTCGCTCCTCGAGAAGCCAGCAGAGTATGGAGCCGCCCAGTAGGAGTCGCGAGGGAAGCACTCCCGAGTTGCCAAAGGAACTTTATAATTTGAGCACATATTTTATTAGTAGTGGGTTTTGGACACATAAATAACAATTAGGTATATATAATCTCTTTCTCTTGTATTTAAGAGATGTATGCAATGTGCCAATTATAGTGGAATACTTTACTAGACATAACCCTAATTTAAGGTTGAACAGAGATGAAAACATTGTGTCTCGAATTCTCTTTGACACTCTTATTCTCAATTCCTTGCAATCGTGCACCAAATCCTAACACGATTGTCACCCATTGACGTCATGTTTCAAGCAAGGCTATCATGTGGGACAACAAGCATGCGATTTCGATGGCAAATTGGTCGGAAGGATTATATTGGAATTTCTCTTAGAAGATCTAGGACTATGTCAGCAAAGTCGAAAAATTTAGAATCAAATTGATATTCAAATGATTAATAAGTTGAGGATGGATTTGGGGGAAAATTCCAAAAAGGGCCCGAAGTGGACCTTATTTCAAGTAAGGGAAGTGATCTTGGTTGTATCAAATAAAAGCCCGACGTCACCGGTCACTGGTTCGCTAAATTTTCTGATTTTCATCCAAATTTTCTTTTATTTTTTCTTTGTTCTTCTTTTTTCTTTTCCAGTGTTGGCCAACGGCCACTAGGGAAGGCCGGTGAGGGCTCAACGACCCTTGCCGGCCACTAGGAAGGGCCGGCCGTCGGTGAGGGCCGGCCACCGATGAGCAAGGCCCTACAAGCCCTTGCCAGTCGCGAACGAGGCCACCCTTACCAAATTTGAGGGTTGGCCTTGCCTAGGGTCGACGAGGGCTCGACGACCCTTGCCGGCCTCTAGCGAGGTTTGTTGAGCCCTCACCTAGGGCAAATGAGGTCGACCCTCACCAAATCTGGCAAGAGCTTGTATGCCCTCACTGGCCCTTACTAACAGCTGGTGAAGTCGTTGAGCCCTCATGGATGGTCATGAGGCCGTCCTCGACTATGGCCAATGTGGGTGGCCCCCTCATCGAATAGGGCTAGGGCGACCCTTGCCTAGCCCTCTATGTGCATTGTTGGTGGCTGGCTGGCCACTAGTGAAGAGGAAGAAGAAGAACTAGAAAATAAAATAAAATAAAATAAAAAGGAAAGAAAAAATTTAAAAAAAAATGATAAATGACAAAAATACCTTTGATTGTGAAAAGTCAGAAAAATAAAATAAAAAAATAAAATAAGAAAATTTATTTGAAATGTAAAAAAATAAAAAAAAGGGAAAAAAAGAAAAGGAAAAAGAAAAAAGAAAAATATAGACACTTCAAGCTCTTATTTAAAATAAGATCCATTTTAAACCTTTATTTTAGAAAATGATGATATTTTGGGTCTTTTTTTTTTAGAATTTTCCTCGAATCCTATGATTATCCCCATGGATAAAGATTTTTCAATTCTAATATGTCATTTAGATTAGATGGAAGAGATGCATACGTGCAAAATCAAATGCAATTCTATCCAATGAAAAGCTTGAACCCGTCAACTGCCTGAACTAGAGTCGGTTGCCAAGACTTTCAAGACTCACTGCTTCAAAAGTCACCGAGTCGCGAGGGGTGACTCGACCGAGTCACTTCAAAAGCCTCGAGTCGTGAGGGGCGACTCGTCTCTCTCTCTCTCCCTCCCCCTCTATCCCCTTCCTAAAGTGGCCATCCTCTGTTTTCGATCGCCTTGACTCGTTACTTTACTGAGAAACCGGGTGGCTCTTTCCCTTGACTCGTTATTGAATTGACTGGTCAATAATCTGTCCTTTGTTCTCCGCACCGCGTCCTCCGAGATACTTGCTCCTCTTCACGCACTCCTCTCTTGCTCGCCACTCTATATAAAGCAACCCTTTTCGTCCCCCATACGTGCACACACTCAGTTGCAACTTGCTCCGAGTGTCCTTCGAGTGTCTTTAGCTTCCAAATCAAAAGTTAGAGCAGTCAGAATCTCAGTTCTTGAAACCCAAGAGAAATGAAGGTGAGATGTCTTGCAGTCCTTCGAGAAGTTCCCTCTTCTTCTTTTTTTCATTTTTTTTTTGCATATTATGTGTACCTTGTTCACTTCTGTGAGATGGGGTTTTAATGTTACTCTCTCCGGGGTTTTTTTGAACACTTCTCTTGGTATCTCTGGTCTCAAGCTTCATGAGTTATCGCTTGCTTCTTTGCTGCTGTAATTGTTTATCGCATAGCATGATTGTATCTGTTTATGTGAATAAGAATGCTCGGAATACCAAATGATGCTTCGAATTCTTATTCATTGTTGGTTATATATGGCCAATTTGTTTAAACGCGAGTCTGTCGCACCACTAGTGAATGTCGAGTTCGGTCGTCATTGTAAGAGATAAACATTTACTCGAAATCTAACTGGTTTTTGATTTGTTCAATCTTTTGCAGAAGTTGGTGGTGAAAGTGGAACTACATGATGACAGAGACAGGAGAAAGGCCATGCGAGTAGTTTCTAGTTTTGAAGGTATTGGCCCTCTCCCTCTCTGTTTTTTCCCTTCTTTCTCCCACTGAATGTTCAAATCGTCACTGTGATAGTAATCATCTTGTGCTCGAAATGTTCGGCTTTATCACTAATCTTTCTCACATTATGCTTTCCAGGGATTGGGTCTCTGTCAATGGACTCGAAGGACAACAAACTGACGGTATCCGGCGATTTCGACCCTGTCAAGGTGGTGAACAAACTGAGGAAATCTTGGCACACAGAAATCGTGAGCGTTGGAGCAGCCAAGGAAGATGATGACAAGAAAGACGAGGGAAATAAAGAAGTGGGCAAGAAGGACGATCAAGTCACCAATCTTGTAAAAGCCTATCAAGCATACTATTCTACACCGGTCACATATTACCATGTGTCCCCAGAAGAGACCCCAAATTGTGTCATTTGTTGAAATTCTTTGCACTTCCAGACCGAATCAGGACTTGGTCTGTGCACCGGAGAGGATTGAATCAGTAAGGTTGATGCCTTATGAACACAAGAACAAGTGGAGTACCCTTTCTAGAATATTAGGTTTTTGGTGTGTCATGCGGTACTTGTATGTGTTTAGGATGTATTTGTAGAGAAATTGGTTTTCACTTGAGGAACTCAAGGTATGGAAGATCCACTATGTACTCCATTTTGGCAAATGATTGTTTTCAGCGACTGGAATATGCAGTGGATGTTTTAAATCTTTTTTGCTTGATATATTGAACAATCTGCAGGAAAAAACAGATATTTTGATCGCACTATGATCCTATGTCCTTAGGCTGTGGCAGTGGTTGCGGTTAGCTGATGAAACATACCTGGTATTTCTTTAGCAGCTTCCTGTCATAATTTTGCCTCACAATCTTGTGAAAGGGTATTCTGCTGGATAATAAAATTCATAAGAAGAGTAAGGTCAACTACTAAATGTGATCCATGCTGTGAACTCGTTGACTCAATAATTGCTTTGGCTTATGGCAAATTCTAGTGACTGGTCAGGTTGAACGACTTCAGGCAAGCCGCCAGCAAGCGGGACATACTCTGTCGAAACTTCACGAAAAACTTCTTGACCAAACCAAGATATGAAAGTGTAGCCTTGGACCTTGCATGCCAAACATTATTGTCATTTTCTTGTGTTGTTTTCTTAAATTTGATCATGTGTGTCAACGACAAGTGAGCCATTTAACTAATCAGTGCCATTCTTATCTAATTAAATGAGAAGAAAAAGAAAACTTCTGTTTTGCATTGTTTGGAAGTAATTGATGACATTGCTACCACCCTCATCTTTGATTGCGTATATATTCTCCTAAAGTTGAAGAAAAAAAGGAGCTTATATGATCATTGTCTGCGGACTCAATGTGCTAGCCACAGTTGGGATTCTCTTTTGTTCATCTTTGAAGACATTACTTATAATGGCAGATCATTTTCACTCAATCTTCTCCGGACCAGCAGCGATGGATGTCATCAATGAGTCATACCAGCCAGGTATATTGGAAAGAGGCTGAGAAGTACACGTATTGCGCCCAAGATTATCAAAAGCCTCTGGCTTAGTGGTGGATCTTTCAAGTCTTTCCTTCTAGCATTCTTCACCCTGTTTATAACTAAGCAAAGCTTACAATGATCACAGCCAGTAAAACCATAATCTTATCTTACCATGTAACTTCAATGAATTTTGGTAGGTATGTATCCACTTCCTCGGTCGATGATCTAGATCCTCGTCACAGATTCATTCAGGAAGAGGGTGTGTGAAAGAGTGGCTACAAGCTTGCTATGGCCTGTCCACAGGGTCGGTCAGCAAATCATGTATGTAATAGGTTCAACACAAGATGCTGGATCCACATGACTTCCCATCAATAAGTTAAAACATTTGGACATGAGCTGCAGCCTGCAGATATGATGAGACGTATATTGCAGACTCACTATTGATGAACCGCACTTGTTCAGGAAAGATAGGACTTTGTTGCTCACTTAGGGAGAGTGTAATTAACATTCTATTCTCTTGGACTCAACTTACCATTTGAGGCTCCAGAAATGAAGAGCTGCAGATGTTCGATGGCATGTGATATCTGCATACCCTCCACTTCCGCATAAGGAGAACCACAGAATGAACTGCAATACTCCGGTGTCATCCAAGGCTATCGACCTTCTCATGAGCTTTTGCTTTAAGGTTGACAGCTGTTGGATCTGCTCCGAGCAACTCACTTAAGTTTTTCCTGACAGCTTCCACGTATGGGCTGACTTTTGGTCTCTGGAGAATCAAGTTGGCATCCGAGTTTCCAACCTCATAACCTGCCTCATGCACAAGGTGAACCGGAGGGTAACATCACGCAAATTGACAAGGTTAAATTGCTAATCTTCACAAACCGAAAGCAAGGTGGTGGAATCCACTGAATATACTTTCAGAAGCTGCAGGGAGGAGTGCTTGAATCCACATGACACAGGTAATTATGAACAATGAATGAAATACCTGCTTTAAGCAGATTATGGGCAACTGTGAAGATTTTGATCATCAACCCATGATGCTTAAAGTTGCAATGCGACTAAGTAACCAAAAACGGCCACCGCTGGCTAATGCCATTCCTACAACAATATAAAGCCCTCTGCAGGGCAAGACTACAAACTTGTAAGATCATCATCTGGCAAGTACTTGTGTTCTTAATTCTTACTATCCCTACAATAGAAGTATCTGCAGTTCCAGTACACTTGATAAGGAGAAGACGTTTTAAACAAACTGAAAAATCAGCAATTACATATTGCCACAACATCAGAACAACACAGAGCCCCGGTTTCAAACAAACTGGGAAAGGATCAAGACCATAATCTCAATTAGCATTCAGGTTAACCCCAGAAAGAGCCCCACAAAATTCGGACCTCATCTGAAGTGCATGATCATAAATCTACCTAAGCTTCATTCCTTCATACACAACATGACACTAAAGCAGCAGATAATATGCCTTAATTAGCATTCAAGTTGTTAAATTTATGACTCGAGTTTGAGATTTGCTGGACTTTTGAAGATTTATAAAAGAAGAAATATAAAAATAAAATTAGATATGAATTTTCTTCTTTGTTGCGGAAGCCTACGGAATCCAAAACGTGGAAGATGAAGTCGTCTGGGCACACGCACGTAGAAGTTTTGGCACGAAGGAGTCCTCACGCGTAAAAATTAAAAAGGAAATAAGTGGGCCCTAGTCAAAGTTTAACCTGGGCACACATAGCCCACGTATAAAAAGCGCGACCGAAGTTCCTCCCACCCTCTGCAAGTGAAAGAGGTGGGCCCATATCAACATGTATAAAAGGGAAAGGTCTTCTCTTCGTGCGTTTTACTGTCGAAAGAAAACCTACGTAGCCGCGAGGATCCAGGAGCCGCGCGAAGCAGTAAGAAGCCGCACGTTCGCTGAAGAGAAGTTGGAGATTTTATTTTGGCGTGCGACTTGAACGCGTGGTAATTTTGTGTCGTGAGTTTATCTCCCAATTGAGTTGTTTATTTATAAACACTTTGAGTTTTTGGTTAAATTTAGGTGTGGGAAACACTTGAGCAATTGACCGATTGTAAACTATGATTCTCCGATTTTAGTGGATTATTTGTTGCTCGCTCTCCCCGTGGATATAGGTACCGATACTCGGACCGAACCATGTAAATTTCTGGTGTCCTCATTTTTCTCATTTATTTCTTTGGTGATTTCGCGTTGACGTAAATTGCAAGATCCTGTCGTTTTCGCGTATTATATCCCAACAATTGGTATCAGAGCTTGGGGTTGGATTTCTTGATTGTGATTTGGAGCTTTTGCTTGTTTGATTATTATCTGGAAATTTTGTTACTGTAATTATGTGTGAAAGGAAATCTGAAATTGAGAAGTTTAACGGGAGCAACAACTTTGTATTATGGAGCATCAAGATGCAGGCATTATTGACAACACAAGGTTTGGCCAAGGCACTAGATGGTGAAGATGAGTTGCCGATTATAATGAAAGCCTCAGAGAGGGTAGAGCTGATGGAAAAAGCAAAGAGTATAATCCCGTTAAATTTGACGGGTGAGGTCTTACTAGAGGTTGTTGAGGAGAAGGATGCAGCAGCTTTATGAGCAAAACTTCAAGCATTCTATGTGAAGAAAGGTTTGAACAATCACTTGTATATGCTGAAGAAGATGTTTCAATTTAGATATACTGAAGGTACGTCTATCAGAACCCACCTAGATGAATTTAATAAACTCATATTGGATCTGAAGAACATTGATAAGTTACTTGATGATGAAGAGCAGGGCATGATGTTGTTAGCCTCTTTACCAGAATCATGGGAGCACTTTACTGATTCATTGTTGTAGAGGCGTACTACAATTACCTCAGAAGAGGTAAAGTCCGCCTTATTCTCTAAGGAGTGGCAGAGAAAGTTGCGAGATGATAGTCCGGCACAAGGAGCGACGCAAGCACTGACGGTTTAGGGTAGAGAACAACATCGAGGGCCTAGTAGCAGTAAAGGTAAAAGCAGATCAAAATCACGTCATCAGAAAGTCCAAAGGACGCGTGAAGTGCTTTGAGTGTCACAAGAAGGGGCACATCAAGAGAAATTATCCAAAGCGGAGGAATAAAGTTGATAAGCAGAATGCCACAAGCAGTGTGGCAAACGTTGCTGAGGGAAGCACTAGTGATGCAGAAGCTATCTTATGTGTGACTGCTACTTCGTCAGGAGACGAATGGGTGCTAGATTCGGGGTGTTCTTATCATATGACGCCTCATAAGAACTGGTTTACTACTTACCAGACTGCAGATGGTGGTAAGGTTCTTTTGGGGAATAATGCAGTCTGTAAGGCTGTGGGGATATGGACAATTCGGATCCGAATGCACAATGGGGTGGTGCGCACATTGACAGATGTGAGGCATGTACCGGAGCTCAAGAAGAACCTTATTTCTCTTGGGACACTCGATGACATCGGGTGTAGGTACACCGCTAAAGGTGGAGTACTAAAAATCTCTCGAGATGCCCTGACAGTGATGAAGGGGAAGAAAGTGAATGCTCTCAATCATCTACTGGAAGAGATTGTGACCGGAACCGCTGCAGTTTCATCAGGTGAGTCAGATTCTGACTTGACTCAATTATGGCATATGCGTTTGGGGCACATGAGCGAGGCAAGTATGACAATGCTTAGTGAAAGGAGGTTGTTGAAAGGTTAGAAGACAGGGAAGCTGGACTTATGTGAGCACTGCATCTATGAGAAGCAGCACCGAGTTAAGTTTACTACAGCTATTCATTCGACCAAATGACCAGTTGAATATATTCATTCAGACGTCTAGGGCCCGTCTTCAGTTCCTTCAAAAGGAGGTGCCCGATATATGCTAACATTTATCGACGATTATTTGAGGAAGGTTTGGGTTTACTTTCTGAAGCACAAATATGATGTGTTTGATCGGTTCAAGAAATTTAAGGCATTGATTGAGAAGCAGTCAAATAAACAAATCAAGTGCCTGAGAACCGATAATGGCATGGAGTTCTATGGTAAAGATTTTACCGAGTTCTGCAAGAAAGAAGGTATTATGAGACACCGCACAGTACCTAGGACACCACAGCAGAATGGCGTGGCAGAACAAAAGAATAGAACTTTGCTTGAGCGAGCTCGATGCATGCTTTCGCATGCAGGACTTTGCAAGGAATTTTGGGCCAAAGCAGTGAACATGGCATGTTACCTGGTTAATCAATCTCCATCATCTGCTATCGAGTGGAAGACTCCTGAGAAAGTATGGTCAAGGAAACCTATTGATTATTTCGGATTACGAATATTTGGATGTCTTGCGTATGCTCATGCAAGTGATGGTAAGCTTGAGCCGAGGGCGAAGAAGTGCATATTTCTGAGTTATGCACATGGGGTGAAAGGCTACCGGCTGTGATGCACCCAGATCACCTGGTTTTCTAATCAGCAGAGATGTGATCTTCGACGAAACTGCAATACTTCAACAGAGGAGTTCTGAGACACAACCAGCAGAGAAGACAGATCATGGTGTTAGTAGTGAGGTGGAGCTTCAGGTGGAGACTCCGGAGACCTCGAAGGTAACAGAAGTTGAGACTGCAGATAAAACTGCAGTTCCTGAAATCGGTGATAGTGAACAAACAGCAAAGCCGCAGCAGACTATAGCCACAGATAGATAGATAAGGCAAATTAAATCACCGGTACGTTATGATTATACAAATATTGTTTATGCATTAACTGTAGGTGATGAGGTGGAGACAAATGAGCCTTCATCTTACTCTGAGGCGATGGTTAGTTCAAAGTCATCGCAGTGGCTATGGGCTATGATTGAAGAGATGGAATCACTCCATCGAAATCAAACATGGGAGCTGGTCAAAGTACCTAAGAGCCAAAAGATTGTCGGAAGTAAATGGGTCTTCAAACGAAAAGAGGGCATTCCCGGTATCGAGGCAGCGAGGTATAAGGCGAGACTTGTGGCAAAGGGGTATACACAGCGTGAGGGCATTGACTACAATGAGGTGTTCTCTCTTGTGGTAAGACATACTTCTATTCGCGTTTTACTTGCCTTAGTTGCTTCGCAGGATCTCGAGTTAGAGCAGCTAGATGTGAAAATTGCATTTCTTCATGGTGAGTTGGAGGAGCAGATTTACATGAGGCAACCAGAGGGATTTGCTATTCCGAATAAGGAAGATCATGTTTTCTTATTAAAGAAATATTTGTATGGGCTGAAAAAATCTCCTAGGTAGTGGTATAAACGTTTTGATACTTTCATGGCTAGTCAAGACTATTCAAAAAGTCAAAAGGATAGCTACGTTTACTATAGGAGATTGGAGAATGGTTCTTTGATTTATCTACTCTTATATGTTGATGATATGCTGATAGCAGCTAAGAATATGTCTGATATTGATGTGCTAAAGAGGCAGTTAAATGCTGAATTTGAGATAAAAGATTTAGGTGCTGCAAAGAAAATATTGCGTATGGAGATTTTGCGTGACAGGGCTACAAGAGTTTTACATCTATCTCAAAAGAAATACATTGAGAAGATCGTAGCACGTTTTAATATGCAATCGGCAAAATCTGTAAATACACCTTTAGCGAAGCACTTTAAACTTTCAGATAAATTATCACTGCAAACTAAGGAGGAGGATGAGCATATGTCACGTGTTCCTTATTCTAGTGACATGGGTAGTATTATGTATGCTATGGTGTACACTAGGCCTGATATTTCACAAGCTATGAGCATGGTTAGTCGCCACATGAAACGTCCTGGTAAAACTCATTGGAAAACTGTGAAGTGGATAGTCAAATATTTGAAGGGGACAACAGACGTGGGTATAGTATACCGGAAGGACAGCAATGGCAGTGAGACTACTGGTTTTGTATATTCAAATCACGCCGGTGACTTGAATGATTGCAAATCTTTAGCAGGATACGCGTTTACGCTAGCGGGTGGTGCAGTTAGTTGGAAAGCGTCCTTACAGGATCACATTAACTTGTCTTCGATTGAGGCAGAGTACATAGCACTAACTTTTGTAGCGAAGGAGGTGATATGGTTACAAAGTTTGCTCTCGGACTTTGGGTTAGAACAGAAAAGTGAAGATATACACTATGACAACCAAGGTGTGATATATTTAGCGTATAATCCAGTTTATCACGAGCAAATGAAGCATATCAACATCAGGTACCACTTCATCCAAGATGTCTTAGCTAAGAGTATTGTTACTGTTAAAAAGATTGCTACAACAGATAACCCGGTAGACATGATGACTAAGTCTGTTCCTTTGGCGAAGCTCCAGCTCTGCTCGAGCTCTATTGGTGTTTGTGGAGAGTGAGCGTCCGTCAGGGCATTGGGAGAGCAGCATGGATGATGAGCACTATAACTTGGCTTCAAACATCGAGCCAAGATGGAGAATTGTTAAATTTATGACTTGAGTTTGAGATTCGTTGGACTTTTGAAGATTTATAAAAGAAGAAATATAAAAATAAAATTAGATATGAATTTTCTGTTATTTATTTTTTTGTGATCCCATATTTTGGACCCACACTTTCTCTAAAAGTTGCGACTATTCAACATGAAGTGTTTCCACGCTTCGTACCCTTTCGTGACAACCGCCCATTTGGTAATCGTCTTGATGGAAGACGATGTATAAATAGGAACGTACGTTCATTTCTGATGGGCGATGACAAGGTCTAACACAAACTCTCTCATTCAGAATACACCATCAGTACGAGAGTGAATTGGGTTAGTAGCATGTCCCCAATTTTCTCTTTGATTTCAGGTTTTTCAGACGAACGCGATTACAAACAATGGCTGGAGGTTTGTCTTTAATCGATCCTGGCTTCCGCATTTGAATTATTTTGTCTAACATTTGGTATCAGAGCATGTTTATGCCTCTGCCTTGTTTTTGTTGAGTTTTTGGTGTATTATCGGGCTTTTAGAACATGAATAGTAATTCGGAGTTTTGAGGCCAAGAGAAAAACTCATTGATTCTGGGCAAATTCCGGCGACCCATCCCTTGATTTCGGACCCATACGGTCGCACCGCCATGAGGATCATTGGCCATGAGTTTTTCCAGTATATCGGTGTTCACCGGAGGCTAATTGGGCGGCGGAAGTCATGGTGGTTGAAGATTTGCGTTTTTGGAGTTTTTTGTTTGGTTTGAGGCCAATTTCTTGGTCATTTTCGCCGTAACTTGGACCCATGTAGTCGTGCCGGCATGCTCTTCAAAACCCATAATTTATTTCGGTCTTAGATGGGCTGCCGGAGAAGAAACGGTGGTGAAATCGCGGCTGAAAATGGCGAAAAACCGACGAAAATGGCTTCTGTTCGCGAGGAAGAAGGCGCGTGGAGCCCACGCGCGCGCTGCGGTTGCAGGCGCGTGGAATCCACGCACCACGCGCTCTCACGCGCGCGCCAACCGCCGGCGCGTGGGATCCACGCGCACGGCAGCTGCCAGCACGTGCACGGTGAACCGCGCACGGATTCTGGCGCGTGCCAAGCACGCGCCTGTCGATTTTCCCCGCGGCTCCTTTTTTACGCTTTTGCCCCAAATTTTTCATGTTTTTGCAATTTTACCCTTGGCCGAGTTATTTATTTACTGTTCTGCCCTTGATGTATTTATTTATTATGTCATTTCATGCATTTTTATGAGTATTTTATGCATGAAAATAAATGTCCAATGATTCATATATTTAATTAATTAAAGAGTAGCCACAGCATCTTTAATTAATTAAATTATATATTAAGAGTTTCCGTATCATATTTAGAAATGGACATTAATTGTAATTAATTATATTAATATGATGAATTTTATCCCACGGGAATTTTCATTGTATTAATATGATTAATTAGGATGAAATATCATATTATTTTTCTTAATTTACCCACAGGGATTAAGAAAAAGGTATATAATATGATAGTTTCTTCATGAAGTAATTATGAATCTATTTAAATTAAAAACTTAGCCCACAGGTAGTTTTTATGTTATGTGATTCATATTGTGACATGTTTACATTGGTAAAACATGATTTATGTATATTTGCATCAAATTTTATGACATAAGCATGATTATTTGATATGCAGTTTCGCAACCTGTGAATTTCTCTGAATTTAAGTTTGATATTCCCATACCGAATGGTGAGAACTATAAAGTTTGGAAGGAGTCATTCTTCTTCAATTGGGGTGGATGGACATTGACTATGCTATAAGGAAAGACGAACCACCTGCTCCTACTGATTCGAGCACTTCAGCTAAGATAGCTCTTTATAACCAATGGGAGCGGTCCAACCGCATTTGTGCGATGTTTATAAGAGCTAAAATATCTCCTAGTATTCGTGGTTCGGTTGCTCAACATAGCAATGCTAAGGCTTTATTGGAGGCTATAGATGCGCAGTTTGAGAGTTCTGAGAAGGCGCATGCCATGACCCTGATTATGAAGTTTTCATCATTGAATCTCACTAGTGTTAAAGGTGTGCGTGAGCACATCATGCACATGAGGGACATTGCAGCTCAGCTTAAGAAACTTGAGGTTGAGATATCTGAATCATTTCTTGTGTATTATATTCTGAACACTCTCCCACAACAGTATGCGTCTTTCAAGATCTCTTACAACACACATAAGAATAAATGGTCAATTAATGAACTCATGACCATGTGTGTTCAAGAGGAAGAAAGACTGATTATGGAATTAGGAGAAAGTGTTCATTTGGCAACACAAGGAAAGCATAAGGGCCATGGCAAGCATAAGGAAAAAGGTAAAATACCTCCCCAAGCTGACATTAAGAAAAAAATCCAAATGTTTCTTCTGTAAACAGAAAGGGCATATAAAGAAGGATTGTGTCAAATTTAAGGCCTGGCTCGAGAAGAAAGGTAATCGAATCTCTTGTGTTTGTTATGAATCTAATATGACTGATGTAAGTCACAACACTTGGTAGATTGATTCTGGATCTACAATCCACATTTCAAATTCCTTGCGGGGTTTTCAAAACCACAGAAGCCAGTGGGAAGTGAACAAAGCATCTATTCAGAAACAAGATGCGTTCGCATGTGGAAGCTATTGGGACATCTAGACTAGTTCTCAATAGTGGTTTTGTTTTGAATTTGAAAAAGACCTTTTATGTTCCTAGTTTTTCTAGAAACTTAATTTCAGTTTTAAGACTTGTACCTTTGGGATACTCTTTTAACTTTTCAGATTCAAACTTCTGTTTATCATTTAAATCTAAAATTGTTGGGAGTGGTACTTTGTATGATGGTCTTTTTCGAATTAATTTACAAGACAATGCCTATTATGATGCGATGCATGTTCATGATAAAGCTGGTATGAAACGATGTGTTGTGAAAGAACATTCCTCTATGTTGTGGCACCGGAGATTGGGACATATCTCCATAGAAAGAATTAAGCGATTAGTAAATGATGGAGTACTCGGTACTTTAGATTTTACTGATTGTGATACTTGTGTGGATTGCATAAAGGGAAAGCAGACCAACAAGTCTAAGAAAGGTGCCAAGAGGAGTACAAAAATATTAGAAATCATACATACGGATATTTGTAGTCCGGATATGGACTCATGTGGTCAGAAATACTTCATCTCTTTCATAGATGATTACTCACGTTACATGTATCTCTATTTGATTCATAATAAGTATGAAGCATTAGATGCCTTTAAGGTATTTAAGGCGGAAGTAGAGAAACAATGGGGTAAGCAGATTAAGATCGTGAGATCAGATAGAGGTGGAGAATTCTATGGTAGATACACTGAAGATGGACAAGCACCTGGTCCATTTGCAAGGTTTCTTCAAGAGCATGGGATAGTTGTCCAATATACTATGCCTGGTTCTCCGGACCAAAATGGCGTAGCGGAAAGAAGAAACCGAACCTTATTGGACATGGTGCGTAGTATGCTTAGTAGTTCCAAACTTCCTAAATCCTTGTGGACTGAAGCACTTAAGACGGCAAAGTGTACATATTAAACCGAGTTCCGACCAAGGCTGTCCCAATGACTCCTTTTGAGTTATTTAAGGGTTGGAAACCAAGTTTGCATCATGTGCGCGTTTGGGGATGCCCGTCTGAAGTGAGAGTTTACAATCCACAAGAAAAGAAGTTGGACCCAAGGACCATAAGTGGGTATTTCATTGGATATGCCAAAAGGTCTAAGGGATACAGGTTTTATTGTCCATCTCATACCACTAGAATTGTGGAATCAAGAAACGCTAAATTTCTTGAAAATGACTTGATTAGTGGGAGTGATCAATCGAAAGACCTTGATCCTAAGAAAGATCATACAGATACTCAACATTCCACCTCAAATTTAAGGTTGGTTGTTGCTCATAATGCCCCTTCAGTTCAACCGGCTATTGAACAACCAATTGTTGAAGTTCCATAACCTGCTGATATTGATATAGTAGATCCAGTTGTTCAGCAATTACCAGAAACTGTTGAACAACCAGTTGAGCAGCACGCTCCTCAAGAGAATGTTGATTCAACATTGAGAAGATCTGCTAGAATAAAGAAATCGGCTATTCCTAGTGATTATATTGTGTATTTACAAGAGTCTGACTACAATATTGGAGCTGAGAATTATCCTGAAACGTTTTCACAAGCCATGAATAGTGATAAATCCAATTTGTGGTACAATGCCATGAAGGAAGAAATGAGTTCTATGGCATCTAACGAAGTCTGGGATTTGGTTGAGTTACCTGATGGTGTGAAGGCCATTGGTTGTAAATGGGTTTTCAAAACTAAGAAGGATTCATTAGGTAACATTGAAAGATATAAAGCTAGACTCGTTGCCAAAGGATTCACTCAAAAGGAAGGAATCGATTACACGGAGACCTTTTCTCCTGTATCTAAGAAAGATTCTCTTCGTATTGTTTTGGCATCGGTTGCCCATTTTGATATGGAATTACATCAGATGGATGTGAAAACGGTGTTCCTCAATGGAGAACTAGAGGAGGAGGTTTACATGAAACAACCCGAAGGATTCCCCCTCTAATAAAGGTGAGCATTTGGTGCGCAAGCTTAAGAAATCTATATATGGCCTGAAACAAGCCTCCCGCCAATGGTACTTAAGGTTCTATGATGTCATTTATTCACTCGGTTTTGTAGAGAATGTCATGGATCAATGTATATACCAGAAGGTCAGTGGGAGCAAAATTTGTTTCCTTGTGCTATATGTGGATGATATTTTACTTGCAACCAATGATAAGGGGTTGCTACATGAGGTGAAACAATTTCTCTCTAAGAGTTTTGATATGAATGATATGGGTGAGGCATCTTATGTCATTGGCATTAAGATCCATAGAGATAGACCTCGAGGAATTTTAGGATTATCTCAAGAAACCTATATCAATAAGGTCCTAGAGAGATACCGGATGAAAGATTGTTCACCAAGTATAGCACCCATTGTGAAGGGTGACAGGTTCAATTTGAACCAATGCCCAAAGAACGATTTAGAAAGGGAACAAATGTACAACATTCCATATGCTTCTGCTGTTGGAAGCTTGATGTATGCTCAGGTTTGCACTCGACCTGACATCACTTTTGCTGTGGGAATGTTGGGTAGATATCAGAGTAATCTAGGTTTAGACCACTGGAGAGCTGCAAAGAAAGTTATAAGATACCTTCAAGGTACCAAAGACTATATGCTTATGTATAGACGGACTGACAAATTGGAAGTGGTCCGTTATTCGGATGCGGACTTCGCGGGCTGCGTTGATTCACGAAAATCAACATCTGGATACATTTTTATGTTAGCCAGCAGAGCTGTGTCATGGAGAAGTGCCAAGCAAACTTTGACTGCTACTTCTACTATGGAGGCTGAGTTCGTTTCTTGTTTTGAGGCTACCTCGCATGGTGTATGGTTGAAGAGTTTCATTGCTGGGCTTAGAATTGTTGATTCTATTTCTAGGCCATTAAGAATATATTGTGACAATTCAGCTGCGGTTTTTATGGCTAAAAATGCCAAAAGTGGCAGTCGAAGTAAGCATATCGACATTAAGTATTTAGCTATAAGGGAACGTGTTAAGGAGAATAAAGTGGTCATTGAACACGTTAGCACTGAATTGATGATAGCCGATCCTTTAACTAAAGGCATGCCACCAATAAAGTATAAGGATCATGTAACTAGAATGGGAATAGGTCCCATCATGTGATTTGGCGTCATATGAATGATTTTTGTTGTATGAAACTCTTATTCAGTTGTAATGTTGATTCTCAATTTTGGTATACACATTTTGTTGTTTATGAGAATAACATTTATCCTTGGTTCTGAAATAAACATGGGGTTTATTCATTAAGATATGTTGTCACATATAGGCTGACATTAAAGAAATAAGATGCATTGTGATACATGGAAGATATTACTCACTCTTAGAGGACATGTCACCATGATCCATGTGTTTTGTTTCTTTTCTTTAAGCATAAAGTTTTTGTGGAATTAGTTGGATAATTCGTATGATGAAAATGATGGGATCAAGTGGGAGAATGTTATTTATTTTTTTGTGATCCCACATTTTGGACCCACACTTTCTTTAAAAGTTACGACTATTCAACATGAAGTGTTTCCACACTTCGTACCCTTTCGTGACAACCGCCCATTTGGTAATCGTCTTGATGGAAGACGATGTATAAATAGGAACGTACGTTCATTTCTGACAGGCGATGACAATGTCTAACACAAACTCTCTCATTCAATACACCATCAGTACGAGAGTGAATTGGGTTAGTAGCGTGTCCCCAATTTTCTCTTTGATTTCAGGTTTTTCAGACGAACGCGATTACAAACAATGGTTGGAGGTTTGTCTTTAATCGATCCTAGCTTCCGCATTTGAATTATTTTGTCTAACATTTTCTTCTTTGTTGCGGTAGCCTGCGGAATCCAAAATGTGGAAGATGAAGGTGTCTGGGCACACGCACGTAGAAGTTTTGGCATGAAGGAGTCCTCACGCGTAAAAATTAAAAAGGAAATAAGTGGGCCTAGGTCAAAGTTTGCACACATAGCCCACGTATAAAAAGCGTGACCGAAGTTCCTCCCACGTGAAGTCCCTCTGCAAGTGAAAGAGGTGGGCCCAGATCAACATGTATAAAAGGGAAAGGTCTTCTCTTCGTGCGTTTTACTGCCGAAAGAAAACCTACGTAGCTGTGAGGATCCAGAAGCCACGCGAAGCAGTAAGAAGCCACACGTTCGCCGAAGAGAAGTTGGAGATTTTATTTTGGCGTGCGACTTGAACGCGTGATAATTTTGTGTCGTGAGTTTATCTCCCAATTGAGTTGTTTATTTATAAACACTTTGGGTTTTTGATTAAATTTAGGTGTGGGAAACACTTGAGCGATTGAGCGATTGTAAATTCTGATTCTCCGATTTTAGTGGATTATTTGCTGCTGGCTCTCCCCGTAAATATAGATACCAATACTTGGACCGAACCACGTAAATTTCTGGTGTCCTCATTTTTCTCATTTATTTCTCTGGTGATTTCGTGTTGACGTAAATTGCAAAATCCTGTCGTTTCCGCGTATTATATCCCAACACAAGTCAACCACCACAATGAGCAATCTAGGCTTCTGCGAAGCGCACCCGATAAATGGTGTCAAAGCTGGTGGTTGAATGGTGGCTCATTCTCAATGTGTATCGGTGTTTGGTAAACATCTCATGGAAGGAATCACATGAGCAACACCATTTCCGGGCAACAACAGTGATTGTGATATAGCAATGAGGTCCAAATTGCAGCCTTCATGGGTAAAAGCGGGGAAAGAATCTCTAAATCTATCGCAATGTGTCAATTTATTTTTAAATCTTTTTAGGATTTATCAATTTTGGTAGGAAATCATTTATATGGATGCTAGTCATCGCTGACGTGGGCATTTTTAAATAATATTTTAAATTTATTCTTTTTTTTATTATCATTTCTTTCTCTCTTTTTTTTCCTTTTTCTGTTTTTGGACAGCAAGGGCCAACAAGCCCTTGCTAGCCGCTGGCTAGGATCGCGGCCCTCACTCCCAACTAGCAAGGCTGCAATGGCCCTTCCCGGCCAAAATGGAAGGAAAAAATCAAAAGTTAGAGCAGTTACGAATCTCAGTTCTTGAAACCCAAAAGAAATGTAGGTGCAATTTATTGAAGTCCTTTGATAAGTCAATCTCATTTTTTGCATACTATGTGTATCTTGTTCACTTCTGTGAGATGGGGTTCTAGATGTTACTCTCTGCTGGGTTTTCTTGAACACTTCTCTTGGTCTCTCTCCGTCTCAAGCTTCATGAGCTATTGTTTCTTTCTTTGTTGTTGTAACTCTTACAGAAAACTCCTTTATTGTTTTGAAGTTGACAAAACCCTTCCAGAGTCTATATCAGAAGATCTCAAGATTTTATTGTTAAAGTCTAAAGACCGATGGACCATCAAACTTTAGTCTCAAAGTCTATTCTCAGTGACAATTCCAGACTGAAATATGAAGACTTATCCAAATACAGGATTATTATCCATATGCAATTTCAATTCGTATAAATTACTGGAAGATCTTATAACTGGATTTCATATTTGCTTTAATTATTATTATTGGAATTTACTCCGATACAAAGATTTTTTAAGGGCGAACAAACAAGGAATGTTCTACTTATGGAAACTCAAGATCCTGATTGTATTGGCAAACATGATTGATGGGCTATCTTCACATTCCTTAAATGCTCGAGATCTCCATGATTGATTCTGTCCAATGGGTAAATTCGAAGAACTCCTTTGGAAAGTGCAAAGAGTATATAAGGAAGACTTTCAAATTGTTCAAGGTAGTGCTTGAAAGAGAATTCCAAAGTCCAAAGCTTTCTAGTCCCTCACTTTTTCATTCATCGAGCAAAACATTGTATACAAAAGAGAGAAACTCTTTGTGAGACTGTGTGAGAGTTTGATAGAGACTCGTCACTGTGATAGTCGAGATCACGAGCTATAACATCTCTTTTGATTCATAATGGAATCTAGTCAATAGGCTGTCAGCGCAGACAGTGGACGTAGGCTTGACCTAAGCCGAACCACTATAAACCTTGTGTTCATATTCTCTTTTCCCTGAACTCTTTACTTTTATTCATTAAGAGTTTATCAGCTTAATTTGAAATAAGTTTAGGGTTTATCGTTTTCAAAAGGAAAAAATTACTTTTATCAAGTCTTGCGAAAATTTGGATCTACACCTATTCACCCCTCTCTAGGGGTTAGTACTAGCCCCTTTCAGTAACTATTTATCACATAGCATGATTGTATCTGTTTATGTGAATAATAATGCTCGCAATATCAAATGATGCGTTGAATTCTTATTCATTGTGGCCAACTTGTTCAAACGCTAGTCTATCACACCACTTGTGAATGTCGAGTTCAGTCGTCACCTCGAGAGATTGATATTTACTCAAAATCTAACTGGTTTTTGCTTTCCTCAAACTTCTGCAGAAGTTGGTGGTGAGAGTGGATCTACATGATGACAGACAGGAGCGAGGCCATGCAAGTAGTTTCTAATTTTTGAGGTATTGCCTCTCTCTGTCTGTTTTTTTCCCTTCATTCTCCCACTGAATGTTCAAATCGCCACTGTAATAACTAATCATCTTATGCTCGAAATGTTCGATTTTTTCACTAAATTATGCTTTCCAGGGATTGGGTCTCTGGCTATGGACTCGAAGGACAACAAACTAACAGTATCCGGCGATTTCGACCTGGTCAAGGTGGTGAACAAACTGAGGAAATCTTGGCACACAGATATTGTCAGTGTTGGACCAGCTAAGGAAGGCGATGGCAAGAAAGACGAGGGAAAGAAAGAAGAGGGCAAGAAGGGCGATGAAGTCGCCAATCTCGTAAACCCTATCAAGCATACTGTTCTACGCCTGTCACATATTACTGTGTGCCCCTAGAAGGGACCCCAAATTGTGTCATATGTTGAATTTTTTTGCGCTTCAACACCGAATCAGGACTTGGTTTGTGCATTGGAGAGGATTGAATAAGTAAGGTTGATTACGCCTTGTGAGCACAAGAACAAGTGGAGTACCCTTTCTAGAATATTAGGCTTTTAGCGCGTCGTTCGGTACTTGCATGTACGTAGGGTGTATTTGTAGAGAGATTAATTTTCAGTTCAGGAACTCAAGGTACGGAAGATCCATTATGCACTCCGTTTCGGCAAATAATTGTTTTCAGTGACTATGGAATCTACGGTGGCTGTTTTACATAGCTAAAATGTTCCATCGCTGCCGGCAATTCTCACCGCCGGCAATTCTCACTGGTGTTATCAGACTAGATTAATAATAATTCATTGACTTAGACCTTGACTTCAGTGTCAACTTCAAGGAACACAAAAATCCAAAAAATTAAAGAGAGAAAAAAAATTAATATCACAAAAAATTCTAAATTAATGTCTATGATAAATTTACTTGAAACTACTTATACACCCGAAATAAATTTATTATCTGTTAGTTTTCATTAGATGACACGTGATAATTTATGTGTACCAATTTGAGGTTTTACCTCCGTTTGTCGTTTGAGATTTTTAATGGCCAAAAATTTAATTTTGGATAAATTTATGACATGTATACTATTAACTAAAAAGAGTTGTGGTCCTATCAACAATGACGGAGGCAATGACGTCACCATCGAGAAAAGCTCTGGAGATTTCATGTTTCTCGCCTGTGTGTGAAACGCATACTTTCCTGGACATTTCTCATATTTCTCGCCCTTCTGGCTTTTTTCGATCTTTCAAATATCACGATTGAAGAAAAAGCTTCTTTGCGCAAGCAAAAATGCCAAGACCGTATAGCTAAGTGCGGGCATTTTGACGGGGATGATGCAGACAGCGATGTCCGCTTTGATTCCTGTTCGATCGTCCGCCTTTCGCCTTTTGTCCCCACCCTCCCTTTCTCCCGATAATTTGATTGTCCCTCCTGCTAAAAAGATTTTCTTTGGTAAAGTCTAAAATATTACGTAAAAGGTAATACGATTAAATGAGACATCACATTCGACACGTGTGTTGGAGCGAGAAATGCTTGATTGTAGCGTGTTTTTTAAAGAAAAATAATATCAAGTCAGTTTTTTTTTTTTTTTGGTCAGTAATATCAAGTCAGTTTAAACTTGATTATATATGTGACAGCCCAAGCGGCGGTGCACGATGAGGAGGGATGGCAGTATGTCCACGCCTCAATCCCCAGACGTGCGCAAGGAAGGAGTCTCTCTTGTCCCACATCACTTAGGGGAGAGTCTTGGCTAGTTTATAAGGTTTGGATCTCTCTAATTTGTGTAACACGTTCTAAAGGACTCAGTATCCAAAGCGGACAATATTACACAGTGGGGCTCGGTCCGTACAAATAATATCAAAACCAACTCCCCACTGACTCCCAACCGCGTGTGGGGCCACAATGAGGGCCTTGTGCTCCCAAGGAGGGGAGAGTGTGACGGCCCAAGGGCCCTGTTCTTAGGGGGAGGGCCCTGTCCTAAGGGGGGAGAGTGTGACGGCCCAAGTGGCGGTGCACGAGGAGGAGGGATGGCGGTGCGTCCGTGCCTCGGTCCCCGGGACGTGCGTAAAGAATGGGTCCCTCTCTTGGCACATCGCTTAGGGGGGAGGGCCCTGTGCTCCCAAGGGGGGAGAATGTGACGGCCCAAGCGGCGGTGCGCAAGGAGAAGGGGTGGCAGTGCGTTCGCGCCTCGGTCCCCGAACGTGCGCAAAAAGGGACCCATTCCTCTCTTGTCCCACATCGCTTAGGGGGGAGGGCCCTGTGCTCCCAAGAGGGGAGAATGTGACGACCCAAACGGCGGTGCGCAGGAAGAAGGGGTGGCAGTGCGTCCGCACCTCGGTCCCCGAACGTACGCAAGGAAGGGGTCCCTCTCTTGTCCCATATCGCTTAGGAGGAAGTCCTAAGCTAATTTATAAGGCTTGGGTCTCTCTAATCTGTGAAACGCAGTGCAAAGCGGACAAATATTACACAGTGGAGCCCGGGTTCTTAGAATACATATGTCAATTCAGTTATAAATTTTTTCAATTATTATCAATGAAGTCGCGTAGATGTCAATTCAGTTATAAATTTTTTTCAATTATTATCGATGAAGTCGTGAAGTTTTGTGTGGGATTCTAATGCAGTCCCTCCCGTTACAATTGAAAAGAATAATGACAACATTGGAAATTTGAAACAAGTGAACAAATTTGAGGGAGAAAATGTTCTTAGAATGCTTTTCCGGTGGCTTCTCTTATACAATTCTTCATGGCTCATCCAATATGCGTGCGGTGTTCTGCTATTATATAAATGAAGCAACAAAAAAAGTCTACGAAGCTAATAAAAGCACACAAAGAAAGTCAAATGAAAAAAAAAAAAACACACAATAAATACATGAAGACAGGCATTGAGAACTCGTCAATGAGCTTTTCCAGCCTTCTTTTGTCTTCATGGTGCGGAAGGTTTTCTTCATTAAATGCTTGGAACTTTCTTGTCTTCAATCTTCTTCAAGTGCGTACCATAAATCATGCTTCATCGATTCGTTTTCATGCTTCTCCTGACACCCATATATATTAAAGCATTCTTTGAAGAATACTAACAACCAAATGTAGAACTTAATAACCAACGTGCTCAATTCTTCAACAATCAATTTTATATTACTCTAACACTTATGTCCGGTTGCTGCCCGAATTATACTAAAATTTCACTTGAAAATTTAGGGTTATGTTGGTGAAATTGAAAAATTTAGAATCGAATTAATATACGAACAATAAATTGAGGACAGATCTGGTGAATGTCCCGGTGGTTAATATTTACTTGCGTCTGATGATATCTTCACTCAGTGCAATTCATCTTGCTAACCTTGGCAGCAGCAAAGCCTGAGGAGGAGCATTTGGCAAGAATCTTCACGACACGTTACGACGAAAAGCTTGAACAGTCAGCTGCGGGGACCGAGTCGGTCGCCAACGTTCTTATTGGAACGTCGATCCGATGGTTCTGTAAATGTGCATTGAAATGTCAGTGTATTTGCCCACCTTTTTTTTAACCATTTTCCATGTTTATACTAGGAACTTCTACGTCGATTTTTTATTTTTTTTTGTTTTTCTAGATCTGCATGAATCGAGAGTGAAAAGAGGCACAACGGACGAGACAAATCCTTCGAGGACAGAGAGAGAGGAGGATGGCGGCAGCAACGGTTTGAACATTTCCTTCATCTTTTGCGATTGTTCCGGATTATTATATCAGCAGCCTCCGTGGGCCGACTCGCCTCTCTCTCTCTCTCCTCCTCCCTCCGTCTCTCCCTCTATCCAAAGGTCATGAGCCTCTGTTTTCGATCGTCTCGACTCGTTAACTTTCTGAGAAACCGTGTGGCTCTTTCCCTCAACTCGTTATTATATTGAGTCGGATCTTCTTCGTCTCCCAAATCTGTACTGGTCAATGATTTGTCCCTTTGTTCCACACACATCGAGGACACCGAGGAACTTCTCCTTTTCACGCATTCCTCTCATGCTCGCCACTCGATACGCGTGCGCACACACTCAGTTTTTTACATGCTAGTCTATCACACCACTTGTGAACGTCTGAGTTTAGTAGTCGCAAAAGATTGATATTTACTCAAAATGTAACTGGGTTTTAATTTCCTCAAACTTTTGCAGAAGTTGGTGCTGTTAGTGGCACTACATGATGACAGAGGCAGGAGCAAGGCCATGCAAGTAGTTTCTAGTTTTGGAGGTATTTACTCTCTCTCTCTGTTTTTTCCCTTCATTCTCTCACCGAATGTTCAAATAGTCACTGTAATAACTAATCATCTTGTGCTTGATATGTTTTCACTAACCTTTGTCACATAATGCTTTCCAGGGATTGGGTCTCTGAGTATGGACTCGAAGGACAGCAAACTAACGGTATCTGGCGATTTCGACCCAGTCAAGGTGGTGAACAAACTGAGGAAATCTTGGCATACAGATATTGTGAGTGTTGGACCAGCTAAGGAAGACGATGGGAAGAAAGACGGGGCAAGAAAGAAGAGGGCAAGAAGGACGATCAAGTTGCCAATCTCGTAAAAGCCCATCAAACATATTACAAAGTGCCCCACCAAGAAGCCGCGAATTGCGTCATATGCTAAAATTCTTTGTGCTTCCAGACCGATTCAGGGCTTGGTTTGTGCACTAGGATTGAATAAGTAAGGTTGATTATGCCTTATGAACACGAGAACAAGTGGAGTACCATTTCTAGAATATTAGGTTTATATTGCGTCTTTCGTACTTGTATGCACGTAGGGTGTATCTGTAGAGAGATTGTTCCTCAGTTGAGGAACTCAAGGTATGGAAGATCGATTATTCCGCAAACGATTGTTTTCAGGGACTGGAATATGTTGTGGGTGTTTTAAATTCTTTTTTGCTTGATATATTAAACAATCTGCAGGCAAAAACAGCTATCCTTCATATCAATCGCAGTATGATTCAATGTCCATATGCTGTAGCAGCAGCTGCAGTTAGCTGATGAACGTACCTAGCATTTCTTCAGCAGCTTCTTGTCATAATCTAGCCTCACAATCTCTTGAAGGTTATTCTGCTAAACAATAAAATTCGTAAAGAGAGGAAGGTCAAATACTAATGTGATCCATGCTGCTAACCCGTTGCCTTGGTCATTGATTTGGCTTATGGTAAATTCTGTTGCCTTGGTCATTGATTTGGCTTATGGTAAATTCTGGTGACTGGTCAGGTCAAGTGATTTCAGGCAAGCTGCAAGCAAGAAGGATATACTCACTGGAGTTTGACGAAAACTTCTTAACCAACCCAAGATACGAAAGTGTGGCCTTAGACCTTGCATGCGAAAAATTATTGTCATTTTCTTGTGTTGTTTTCATAAATTTGATCACGTGCGTCAACCACAGATGAGCCAATTTAACTAACCAGCGCCATTCTTATCGAATTAAACAAGAAGAAAAAGAAAACTTCTGTTTCATTGCATTGTTTGGTAAGTATAGGATGACACTCCCTACCATCCTTATCTTTGATTGCATATGTATTCTCCTAAGTTGAAGGAAAAAAGGGAGCTTATATTCCTCTTAACCAAACTTCTTTGATCATTATTTGCAGACTCGATGTGCCAGGCACAGGGGCCAAGGATGAATCAGGGGATTCTCTTTTGTTCATCTTTGAAGACATTGTATGTACCTGCATACCATACCAACCTGGTTAAAAAACTAATAATGGCAGATCACTCTCACTCGATCTTCTCCGAACCAGCAACAATGGATGTCACTGATGAGAGTCACACCAACCAGGAATATTGGAAAGAGGCAGAGAAATATACCTATTGCGCCCTAGATTATCAAAAGCCTTTGGCTAAATGGTGGATCTTTCGAGTCTTTCCTTCTAGCAATCTTCACCCTGTTTATAACTAAGCAAAGCTTGTGATGATCACAGCCAGTAAGACGATAAACTTATCTACCAGGTAACTTTGATGAATTTTGGTAGATCCCTATCCCCTTCTTTGGGTGATGATCTAGATCCTAGTCACAAATTCATTCATCAAGAGGGTGTGTGAAAGAATGGCTACAAGCTCACCATGGCCTGTCCAGAGAGCTGGTCAGCAAATCGTGTGTGTAACTGGTTCAACACAAGATGCAGAATCCAAATGACTTACTATAAATAAGTTGCAACATTTGGACATAATCTGCAGATATGGTGAGACGTATATTGCAGACTTACTATCAGTGAACCGCACATTTTCAGGAAAGATTGGACTTTTTTGCTCGCTTGGGTAAGGTGTAATTAACATTCTGTTCTCTTAGACTCAACTTACCATTTGATGCTCCAGAAATGAAGAGCTGCAGATGTTTAATGGCATGTGAGTTCCGAATAACCTTTACTTCTGCATAAGGAGAACCACAGTATGAGCTGCAATACTCGGTTTTCTCCAAGGATATCAACCTTCTCGTGAGTTTTTGCTTTAAGGTCCTGATGGCTTCCTTGTATGGAGTCTCTGAACAATCAAGGTGGCATCCAAGTTTCCTACCTCATAAATTGCCTCGTGCATGAGCCTGCTAGGGTACCATCACACAAATGGACAAAGTTACATTGCTAATCTTTACAAACTGAAAGCAAAGCTGTAGAATACACTGACTACACTATCAGAAGCTGCAGCGAGGAGTGCTCGAATACACATGAGACAGGTAATTATGAATAATGATTGAAATATCTGCTTTAAGCAGATTATGGGCAACTTTGAAGATTTTCATCATCAACCCATGACGCTTAGAGTTGCAATGCGACTAAGTAACCAAAAACTGCCGCTGCTGACTAGTGCCATTCCTACAGCAATACGAAGCCCCCTGCAGGGCAAGACAACAGACTTGTAAGTTCATCATCTAGCAAGTACCTGTGTTCTTAATTCTTACTATCCCTACGATAGAGATTGATATTTACTCAAAATCTAAGTGGGTTTTGCTTTTCTCAAACTTTTTCAGAAGTTGGTGGTGAAAGTGGATCTACATGACGACAAAGACAGGAGCAAGGCCATGCGAGTAGTTTCTGGTTTTGAAGGTATTGTAGTCTCTCCCTCTCTGTTTTTTCCCTTCATTCTCCCACCGAATGTTCAAATCGTCACTGTAATAATCAATCATCTTTTGTTTGAAATGTTCAGCTTTATCGCTAACCTTTGTCACGTAATGCTTTCCAGGGATTGGATCTCTGCCTATGGACTTGAAGGACAACAAACTAACGGTATCCGGCGATTTCGACCCAGTCAAGGTGGTGAACAAACCGAGGAAATCTTGGCCCACAGAAATCGTGAGCGTTGGACTAGCTAAGGAAGACGATGGCAAGAAAGACGGGGGCAAGAAAGAAGAGGGCAAGAAAAACGAGGATCAAGTCGCCAATCTCAAAGCCTATCAAGCATACTATCCTATGCCATTCACAGATTACTGCCTGCGCCCCGAAGAAACCCCAATTTGTGTCATATGTTAAAATTCTTTGTGCTTCCAGACCGAATCAGGACTTGGTTTGTGCACCGGGGAGGATTGAATAAGAAAGGTTGATTACGCCCTGTGAACACGAACGAGCGGAGTACCTTTTCGAGAATATTAAGCTTTTATTGCGTCGTTCGGTACTTGTATGTGCGTAGGGTGTATATGTAGAGAGATTGGTTTTCAGTTGAGGAGCTCAAGGTATGGAAGATCCATTATGTATTCGATTTCGGTAAACGATTGTTTTCAGTGACTATGGAATGTGCGGTGGATGTTTCACATAGCTAAAATGTTCCATCGCTGCTAGCAATTCTCACTGATGTTATCAGACTAGATTAATAATAATTCATTGACTTAGGCCTTGACTTCAACATCAACTTCAAGGAACACGACAATTCAAAAAATGAAAGAGAGAGAAAAAAGAAGAGAGAAAATTAATATCATAAAAAAATTCTGAATTGATATATCTATGACAAATTTATCTAAAATTACCAATACACCTGAGATAAGTTTATATTCTGTTAGTTTCTGTCAAATTTTTAAATTGAGTGACATGTAACAATTGATGAGTGTACCCTTCGTTTGTCGTTTAGAATTTTTTATGGTCAAAAAATTAATTTTGGATAAATTTATCACTTGTATATTAATTTGAAATTTCTTGTGGTATTAACTAGAGAGATGTGGTCCTATCAAAGATGACGGAGGCGACGTCACCATCGAGAGACATTATGGAGATTTGTTTCTCGCCAGTGTGTGAAACGCATACTTTCCTGGAAATTTCTCAGTTTCTCGGCCTTCTGGCAATTTTCGATTTGTCAAATTTCACGATTGAAGAAAAAGCTTCTTTGCGCGAGCAAAAATGTCAATATCGTATAGCCAAGTGGTGGCATTTTGACAGGGACGATGCCGACAGTGATTTCCACTTTGATTCCTGTTCGATTGCCGGCCTTTTGCCTTTTGTCCCCACCCTCCCTCTCTCCCGTTAATTCGATCTTCGCCTTGTTTATAACTAAGCAAAGCTTACAGTGATCACAGCCAATAAGACCATAATCTTATCTTAGCAGTTGACTTTGATGAATTTTGGTAGATGCATATCCACTTCTTTGGTTGATGGTCTAGATCCTAGTTACAGATTCATTCTTGAAGAGTGTGTGAAAGAATGGCTACAAGCTCACTATGAATTTTGGTAGGGTGTGCGTAACTGGTTCAACACAAGTTGCTGAATCCAGATGACTTGCTATCAGTGAACCGCACATGTTCAGGAAAGTTGGACTTTATTGCTCACTTAGGGAAAGTGTAATTAACATTCTATTCTAGACTCAACTTACCATTTGATGCTCCAAAAATAAGGAGCTGCAGATGTTTAATGGCATGTGATATCCACATACCCTCCACTTCCGCATAAGGAGAACCACAGCATGAGCTGCGATACTCCAGTTTTCTCCAAGGCTATTGACCTTCTTGTGAGTTTTTGTTTTGAATTTAATAGCGGTCGGATCTTCTCCGAGCAACTCACACACGTTTTTCCTGATAGCTTCCCTGTTTGGGCTGACTTTTGGTCTCTGGAGAATCAAGGTAGCATCCAAGTTTCCAAACTCATAACCTGCCTTGTGTGCATAAGCTGAACCGGGGGGTACCATCACGCAAATGGACAAAGCTGCATTGCTAATCTCCACAAACTGAAAGCAAGGAGGTGGAATACACTGACTATGATACTATCAGAAGCTGCAGAGATGAGTGCTCGAATACACATGGCACAGGTAATTATGAATAATGAATGAAATGTCTGCTTTAAGCAGATTAGGAGCAAATATGAAGATTTTCATCATCAACCGATGACGCTTGAAGTCGTAATGCGACTAAGTAACCAAAAACTGCCACCGCTGACTAGTGCCATTCCTACAGCGATACAAAGCCCTCTGCAGGGCTAGACTACAGACTTGACAGATCATCATCTCGCTTATACCTGTGTTCTTAATTCTTACTATCCTTACAATAGAAGTATCTGAAGTTCCAGTGCGCTTGATAAGGAGAGGACGTATTTAACGAACTGAAAGGTCAGCAATTTCATATTGGCACAACATCGAAACAACACAGACCCCCTTTGATACTGGGAAAGGATCAAGACCATGCCACGCCCAAAATAACTTTGATCTTCTAAGACACTCGTTCTAGCAGTAAAGGAGAGAATTTTGTTAGTGGAACTGTTTTGATCATCTTGACCTCTGAAATGACCATCTTAAGTGCATGATCATAAATCTGCCTAAGCTTCATTCCTTCATACATAAAACATGACATTAAAGCAGCAGTGAGTATACCTTAATTAGCATTCAAGTCAATGACCACAAAGAGCAATCTAGGCTTATGCTAAGTGCACCCGACTAATATTGTCAGAGCTTATGGTTGATTGATGGTTCACTTTCCATGTGCATTGGTGCTTGGTAAACATCTCAAGAAAGGAATCACATGAACAACGCCATGTCCGAGCAACGACGGTGGTTGTGGTATAACAAGGCGGTCCAAATTGCAACCTTCATGTGCAAAAGGGGGAAAAGTAAAAAAAAAAAAAGTCTAAATATATTGTAATGTGCCAATTTATTCTTAAATCTTTTATATTTTGCTAATTTTGATCGGAAATCATTGATATGGATGCTAATCATCCTACATGATACATAAAGTTGGTCTTCTTGATGTAGGCATTTTTAATAATATTTTGATTTTTTTCTTTTCTTTTTGCATTTTATAATTATTATTTCTTTCTCTTTTTCTCCTTTTTTGTTTGGCCAGCAAACCCTCGCTAGCCACTAGCTTGGATCATGGCCCTTGCTCACAACTAGCTAGGCCACTATGGCCCTCGCCGGCCAAAATGAAAGGAAAAAAAAAGATTAAAAAAATTGATATAATTTTAAAAAATTATAATAATTGCCAATATCGACTTCTACTCTTATGCTAATAAAATGGACAATGACGAATTCCCACCAAAAACAACCAGAATGATTTAATTGATAAATTGTGAAAAAGATTTACGGCTTAATGAGCAAAATTGAAAAATTTTGTATCTTCTTGAACAAATACAATAAATTTAGAATTTTTTAAAAGGTTAGAAAAAGTCACGTACCGGAGACTGGAGAGTAGTTGTAGTGTAGACTCATTTAATTGAATGTGTTGACAGGTTTTGGATTCACATGGCCGTCTTCATGACATGTTATAAACGAAAAGCTTGAACCCGTCAACGGCGGGACCGACAGGGTTGCAATCGGTCGAGACTCACGGCTTGAAGTGGTCCCCAACCCCAAGTCGCGAGGGACGACTCGACTGATTCACTGTACTTTCATTTTTTTTTTTTTTTTTTTGGTCGGAGATTCACTGTACTTTAAAAGTCCCGTGTTGCGAGGGGCAATTCGATCATCTCGACTCGTTCATTTTCCGAGAAACCGTGTGGCTCTTTCCCCTGCAACTCTTTATTATGTTGACATGACTTCCGTCCGCCGGTCAAAGAGCTTCTCGCTTCGTTCACACATCGTGTCCTCCGAGAAACTTCTCGTTTTCACGCACTCCTCACGTGCTTGCCGCTCTATATAAAGCGACCAGTTTCGTCTACGATACGTGCCCGCGCTAGAGTTTTTACTTTGCTCCGAGTGTGATTCGAGTGTTATTGGCTTCCCAAAACAAAAGTTACAGCAGACACCAATCTCAGTACTTGAAACCCAAGAGACATGAAGGTGAGATTTTCTTGAAGTCCTTCAACAAGTTGTCTTTTTTGCATGTTAGTGGATTTATGCACTTCTGGGAGACGGGGTTCTTGATGGTATTCTTTCCCGGGCTTTCTTGAACGCTTTTCTTGGCATCTCTCTGTCTCAAGCTTCCTGAGTTATCGTCTGTTTCTTTGCTGTTGTAATTGTAAATCGTTAATAATTATGCTTGGAATATCAAATGATGCTTTGGATTCTTATTCATCATTGATTATTTATGGCCAACTTGTTTAAACGTTAGTCTATCACCAGCTTGTGCACGTCTGAGTTCAGTCGTTGTAAGAGTTTGATATTTACTCTAAATCTAACTGGTTTTTTGCTTTCCTCAAACTTTTGCAGAAGTTGGTGGCCAAAGTGGAGGTACATGACGAAAGACAAAAGAGGAAGGCCATGCAAGTAGTTTCTGGTTTTGGAGGTATTGACTCTCTCTCTCTCTCTCTCTCTCTCTCTCTCTCTCTCTCTCTCTCTCTCTCTCTCTCTCTCTCTCTGTTTTTTCTCTTCATTCTCCCACTGCACGTACAAATCGTCACTGTAATAACTCATCGTCTTGTGCTTCGAATGTTCGGCTTTATCACCAACCTTTGTCACATAATGCTTTCCAGGGATTGGATCTCTGTCTATGGACCTAAAGGACAACAAACTAACGGTATCTGGCGAATTCGACCCGGTCAAGGTGGTGAACAAACTGAGGAAATCTTGGCGCACAGAAATCGTGAGCATCGCGACGGGCAAAGAAGATGAGGGCAAGAAAGACGAGGGCAAGAAGAACGAAGATCTCACGAAAGCCTTGCAAACGTACTATTCTACACCGACCACATATTACTATATGCCCCACGAAGAACCCCCGAGTTGTGTCATATGTTAAAATTGTTTGTGCTTCCAGACCTAGTCAGGACACGGTTTGTGCGCTAGAGAGGATTGACTAAGGAAGGTTGATTATGCCATATAAACACAAGAACATGTGGAGTACCTTTTTTAGAACATTAGCTTTTTAGTGTGTCTTTCCGTTTTTCGTGTGTATTTAGGGTATCCATGTAGTGAGATAGGTGTGTAGTTGAGGAACTCAAGGCATGAAAGAGCCATGCCTGGGATTCCTTTAGCAGCTTGTTGTCATAATTTAGCCTCACAATCCTGTGGAGGGTATTCTATTGAATTATAAGATTCTCAAAAAGAGAGTCAGTTCAGATACTGAATTTGATCCGTGCTTCGGTCATGTTGAATCAGTAATTGCTTTGGCTTTTGGTATATTCTGGTGACTGGTCAGGTCAAGTGACTTATGGCAAGTTGCGAGCGAGCGGGTTATACTCAGTGAAATTTCGTGACAATTTCTTAACCAAACCAAGGGAAGGAAGCGTAGCCTTGGACTTTTCCTTGCCGAAAACGATTTGTGGTGTCACTTTCTTATTAAAAAACTTGCATCGCCCGCCTTTTCTAGGTTTGCTTTAATTTGATCGATAAACCAAGGGAAGAAAGCGTAGCCATAGACTTTTCCTTGCCGAAAACGATTTGTGTTGTCACTTTCTTATTAAAAAACTTGCATCAACCGCCTTTTCTGGGTTTGCTTAAATTTGATCGATAAGCACGAACCAAGATAGGCCATTTAACTAATCCAGCGCCGTTCGTATCTAATTTACTGAAAAATGAATCTTCTACTTCATTGAGTTGTTCGGAAGTATTTGACGACATCGCTATAACCCTCATCTTTGACAGCATATATTCCACTATAAAATAAGTCGAAGAAAAAAATGGAGCCAAAGATGGATCAGGGGATGCTCTTTCGTTCATCTTTGAAGACATTATTGTCTTTACTCGCATATACCATCCTGGTCAACAAACTTATAATGGTGGATCATTCTCACTCGATCTTCTCCGAACCAGCAGTGATGGACGTCATTAACGAGATTCATACTGGCCACGTAAATTGGAAAGACGCAAAGTATACATATCGTGTCCACGATTATCAGAAGCCTTTGGCTTTATGGTGGTCCTTTCGAGTCTTTCTTTCCAGCAATCTTCACCCGGTATATAACTAAGAAAAGCTTACGATGATCATAGCCAGTAAGACCATTATCTTATCTACCAGGTCACTTTGATGAATTTTGGTGAATTCATATCCACTTCTCTGCTTGATGATCTAGATCCTAGTTACAAATTCAATCATGAAGAGGCCGTGAGAAAGAATGGCTACAAGCTCACCATGGCCTGTCCCCAGAGTCGGTCAGCAAATCGTGTATGAAACTGGTTCAACACAAGATGCTGAACCCACATGACTTGCCATCCATAAGTTACAACATTTGGACATGAGCTGCAGATATGATAAGTTGCTGACTTACTATTAGTGCACCGCACGTGTTCAGGAAAGGTTGGACTTTATTGCTCACATGGGGAAAGTGTAATTAACATTCTATTCTTTTATCCTCTTACCCTTTGATGCTACATAAATGAAGAGCTGCAGTTGTTTAATGGCGTGTGATATCCGCATACCCTTCACTTCCGCATAAGGAGAACCACAGTATGAGCTGCTATACTCCGGTTTTCTCCGAGGCTATCAACCTTCTCGTGAGTTTTTGCTTTGAGGTTAACAACAGTCGGATCTGCTCCGAGCAACTCACATAAGTTTTGCCTGATGGCTTCCTTGTGCGGGCTGACTTTCGGTCTCTGGAGAATCAAGGTGGCATCCAAGTTTCCAATCTCATAGCCTGCCTCATGCATGAGCCGAACCTGAAGGTACCATCACACAAATCAACAAAGTTAAATTGCTAATATTTACAAACTGAAAGCAAGGAGGTAGAATACATGATTATGCTATCAGAAGCTGCAGAGATGAGTCTTCCTATTCAAATAATACAGATGACTTTGCAATGAATGAAACATCCGCTTCAAGCAGATTCTGGGCAAATATAATGATTTCCATCTTCAAGCCGTGACTTGTGCATTACACTTAAAGTTGCAATACACTAAATACCCACAAACTGCCACCACTGACTAGTGCCGTCCCTAAAACATTATGAAGCCCTCCATGGGGCAAACTACAAACTTTTAAGATCATCATCCAGCAAGTCTCTGTTTCCTTAATTCTTATCCCTATGGTAAAAATGTCGTAAGAGCCCACATGCTCGATAAGGAGAAGACATAGTTAACAAACACAAAGGTCAGCAATTACATATAGGCACGACAACGGAACATCACAGAGCCCATTCATGTCCTCATACAAGGATACCGGGAATAATTCCAACAAAAAGGAGCATAATAACACTATGCCAAGAATAAGTTTGACCTTCTAAAACACTCATTCTTGCAGTAAAGGAGAGGATTTTGCAAGTGGAAATATCTTGATCATCTTGACCTCTTATTCATGCCCCAGAAATGACCTAAGTACATAATTATAATTACTATTCAGGTCAACCCTCATCAAAGAGCCCAACAAAATTCGGACCTCATCTCAGGTGCATCACTTCACTCATTCATACACGACACATAAAACTCAAGCAGCAGTTGGTCTATCTTATCCTCAAACAAATGGCGGGATAAAATTAACCACGGCCAATCAACATGGCAAGGAGAGGATTTTGTAAACAAGAAACCCCAGCAAAACCCTCGACAGATGAACCACACATTGTCAACTGCCATCATCTTGTCAGATCACCTTCCATTGAGAACCATGCTTATGCACCGAAACATGCGACATTCGAAACTATTATCAGCGAACGAAGCAAGCCCCGTCACACGCAAGTCGTAAAAGAATGGGTCGGTCAGGGTCAACTCACGGCTTCCTTGATGAAAACAGACGAAGCCGCACCCTTCCACTTGGGATCGGAATCCGGGAATATCTGCCCTATATCCGGAAGCCCCAGAGCTCCCAAAATCGCGTCCACCACACAGTGAAGCAGCACATCCCCTGCAACAACAAAGACAGCCCCAGTGACACAACAGTTACACAGCAACACCCACGAATCGAATTTCACTCCAAAGAACAACAACAACAACAAAAAAAGCAAAGAACCACCCAATGAGACAACAACCGAAACACCCCCTAACCGTAGAGTAATTCATTCGGAACAAGAATGACGACGACGACAAGAACGGAATGAATTACCATCAGAGTGAGCCTCGCAGCCTCTGTCGTGAGGTATATCGATGCCGCCGATAATCAGAGGGTACCCGGGCTCCAGCCTGTGGAGATCGAAGCCGTGGCCCACCCTGAACGGTAGCGTCTTGGGAGGCGCGGCGGAGGCCGGCGGGGCCCCGCCCACGGCCGTGCTCACGGCCGCGACGACACGCGGCGAGCCCGCCGCCCTGAGGACCGGGGCCGAGGTGGGTCGCGCAAAGAAACTCGAGTTCTTATCAGAAACGAAGGCGAGGGAGAGCGACTTCCCGTTGCGGGCGACGATGCCGGCGGGAAGAAGCGAAGAGGCGTGGAGGGGGAGGTGGAGGTGGGCGGCCATGGGAGGCGACGGAGGAGAAGAAGGAACGGGCAATTTGCGGTTGTCTGGTGGTGGTTGAGCGCTGCTGAGTTTTGGTCTCGCGCTCTGCTTCTGGCTCAGCTCGGGCCGAAGCGTCTGGTGATGGGAGAAGAGGAGGGGAGGGAGTCGTGAAGCACGCTTTGAATGTGCGCCACGTTTTTAGCCCCCAACGAATCTCTGGTGCTAGATGCTCGGGGGGGATTTATGTCTATTTAATCCCGGGGAAGATGCTAAATCTTGCCAAACGTGTGTTTTTCCAATTTCACGAAATCGGGAGAAATTTTTTTTAAAGATTTATCGGTTTTGCTTCACTAGCCCCAGCCTCATTTGTCGTCGTATCGTTTTACAGGATTGTTCAATCGAGACGAACGATCTTTGGGTACAGAGCGGGAAAAATGACCTCTACTGTATACAAGAATAAAATCGGATTGGAATTCAATTTTAAGAAGAAACTATGAGTTTGCCATACACTTAGTTCAAGCATTTAGATACATTGACCGTTTAGCCCGACGAGATACGCAAGATTTAAGGGTTCCTATGGATTCACAATGAAAACCAAATGATTTTCTTTTCTTGTTTGTGTGTGATTGCGACAAGAAAATTTGAAGTCTCTGAAATTGTAGATGAGAGGTCACTATGCACTCCTTCCTAACCTCATTTACATGGTTAGGCGGCCCTATGTTTTCGAAACTTAAGCATACTGCGTACAAAGATAACAGGCTGCTGAAAAGCGAATCCTACTCTCGCAGGCCTATATGATTTAAGCAAAGTCGTTGTGAATCGGTAAAAAGATAATAGGCTCATGGTAAGGTTAAGGAGAAAAAGGATTCTGCCCTATATAGAGTTGAGGATGCTCTTTTCAGACAACTTATTCGGGGTTAGACCGAGGACCATTCATACTAGCATTAGTTTAGAGAGGTTATTTTGATTACATTATGCTGGAAGAAATCGGAGCGCCTTCTATTCCGTCCCCGCTTTCAATAAGAAACTCAACTTCAGTCGAAAAAGCGGCTTTACGTGCTATCATCTTTGGCTTTTTGGTAAGTAAACTACACTGCACAATTTCTTGAGCCTCTTCACCTCCCTGTATTCATCTTGCACTATTGTGTTCAACTCATGATTGGTTAATCAAATGTAATCGACCTGCACGATCTTCTTGGCAATGTACTTCCCCAAATAATCATACCCGTGGAAGTACAGAGCTTCGATTTCGGCTCTCCGACCAGTCTCAGTCATGAATGCCAATTCCTCCTGGTACTTTTCCTGCAGAATGCCAATTAAATTAAGCAAAGCGGTTCCATTGGCTTACTTTGTGTAGTGTTGTTTCATCTAAGGCACCATTGCAGTGACGTGGAATTTACCGGCAAGAGCTTTGAGGACATCAAGCTTTTTGCTATTCCAACATCTTTTGGCTTAAGAGGAATAAAAGATTCTTCTGGTATCAGTTCCATATCACTCCCTCGCAATCCCAACCACTTCACATTGCAAGCTGATGGTGCAATGTCAAAAAGAAAAAAAAAAGTAGAGAATAGTTAGTAAGAACTGCATTCTACTCGAAAGGATACGGATGTGCTCATAAACATGTTTTTCAAAATGAAACTTTCATGAGTGCACCATATCGAAATGCTTCAAGACCCATTCCAATGCTCCCAAATTTAAAGGTGCACAGAATAGCTAATCCAGCTGGATTCCTTGCATGGTCAGAATGCAGAAATTTAACAGGGGTATATTCAACTACAGAAGATACATCACACCACGCAGTAGAAAGGAGAAAAGATTTCCCTCACCAGTCTACCAATGCCAGAATTGGCAAGTTCGGAAAATTCTGGCTCATTCGGTGGAGAAAAAACCTGTATCACATAGCAAAGCAGGCTTTGTCATGACTCTAGCAACACGGTCCTTTCAAGATTGCAGATTAGTTCTGCCAGTTGCTTCGGATTGGTTTGCTAAAGAGTGAAAGACATGCTTAATGTGCTACCTTGTTGCAATATCTGGATACCCTTTGGCTGTGATTAGTATGCTTGGGATCTGATTGAACACATGATCATCTACCAGTCGCTGGAATATTGCATGCTAGGCCAAGAAGATAACCAAAGTATGTCTAATAAATATGTGAAGGTGGAATCTATCAGGTGTCGACTTTATGAAAATTGACCAACCAAATTACCTTCTCGACTAGGATGATGTAGCGTGCATCAGTCTTCATAATCAACTTCTCCAGCAAATTCAAGTCACCAGATATAGGATACCCGGAAGAGCCACATGAACAGCAGTCAACAATCTCCTTGTTTGGCTCCTGGAGCACGTCTCAACGTAAGCAGACAGAGAAGGCAACGGAAATATGAATCCTCATCAAAATGCAATGGAGGTAAACTAGAGCACATCCACATACAGAAGGCAGTCTTCTTGTCAACTATGACTGCAAAAACTATGGGTTTAACGCAAGGAGAAGAAACCCTCCCAAGGAAACCATGAACATTCAAGAAATTCCTTTTTCTAAAGCTACATCAAGTTATGCAAATGTTCTGCTCAGTTGACCACTCAGGATACTTTAAGTTTGGGTGTAGCGACATTTCAAAAAGATGAGAATACTAGACATTAGCATTGACGGTCTCCTCTGATTGCAATTAAGAATCTCTTCCATGGCTTGCAATGAAACAATGGTCTACCAATCATCTAATTTAATGTTTACAAGAGAGTAAACACGGTATTGCCAATAAGCTATTTGGGGATATCACTAAATCACAAAACAAACGCAGGAGATTCTGAAAAGTCTTGAGAGCAGGTACCTGCAGCAACAGTCTTCCAGCTACAAGTCCTCTGCTAGAGGCCATGATTCCAAGACTGTATCGGCTACAACAAAGCAGTGCTACGGTATCTGCTCATTTTTACATCCTGTACTCATCAAATGTATGCAAAGCAATCACTGGCACCATTAACTCAGGATTTGGACATCAATGCTGACCTTGGATTGCCTTATTAACTTGCAATTGGGAAGTGAAGTACTCCGATGATGTGCAAAGCAGTTTGTAGTAAAGCTCCCTCTGGGTGACTTTCTTCTCCTGAATCAAGATCTGATAACACATCTCCATGATCTTCCAGACTGCAAAACATTCAAACCACATGTATCATGTCGAATGCTTTTACGCTTTGCCTGTCTGGAAAAGAAGCTAGGTGATCTTGATCACAGAATTACGTAAGGTACCTCTTATGAAGGCTTTAGCAGCATTAGCTCTCATCAAAGACCTCGTGCAGAATGAGTGAGAGAGAAAAATCCACGAAATGTCGGTAAGCAGTCCGTGATTCACTCTGCTGTTGCTCAACGTCCTATTAATCTGCACATCCACAGACACGATTCTTGAAGTCGAATAGAGAGACAAGCGACGGCAATTCGACTTTCACATCCTCATCGGTCGCATGTCAAAGGCAGAAAAAAAAAGAACCGACAAAACAAAAACAAAAACAAAACAAAACTCCAGCAGATGACTATCCAGATTCCGACCCCAACTCCAGCCGCATAAATCTCTACCATACTCTCTTGCTACAGGCACACGTTCCACAACTCGAAAAGCACATAACTGCACCAGAACGATCTCTTATTTCAATTTGGAAGCAGCAATCACGGAATCTCGATCTCAAGCTCGACAAAGCATATCGAAACACTCTTGCATCAGCTTCAGGCATGCAAATCTCTACCACACTCGCAGGCTACAAGCACACGTTCCGCAACTCGAAAAGCATTTAGCTGCATCGGAACGATCTCTTATTTCAGTTTCGGAAGCAGCAATCACGGAATCTCGATCTCAACCTCGACGAAGCATATCGAAACACTCTCGCATCGGCCTGAGCTCTCGTGATCAGATCAGAAGCACGAAAACATCCTCGACACTGCAGCATAGAAGTTGCTACATCCACGTTCCAATCTCCGAAGCGAGCTCGCGAACCTCTCTTCCTCGCGCGCTCTGTCGAACTTACGAGAAAATGCGATCGCGAGCGGAAATGGAGAGGAAAAAGAACTCGGCGGGAACTACCAGGGGAAGATGCGAGATGGCGGGATCGCGGGAAGTCAAGGTCCGGAGGAAGCCGAGCACGGCGACTTCGATCCTGGCGCGGGCTTCGGCCGGAGGGAGCACGTCGGCGCAGCACCGCCGTTGATCGGAGAAGAACGTCAGCGAAGATTCGCGGAGACCTTCCATTTCCGCTCTTCTCCGTCCGGCGGGAGCGTGAGGGAAATTTGATAGAAACGAAAGTGGCAGAAATTGGCGCGACCGGCTCTCGGCCTTTAAATAGGGAAAAAATATCATGGGATGGACTGTGGCACGTGAGTGGCACGTGGAAAACAAGTGGTTTTTTTAATTTATTTATTTTGAAATAAATGAATGATTTGAAAAATTAAAATTAATAGCTTCCATGCACACAAGAAGGAACCGAGATGAAATAAATTTTTATTATCCACAAAAATATTAAGATGTAAATTGTTGTCAGTAATAAAAATACTAATCATTGATTTATTATTTCAATTCAAACGGTCATTTTAAAAATATATATATTTTTCACAAAACAAACGGTAACTTTTAGAACTCATGTCCGCAAACAATGTGATAGACCATGCTATCATTTCTAGCATGTCTAGCGGGGATCAAGACACATTTTTTTTCTCGTTTGGGAATATTTGAATTGCCCTCTAAATTGACTACTTGAAAAGCTTAAAAAGAGGACGTAAGCTTCTCGATTTCCATTTTTTTCCTGTGATACTAATTTTTACATATGTACCATACAAGGAACGTGAAAATCGGGGGAAAAAGAAAAAAAAAAAAAAAGACCACGAAGAAATTGTCTGAAAATACATCAACCCTGTCCATTGCAAGAAAGATGACATTTACTATAGACAACACCGCGCACACATCTACAGGGGCTAACCGATTATATCGATCTTTACACCAAGAAAAACCTGCACAAAACCACCAGCCACCCTTGAATCCAAAATCAGTCCTTCATCTGCGATCGTCGTGGTACAACGATCTAGCTTGGTCACTGGGTGCCCCGCGGATAACCTAGATGACTTCTGCTATTGACCATAGGATTAGGAACCTGTAGGTGAGGCACAACCGTAGGCGAGGATGAACCCACAGCGGGTGGGGGTGGAGTAGCTTGAGCCTGTTGGGTTGGCCGGATCACATTGAGATTATTATCCAAGTGCAACCGTTCAGTAATGCTTCCACGCATTTGACGCGTAGGACGCCAGCTTTGCTCCACCGACAACTCCCTAGTACCGTCGGCACCTGAGGGAGCGTGTACCCCGGTGTTAGCTCTCTGGTCACCCGCTGATGCCCTCAAACTATCAAGTAGAGAAGCCCCTATTCTCGAGGGTTGAGTCTGCGACTGCACCGGAGTCTGCGCAGGCATGGCTGGCTGTTGAGCAGAAGACCAGAATCTCGATGAGCTGGGTGTCTGACTGACTGGAGCTGGAGTACGGGGAAAATTTGGTCTACCCATGCTTGGAGAATGGGTAGTGGATGGTGAAGTCACCAAGTTCAGAGCTTGCTGTAAGTGCGAGTTTTGGAATGTTTGGAACGGTCCAGAGGATGTTCTAGAACGACCGTGGAGTTGACCAGGAGACGGGCGCAGCACAGGCATTTGGGCTGATTGTCCCGTGGAGAACGATCGATCCTGACAATATCGTTTCAGTAGAAAATGTATCAGACAAGCAAAGGTAACCTATCTCTTCTGGTTCTTTTAAAATATTAATGATACTAATTGGCCAGTATCTTCCCAATCTAGGAACATGCAACACAAGGAAAAACAAACCTGCATTGATGAGCTCCGGAGCAATGCTGATGGAGGAATGTTCGAGACTTGAAGGGTATTAACAGGAGGTCTAGAAATTTGCTGCTGCCTCTCCATGTGCATTCCTGCACTTCCAAAACCTTCTAATGGCTGAGTCGTAGACATTGTAGGCTGCGGAGCCATGGAAGGACCACTGGGCATCATAGAATTCATCATACTCTGTGGCTGCAATGGGCTTGGTGTCTGGGCCCGGGCTGGGAGGACCGGCATTCCTACAGAAGCTCTAGTTGCATGTCTAGGTATGGAGGGCATATTCCCATATTCACTTCGAACAGCAGTATTTATGACTGGTGACTGCTGTATTTGTCGATTATTGGGAACAGACAAATGAGTTTGCCTCATAGAGTCCATGAAATTAGCATTTCCAAGTAATTGAGCATCTTGAGCTGGTGCAGGAGGGATGGCACCAACCAATGGCGAAGTGACAATCGTAGAGATTCCCTGTGGTAGACCCCCATGTATTTGCATCTCCTGCCCGGCATTTGATGTGGAAGGAGTTTGAACGAATCCAGGCAAGTTATTTCCCAATTGAGCAAGTTGGGTTCCAGTGCTTCCACTGTTTAGTATAGATGGCAAAGATGGATTTGTGGGGATCTTCTGAATCATAAAATCAGATTGCAAAGGTTTCCTGTCTTCAGATTCAGAATTAAAGGCCCCGTCCATTTCATCATCATCCCCCGTTAGATCCAAAACATTGGAAATGGCATTTGGAGAAACAGTACATTTTTGCTGCTGAGACCCTCGTTTAAGGCAGTTCCGGGTCTCATTGGGAGTCTTGTGTAGATCATCATCACACTCCATAACTGCCTTCCATGAACCATTGACAGTGATTGTCACCTCAGAAATGTCATTGCCCACTTCTTGCAGGACCTGTCAGACAGAATATACTGAAAATAAGAACTTCATGATTGACAGCGCACGAAGATGAACCTTATTGCTTCAAAAATAGCATATGGAAGATGACCAAAAGTATCAACTTACCTTCACAATGTTTTGATCAACACGGATGTCAGTAAAGCAGACAGGTCGGTTGCAATGAGGACAGCGCCAAGATGGTTTGCTTGAATTTATGCTGAGAAAATTCCTATAATCAAAACACTACAAGAGGCACATGTCACAGATTACTTAAGTAGCTGGGAAATAGGACAAAGTAATCCCAAGATCAGCATGAACTTTCAGAAAAGTAATCCCAAGATCAGCATGAACTTTCAGACTTCATCAACACTACCAAATCATGAAATTGTCGTGAAACTTTAACAGATTCAGGTAATGAACAACAATGGAAAGGCTTTTCCTGGCAACCAGAAACTTGTATCAAGCAATGAGATGACGAAAAGCTTTATAGTTGTCCCATCATCGTTCTAGAGTTATGGCAAGCCAAAATCGACAGTTTAACCTTCAAAGAGCTTATGATGTTTTTTTTTTTTTTTAAATAACCAAAAATATGAGGCACATATAGACACCCAATCATTTGCCCTAATACTTTTCCAACGTCCCACCAAAATTGATAGAAGTGTAAAATTCCAATAAACTATGCTTCAAAATACCATCATAGATTGGCGTAATGAGCACTCACCTGATGGTGCTTGCAGGAATGTCCTTTAACAGGTAATTGGATTCGGGTACGGCTGTTTAATATGGAAAGGATAAGGCATTATCAATATAGAAATAGCTTCAAAAGAATCAACATCGGAAGCTTAAAGACTAACAATGTATGTCAGCTATATAAATCAAACAACATTTCAAAGGAAAAGGCAAAAAAAATCAGCATAGGCAGCAAAAACCTAAATTTCAGAGAATCAAGCTTCCAAATGAACTATCATACAGTTTAGCAGTTGTGAAACAGACAAGTACCTAAGTAACTCTTACGGTAGGTAATATAGAATCATTATCTAATAAGCAGGAAGAATTCTACATTAACTGTCTAAACATAATAATCACTAGTCTTCAGAGTCATGTCTTTCACCTAAGTTCACTTTCCCACAAGCAGCCCATATCATATCAATCAAATGAGTAGTTGTTATCTATTAAACATGCTATAACTAAGGAAGCAACAACTAATGACCCATGGTACCAACATCTAACAAAGCATCTAAAAATATATATATTTCCCCTTCTAAAGAAATTTTTCAAAGAATCATGGGTCTACACCTCTTATTTTCATATCAATCATCCTAAAAGTCCAAGACTAAGGTCAAATTAGATACACATTGACTCATCCTTTCAGAATCCTAATTCTTAACCAAACATGTTTCTCTATGTACTTCAAACTTAGTGCATGACTAGCCCAAGCATGGACCAAGCAACGGTAACTAAAAAAGAACTAAAAATAACATAGTAACAATGTTGACAATAGATCAGGCAAACCTTATGGGACAATTGAGACTTATACGAGATGCCACCTCTACTATGTCGGAGTCTGAAATATGGAGAAGAGCAAAAAACAAAAAAACAAAAAATTTCTCTTAGGCAATGGAACAATGAGAATACGAAGCAACTGCCAAGCAAATTGCATCAACCAAACTTTCCTCTTAAACAACGCACCTGAATCTGTTGCAGCAATGGTTGCTGGAACATAATCTAATAGTGTTGATGAATCAGGTGGCGATGCCACTCTCATAAAGGCAATGATTATCATGTAATGACCTTTTCAAAAATTAAACAAGTCACTTGGCAAGGCTCTCTCTGAGAAAACAAACGCAAAAAGAGCAAGGGGGGAAATATTTACTCAAGCATACCATTGAACTGGCCAACAGCTTGGAGAAGGTTTGTGCCATATTTAAGCATTTGAGTAACATTAGTAGGCATCTGAGGTCCAGGATCCTAACAGCATCCAAGAAAATAAAATATAACACTTGCGGATAAAAGGAAAAGAGAAACCAGATAATTCTTTATCTGATTTTACTGCCTCACTAATACATTGAGTTCATCTAAAGCATTCAGAAAGACACGAACCACGAAAGTATTGGTCCTTCTCTCTACTCCTTTTCCATTTAGTAGAAAGCTACAAAAATTGAACAAAGAAGATAAGGAAATTAGAATAACTCAAACAAATCACATTTAGGAATTTAACTGAATCAGGAAAAGTCACACCTTACTTCTGGAGGAGTAACGATACATGCAGATGTCTCTATGTTATCTGTATGTGCTACAAATAACCTCTGCAAGAAAGACAATATGGCAGCAAAATTTCTGTCATTCTTATCTCAAGATCTCTGTTAAAAAAACTTGATGAGGAAGAGGAAGCAGGTCGTACTATTTAAACATTACAAGCCCACAGCACAAGAATCATGCACACGGCTGGAAACACATATGTAGGCAATTATATATGCATACACCAAAACCAAATGAAAAAAGTAAAATCTCTCAATAAATTGTACATGCAAATGGAAGGAAGCAGATGAAAAAGATCTTTATAGCATCGAAATTCCAATGACTCTGGATAGAGTGCAAATATCTGAATCATACGGAATTGCTATGTCAAGATAAGAAAATGAAATGAAAAGATCAGGACTACTTGTGGATGAAGACTATAAATCTCATACTGCTAGCAAAAAGAAGTACAAATCTCATTGGTTCATATAATGGAAGAGACATCAATATCAAGAAGTCAGGCACCAAATAGAAATTTCCCATCAGGACACAGGAAAAACTTGAATCCTAACCCTACCTCTACATTCTTTTTCCTATTTAGTCTCTCATTTCAGTCTTTCTGAACAGAAAAATATCCACTCTCTCTCATTTTCTAAGAAAAGTTTCAAACAGAATCAGGAAAACAGCTTTCCCCCCTTCATGAAGAGTCAAGAGTCCTGCATGCAACAGATTATCATGATATTTTTTTATATTCTAAGACACTTGCAGCAACCAATGCTCAGTCATCCATCTCGCTTTTAGGAAGAACCTCATGCCAGCATATTTAAGTTGCTTCTCAATGCATAGCAAAAATCATTGTCAAATTGTCTGAATATGCTCTAATAAGTTTACAAACTATAATGGTAGATTCAGAGGTTACTCACTATTTTCTCTTCTGGAGAGTGCACCACGCTCTTAGATATGTGAAAATCATTGACCAGTGCTGCATATCCAGGCTGCAAACCAACCAGAAAAGCAAATTTATACAGATGGTGGCCCTCAACAATAATCATAGTAGAAAAATGCTATAAATGCTACCTCTACTTCCAGTGAAATAAGATTTTGGCCCATCTTCAGCTGTGGATAGAATCTGTGATAATAGAAGATAAAGATAGGAAAATAAGGAAGCAATGCCCTCAATGATCAGTGGTAAGCAAATTAAGATCAAGCTGAACATCTCAGCAGCAACTGATAGTTAATTTATCCCAATCCCAACAAAGAACCATCTTCAATAAATTTACAATGGAAAAGCAAATGTATTCATACTGTTCTTCAACTGAGCATCTAATGCATAGAACTTTAAACATCATTCAATTTTTAAAATAAAAATTGCACTTATCACTGACCAACTAGGGGACACCTAGATCCATGAAGATAATTCCAAGTAAACAGCCCATAGCTACCAGGTTGAACTTAGTTCTTCTCGAGGAATAATAAAAGCTATTCAATCATCAACTGTACTATTTGACCAACAAATTAAGTATGACAGAGGAACAAAACACTGTATGATGAGTGCGGCTCCTTATGTAACAAATACCCCCCTGTAGGACTCAAAACATATTGAAATTGAAAAACGTGGAAAATCAGATGAACATTAAAGACTTTACCTTGCAAATATACTTGAAACTAGGGAAAAAGAGGCAGTACTTCCAACGGCAGCATCTCTTGGACTTTGAAAGTTTTTCCCAATCTATAACAGCAAATGCTAGCAAAATCAACGGCCCAGAATTACAATTATAACAGTAAATGGTTAAAGAACAGAAAAAAGCCTACTTCATCAACAAGGGCAAGGAGCTCTTGACAATCCTTCTCTGAAAACCAGTTATATTTGCATGCATTCTACAATGTTAAACAAATAGAGATAGACTCCAGTCAGATTAAGAAAATAACTCATGAAAGCCACAAATTTGGTTGTGAAACATGAAATTAAGGATATTCAAGGTCAAATCAAGTTAATTACCTTAACAGAGATCATCAGAACCATTATAACTGAAAGATCGAAACTATCATCTTTAAGAAGGCAGAGCTAGATAACACAGAAGAAGATTAGATTAGTCTTTGATAAGATAACATGGCATCAGACACCAACAGATAGTCACAGTCACAGAACCAAAAAGCAAGCACTTTAAAACTCAAAAGCCAAAAACCAAAATCGAGAGAATGGCGTTTCTGACTTCTTTCTTGGTCCAGCTTTAATTTTTTCTTGTTTTACTCTTAAGGAAGCCATGGTTTACTATAAATTTAGTCAAAATGAACTAATTCTGCAATTCTCATTCTTAAGAGGAGATAATATTCCCGTAATAATGTTGCTAGTTATATCCAACATTTTTATGCGAATGAAAGCCAATATGCCACAAGTTAAAAAAGAAGCCATTCACACAGGGTGCAGCATACTCGTATCAAAGCCGCTAGAAACATGAAATTTCCTCAAAGAAAAGTAAGCTGCATATACGTCAACTTTGATGAGAAAATCATCTTAATAACCAAAATTTATGGATGAAACGTAATATAGGAGCCACAAATTGCTCTTCAGTAAACAGGCAAACAGCCAGCCCTGTTGTTGGGACACGAAACAGCACAAGGGTAATACTCTAAAAGGATGAGCACATAAAAATGTGAATGCAGACAACTTAGTCAATCGAGAATGTCAACAGAAAATGTTCAAACCATTCTTCTCTTATCAATTCCCCTTTAATGATCAATGTAGGTCTTTCTTATGTCCACATACTACGTAGAATTATTGTTTCATAGCAATGTCGGTCTTGTTGGTGGAAGCATGAATCATCAGCAGATTGTATGAACAGACACTTAATCTTAAAATATCTGGTATCAATTAATGAGACATTATATTAAGTACGCTTCACAACATCACACTTGAGAGAGAGAGACAGAGAGAGGAGCCATATCCAAAATGAGTAAAACTCTCTCTCGCATAGAGAAAGTATTTCACTTGTTTGCAAAGCTGACCAGGCTAAACAAGCCAATTACAATGTCCTGTGACAGGACTTCCATCCAATTTGGCATTCTAGTTTCAGCACTCTAGTGTATGCTTTACTTGCTTCAACACGTGTCATTGCCACGTGATAGTATCCGATATAGAAAACACCTTTTCCTCTTGCATGGAGTGCACCCTTCTGGTAGTTATGGTAACCTAGGACTTAAGTAAAAGCCATGGTACTTATTTGCACTACGCCTCACAAGGTTCTACAAATCTCATCCAGAGAAGAAATATGTTTTAACTGTTGTTAGTTAATCAATCTGCAAAATGAGGGTGCAATCTCGCTGGCAGCATGCATAGCGACAGAACAGAGAATTGGCGATCATGGCATGGAATCAACACAAGTTGCACCAAGCATGATCAAAACCTATAAAGACATGCACTCGATTCCCTTGACTTATTCAATCATCATCCTAACATGACACTCTTGAATCGAAGACTTAAATAGACACGACCACAAAACACAAATTGCACAAAGCAAGTGCAGGCAGGCAGGCGGGTGCGTGAGTGTGTGCAAAAGAACAAAGCTTAAGTCCCCGCCTCACGAGCAAGTACATATTCAAAATGCGAATCAAGCTACAGTTCAGCAAAAGTGACCCGTTCACATGCTGTTCTGATGGAGCAATCAATCAATCAACACAGAGAGCAAATAAAATTGCAAGAAGAAGGAGGAAAACGAAAGTCGTCGCAACCGCAGTTTGTGACCAGACTTACCCTTTTCAATAAGACAGGCAATTCGTGAGCTTTGGGCAGAACCTCATTGTTCGCGACAGCGTAGTCAATGCCTCTGAATCTCGAAACCAATGAAGCCAATGAGCCAAAAGGAAAAATACAAATACAGAAAGACAAAAGGGGGGCGAAAAGGGGGAGGACGACAGAGCAATGCGGCGGAAACAAGCAATCCACGAAACGGCGATACTAATATCCACCACAATCACGACGGTCACACTACAAAGGGTCGGAAGTACGCATGATTGCTGCTAAAACATCCGTTCGAGAAAGAATTCGACAGAAAGTTCGCAGCTTGAACAGGCTCGAAAGCTCTAGACGCTAGTAGACGCCCGCGCCGACGCGCACGGGGGGAGTGGCGACATTGGGGACGGTACCTGGCGAGGCAGAGGCACGAGTTCAGGAACTCCATGGAAGTACCGCAAGATGCCGACAGGCCGGAGCCCTTGCCGGCGCCGGCGACGTGTTTCAACAGCCGCTGGTAGACGGCGCCCACCCTGAGCGCGTTGTAGACGGAGTCGGGGAACCGGATCACGGCGGCGGCGGGCGCGGCTTGCGGCGGCGGCGGCGGCGGCGTCGGGATCTGGTTGGTCGCCGCTCCGATCATCGCTCGAATTCCGAGCGCATTCGAGAGGGGAATTCGCGTCGCAGCATCTCGGGGCTTTTTTGTGCGGTTTGGTTTTGGGGTAATTACTAACTAATTTCTGTTTTGGTGCGGCCTCTCAGGGTTGATTTGAATTGAATTGAATTTTCGTAGTCCTTTTTTCGGTTAATACCTTGAAAAATTCAAATCAGTATATTTATAATAAATTTATCTAAAATTATTTTTTTAATCATAAAAAATCTTAAATCGGTACATTTATGACAAATTTACCCCAACTGACCATAAAAAACCATAAATTGTTACATTTATGATAAATTTATCACAAACTAATTTATTCGACCGAAAAAAACCTCAAACTAGTAAATTTGTGATAAATATACACTTTCCGTTAAATTAAATTAATATCACAAAAAAATCATAAAAATTATAAACTGTGATAAACGGAGCGTAAAATCCCAAATTGGTATACCAGTCAACTGTCATGTGTCATTTAACTTAATAATTTGATAGTAAAATTTAAAGAAAACTAACGGAGGGTAAATTTGTCACAAGTATACCAGTTTGGGGTAAATTTGTCAAAGATATATCAATTTGTGGTTTTTTGTGATAAAAAAATTAGTTTTGATAAATTTGTCATGAAATGTCTGGTTTAGGGTTTTCAAGATATTAACCATTTTTTTATATTTGGAAAATTGAATTTTACGCAGGCAGTTTATTTCAAGGTTTAGCATGATTTTGGAACCTTTTTTTTTTCCTTCCTTATTCTTCTTCCTTTTCTTTTTTTCTCCAAAGGCGGCGGGGTGTTAATTTTGAATTTTTCTGCACTTTGTATGACAAATATTCTGTTTCTTGCCATGAAATATTATACTTCTTTGCCTCCACCTCATGAAGCTCATTTTAATTATCGGGCTGTTATTTTGTAATCGCTTTATATTTTATGTTTGTATAAAGCCAAATATCATTGATCGGTGTTTTTAAAACCTACCCACGCATGGTTGCGTTGGTGGGGGCGTTCTCCTCTGGTATATCCGATTCGAACCCCCAAGGTATACTTCATGATTTAAGGGGGGGCCCGGCAGTAGGTTGCTGGGCCAATCTCATTTGAAGTATAGTCAGTGCTGTGCTCCCATAATGTGAGCTAGGCTGGATTCTCAACATCAAAAAATAAATAATTGGTGTTTTTGTATGTTTTAATTATCGATTTATCTTTCTCCTGGTGAATTTTGCTTATCAATCTATCTTACAAATTTTGTTACTTATTTCTAGGAATTTAAAAAAAAAAAAAGCACTTAATGAGATTATGTTTGTTTGAAAACCATCGCTAACAATAACTTAAAAGTTCTATTTATTGAATTAGGTAAGGAAGAGATTAGTCTGTTCATTAAATAGAAAAAGTAATTGATGGCAATGAGGATATTACCAATTATATTTCTAAACATGCCAATAATTATCACAATTTCTATGTGCAGTAAAACATTAATAGTGATCAGTAATCAATTTTCAGTAATTATCAAACAACTTTATTTCTGTTTTCAACACTTAAAATTCCGAGTTTAGATTTTCTATATTTATTTTCAATTTTATCAAGAGAGAAAAGATGTTATTGTGGTAAATACTCGCTCAACTCCATTACTCTCGCAGCCACCTCATTAATCACACTCACTTTCCTCACTGCCTTCCCTTTCTCTCGATCACCACCGCCACTTTAGTTCTTTGGGAAAAACATGAGCAATGTGGAATTCAATTCTAAAATTTATACCAGGTACAATCAAATCGTAAAACTTGTCATATTGATATAATCGAGTTATTACATTAATTTCGTAAACTTAGGTAACAAAACATGCTAACGTGAACCTTTTTATTATTTTTTTATCTTGCGTGACGATAACATGACTAAAACAATGTCATTTTGATCCATATATAATTATGATTTGAAATTAGACGACAAGGGTTATCACCATTGTCAGGAAGGGCCCCCTCGCCTACATTTGGTGAGAGGTGGGGGCCCACGACCCTCATTGGCCATCCTCCACCCTCATCAATCATGTCCAGTGATTGAGTGGAGCTCAAGCTCTTGTCGATTCATTTCAAAGCCCCCTCTTTAAAAAAAAGTGTCTTTCTAATTTAATTTAAATAAAATTCATATTAAAATCAAATTTGAATTAAAACGATGTCATTTTAACTCTATAGTTTATGTTTGAAGTATGTCATCACCAAGTAGGAAAGATAAAGTATTAAAAAAAAAAGACCACGGGAGTTAATAAAATGACCTAAATTTTAGGATTCATTTATACTTTTGTGACAAATTTATAACTTTCAGTACACTTGTTCCTAATTTTTTCTTTTAATTTTGTTAAACTGATAGGCGGGTTCTTATTCCAAGTCTATTTCTTAATTACTACTATTTTAAGTTTCGTGATAAAATCATCGGGATAAATAGAACGACTAGGTATTTTTATAATAATTAAGCTTCGAACCGAGGGATCTCAAAGATCCTAGGAGTAAACCTTGCAAGCCTGCCACCAACTACAATTAAACTTAGCAGCATGGACAAAATACCGGAGAATGACTAGATTTTATCAATGAATGGGTTGTGTTAATTCAGACGAAGCGTGGTAAAATTTTTGGAAAATTTGTCCAGATTTTATTTTAATATATTTTATGATTTTCAATTCAATCTTAAACTTTTTGATTTAATCAATTTTCATTTTAAACTTTTTCACAAATTTTAATTGTAATCATCCTGTCAAAGTTTTACTGAAAATCACTAATATGGCTGCCGACTATTTTACGTAGCACAATCATCACTAACATGAACGATCTTTACAAATTTTCATATATCCTCTAATTTTTTTTTTCTATTTTAATTTGTCTTGTCTTTTTTTTTTTTTTTATTCCACCATTTATCTTCCCAAAGGGGCCAACACTAATCGCTGGCACTTGGCGATGGTTGACGACCCTTGCTCACCATTAAGTGAGGCCTACACCCATCGTTGGTCGTGTCTCTCTACAATCTTTTGGAATTCGATCAGCGATCGCTTGTGCTCCACGACCTTCTTCCACGTGTCTAGTTTTGAGGCCCCTCCTCCAAACCCTAACACTCTAATCAATTTGACTATGATATCTAGTAATGATGCTCTGTACACTTTGCTCTAGTAAGTGCAATATTGAGGATCGGCGGCGACGTGAGACGGCAATTGGCAAAGAGCCATCCCATTTTGCTTAGATTGTTGAAGTTGACATTGTGGTCGGTAAGCGCTTTATGACCCTCATCCAAACCATTGACGAGAGGCTTGGCTCTCGCTTGGGGCCAATGACCCTAGTCGACCTTTGTCCAAGCCTTGGCAACCCACACATAGGGACAATGAATCGGAAAGTACAGGAAAAAAAAAGTAAAAGTAAATGAAAAAAATCAGAATTCATTTTTAAAATGGTTAATACCCTGAAAAACCTCAAACTGGTACACCCGTGACAAATTTACCAAAAACTATTTTTTTGATCATTAAAAACCCCAAACTAGTATACTTGTGACAAGTTTACTCCGACTGACCATAAAAAACCATAAACTGATACATTTATGACAAATTTACCATAAATTAATTTATTCGACCGCAAAAAACCCCAAACTGATAAATTTATGACAAATATACCCTTTCGCTAAATTAAATTAATATCACAAAAAAATCACAAAAATTGTAAACTGTGACAAACAATGCGTAAAATCCCAAATCGGTATACCAGTCAATTGTTACGTGTTATTTAATTTAATAATTTGATAATAAAATTTAACAAAAACTAACAGATGGTAAATTTGTCACAAGTGTACCAGTTTGGGGTAAATTTGTCAAATGTATACCAATTTGGGGTTTTTGGTGATAAAAAAATAGTTTGGGGTAAATTTGTCACATGTATACCAGTTTGGGGTTTTTCAGAGTATTAACCCTTTTTAAAAATTGCAAAAATTATCCACTCCTACCTTATTCGTAATATGTAGGAGGTTGTCATTTGGCCGAAAGGATTGCATTGGCAAATCGAAAGATCTAGGACTATATTAATCAAATAAAAAATTACTATTTTATGGTTTGGTGAAAATAAATAATTGAAATAAATTGAGTTACCACAAAAATCTCCAAACTATGCTCACCATAACATAAATATCATGAATTCTTTTTGGTATTACTAGAAACTTTAAATTTGTCCAAATACCTTAGAATTTTTTTCGTGTCATTAAAAATTTAGAACTTATATTAGTGTAATAAATATATCTTAAATAGAACTCAAATATAGTACATATATGCTGTACATGTATAAGTTTGGGTTTATTTGGGACACAAAAAATGTGAGAATATATGTATCACGGTGGGCAAATTAAGGATTTTTGGTGAGACAACAAAGTTTAAGGTGTTGTAGGGAGTATAATTTGGAGTTTTTTGTGGTATTTGTCCAACTAAATTGAGAAAAAAAAAGAGTTCGCTTGGAAAAAATAATGTCATTTAAAAAATGTGGTTTTTTTTGTTATTAATCTATTATGGTTCTAATTGTTCTTCGGCCTAATTTATATACATACATATAAAAATTGAGAGAGAGAGAAAAAAGGGAAAAAAGCAAAAAAAATTAAGCTCATTTGCTTGCGCCCGTGCTTACGTGGGCCGAACCGTTCCCATTAGTGGATAACGCCACGCCAGATCCTTCCAAAAAGGCGCACCGACCGCGCCGCATCGACGGCACACGGCGGCGGGCGCACCCGATTACCCTGCGCCGCCTCCGCACCGGAACACCCCTTCCCCACGCACCGGCCCGCGGCTCCTCTCCCTTTTCCCGAAAACTATAAATACCTCCCATTTTCCCCCAATTTCGTGCCCTAGAAAACCATCCCTCCCTCGCTCCCGTCGTCTCTTTCCCCCCCTTCGCCGCAAAAGAGGATGCACCCCCGTCGCCGCCCAACCTCCGCCGCCGCCTTGCCGTCGCCGCTCTCCCGCCGGATTCCCCGCTCGCCGATGCTCCCGTCGCCGTCCGTCCTGTGACCGGGCTGAGCCGAGCCGAGCCTCCTCCGCTGGTCGGATCGCCGTGTGGATCTATGGTGCTAGGGTTTCCGGAGGGCGGTGATGGACGCGGTGGAGCTGCCTTATCCGGTTGACGTTGCGGCGGGTGCGGTGTCTAAGCTCATGGGGTCGGATGGGTTCGTCGGTAGAGCAGGCGTTGGCGGGGGCGTTGTGGCGGTGAAGAAGGTCGAGCCTCGCGGCGGGGGCGATTTGGACCGCATGGTCGGGATCCCTGCGACCAGGCCGTGCGGCGCGGTCGCCGACAAGAAAGGTGAGTGTCTCTTTTCGGGGCTCGGTTTCTTTCGGTAGAGCGGTTTTGATCCCGCGAATTGTTTCGTATGATTAGGTTCGAGATTGTGTAGCTGGAGAGAGGGGTTGGAGTAGTCTAGAGAGTTTCGAAGCTAGAGGCATGGGTTACTTTCTTTTCGTATTTGGTTTTGTCAGTTATGTGCAAAAATTTGGGATTCATGCGGTTTGATATCCTCGTTTGTGCTTTCTTGGGGGAGATTGGATGAGTTTTCAGTCTATGTGAAGGCAAAAGGGCGGTTCTGCCTGGAGTTCATGGACCTTAGATTACTTAAGGCGCTTTACTAACTGATGCTAGTATGAGAAGTTTGCTCACTGGTGGCTATTCTAACTGTAAAGAGATTAGTGCTGGTGGAAAAGATCCTTATGTTGAGTGATTTGACTTTCTGCTGGACCACTTGCCTTTGGTCATAGTCATTTCCATCCCCAGGGGGGATCTTTTCCTTTCCTCGCTGGTAATTAGACTGGGTATTATTCCTTTACGAAAAATGGAGATTTCAGCTTTTTGTGGTCTCTTATTGTCATCTTTCTGGTTGGTAATTGTAAGTCTGGCCTTCATTATCATTTGAATGGTCTGAGTGAGAAATACAGAGCAAATATACCTCGAACTTTTTCTGTGAAATTGAGTTGCTTCCCCTTATTGGTTCTCATTGAAGGGTTATCTTGTTCTATCATTATCTTTGCAGATGTGGCAACTCCTGCAAATGCTTTGGACATGCCTTCCCAGCATAGAAGTACAGAAGCTGAAAATCATAGGCATAATCATCTACTGCCAGATTTGCATAGTAAAGATGTATCTCAAGATCGTCCCAGGACTGATGTGAATTTTGTTCGTAGCCCTGGTTCTGAAGATGGTCGATTGCCTTGGAAAGCAGGGAAAGTTCCAAGGAGCAATAATACATGCTCCAAGAGAGCACGGAGCACTCAAGTGGAAGATGCTTCAGCAATTACTTTAGCTGATGAAGTTAAGGGACTGACAGACAAATCCTTGACAAGAAATGGCTCTTTAGGTAATTGTTGATAATTTCAAAAGTCTAAAGTACAAGTATGAGTTGCAATTAACACATATATATATGCTCCAATAAGTTGACTTTTAACTTGTAGCAACTGGAATGTCTCAATATAGTTGTACTTTTGCTGTCTAAATTGAAACTTCTGTCGGTCATGATTTAATCCAGTCTTTTCAGCTGCTAATGCTCTATTCAATGGCTAAGACTTCAGCTTCCAATAGTATATAGATGTCAGAAGGTTGACTTTATCAATAATATGGGTGTATGTCTGATGCAATTTGAAAGTGTTGGCTGTGAGCATTTAACTTAGATTCCCTTGGCGTAGGTATTCACGAGGCGTTTTTTATTGTTGATTAAAGGATTTCTTCTTTCAATAAATCATACTCTCTGGATGGTCTGAATATGAATTTTTACCTTATTTTTACAGCCTTCTAGCTATATGCTAGTTCATTATTTTAGCAGGAGATGCATATCCCACACCTTGAGTTCAAGTCAAAGGAAACCATATTTTCCACGAAATCAGAGAATTTCTTTCTGTTTTAGGTTCTGCCATTTCCTTTTATTTGAGTGTTTTCTATTAGCATATAGCATCGTCATGGAATCTGTCATGCCTGGAAGGTTGTTTGAGTAACGGTTTAGTATGACCTTATTGAAGGTTTGTGCTGTCATTGCTCTGATAGTTAGTACAAGTCTATATTTTTTGGTTTCGAGCTAGTGTTGATTATATTTCAACTTTTTTGTGCTGTTGCACCACCCCTCAGAGAAAAATCATTCGGGGAAATCGAGGACTATTGGCAATAAACGGGGTGATAGAAGAAATGGCAAAGCCCCTGTGAAGAATAGATATGATGCTTTCATGATGAGGCCTTGTTCTTCAAGTTCCACGGGCTCTCCGGGAGGAAGCAATTTTCTAGGTACAGCTATTCTACATTTTAACGTAATTTTACCCATTTCGAAATCTTTAGATTGATTTTCAGTTTCTTTTCTTGTGTTAATGTTGAGGAAAAATGCACATTTTTGTTTAGAGAGAACTTTTCTAAAGATGTCATGTTTGACGTGAAGTGACATGAATGCTCTATGATAAAATTATCTTGTCAGTGGCAATGTTCTATGACTATATAATGCAAAATGCTGACAGAAAAAGATTTCTATTTCTGGACCATAAAATAACTCTGCATCCGAGTGTGTGAACATGCTGCAACTTCGGGCGTTTACTTGGACTCAGCTCCATGATACGCTCAATGGCTCATGCAATTTCTGGTGCTTTGTTTCTGATATTGCAGATCAATGGTAGAGCAAGGCTTAATCATTTTAAGTTTAGAAATGTTCCTATGCAAAAACTGAATATACTGGCACTGTGAGGTGCAAAGCATTTATCAAGATTTTGGAGAATAGGAGCGAGATTACTATATTGCCAACAGCTGAAGCATTTTAATTGACTCTTATTTTCTTATAGTATTGTTGATAACTTTATCATTGTCTGCAAGCCTGCTTAAGCGTGAAACCCGACTCTTGGCTTCCACTGCAAGAAGAGAGTGGAAGCAGAGAACAGAGTAATGAGCAATTGCATGTTCATAGGCATGGCAGTTTCAGACATAGGTGCTTGATTGTTTTTTTGAATCTTTATAGTTGTTAATAGTTTAAAATAAAGCATGCCAACTCTGGTTGTGGAACTGTTCCGTATGTTGGTACTGTCATTGTAAAAGGTGTTGCTCTGGATATGAGCTTGTTAAGAAGATATGATGTGTTCCCCAAAATCAGATATTGTGAATTAAGGGTTTTTTTCAATTGCCAGAAAGAGGTAGATAAAACTGGTTGTTGTACTTTATTGGAAATGAATATCTACTATGATAACCTTGTCCATTCTATGGATCAACCAGTATCCATGCACACAACATAGTTTTTACCTTTCAGGTGTGACTACTCTGAAGTCACAGATGCACAGGATGTATTGACTGAATTTATAAGCATCTTTGCTGTTTATAGGAGTTATATCTCAGCTGTTTCCTTTGGAAAGCAAATATCATCATCTACTATCACAGAGTCTATTTATTTTATCCTTTATGAATAGCTTTTTTTGCTAATATTACTGATTTAGGTCTGATATTCCCAAATCCTATCACTTGGGCCATGGTGAATGCTTCTTCTTTCTCCCTCTAAAGAATTTCAGATGCTTCAAAGATCTTTAAGGGTCTAAATCCTTAAGGACTCTTAATCTGCATCTCCTTAATCATATATCCTAATACTACAGCAGAATGCATTGTTTTGCTAAGTTTTTCAGTTGGCTGGCTTCTCTCGACTGAGGTGTTTTGGGTAAAAGCATTCTTCTGCAGTTCTAATGTGGTTTCATTCCTTGCGGACTCTAAAACTGCATGTCCTTCACTATTGATCCTAATTCTATTGGAGAAAACCTGGATTATCTAAAATTTTCACGTGGCTGGCTTTTCTCTGTGGCTAGTTCTTTGAATATTGCGCTACTTGATGTTTGGGCAGGAGCACTCTGAAATAGTTCTCACATGATGTACGGTGATAGGATTGATGTGTTCTCATTTTTGGTTATTATAATTCCCTTTTGTACAAAATTGAAAACCAGAAATAATTAAACAGTAGAGTGATTCAACATCAAAAGGAAAAAAGGAGTGAAAGAAGCTATGGATGAGCTATTCCTCCTGTCTACCATGCTGCGGTTTGGCTTTTCAAGTGGCATATAATAAGTGTTAGCATTATCGTGGCACAAAATAGTAGCTTGGTTTGCTGTTCACCTGTCGTTTGTTTTATGTTGGTTCTGTCACTTACAGGGTCTGAAACGTGATGTTTTAAGAGGTAATAAATTGATTTAATGTGGACATCCTATTAATGACAGGGTTCTATGGTCTGAAGTCAGATAATCGTGACATTACAAAGCTTGTGGATGACCTGTCATTGATCGACATCCTTGGGGGTACATGCAAATGCCCTAGTTTAGGCAAAGACAAAGGGAAGAAATCAGCTAATGCGGATGATAAATTAACTCAATCAGTTAGAAAAGCGTGCTCTGTGCTTGAGCCCCTGAGGCGAGGCCAATCCCAAAATCTTGCTGAGATGGACATTTGCGAAGACAAGAAAATATCCTCTGTGTTAAGCTCCGTGTCCCTTGCAGAAAGTGGTGCCGAGGGTGATTACAGGGACATGTACTCAGTTGACCCCTCTTCATCCAATGAGGTAAGTTTGGAGGAGTATTTATAAGAAAAATAAGATTTTTCAAGCTTTCATTTTGAATTTTCTCAGGGAGAGTGCACATGGTTGGGCCAATCTTTGATCTCTATGCATGTGGACTTTTGCATAAGTAACTTGACCACTGATTGTTCATGCTTTTGATATTGATCACATAAGTCTAGCTATAAAACTGGTGGCATATATCTGCTCGAACAAACATAAGTAGCCTGATGTGTGATGGATCTGCTGTCCTTTGGACATCTTATAATTTGGGTTGATACGGTGGGAGCTGACCAGTTACCTATTTTTTTGTTCTAATTCTGTTCATAACAACCAGGGCCCCTGTGGGAAGCCAGAGACCTCTGTGGATCCTCTTGATTTGCCACTTTATAGTCCAAAAGACCTATGGAAGAAATTGTCACTTCCTCCACCTAAAGATTTGGACTCCTTGCTCCTGGATGCTGCAAAACCTGCTTTATCTTCAAAGAGCATGTCTGATCTACGTTCAGGCAAGCAAATAGTTCGCCGAGGTTGCTTGCCGCCTTTTGCATGGTCACATGCCTTTACTGGACATTCTCGGAATAATTCTGATGCCGCTAAATTGTCCATTAGTAGGAGTACTTGCCAGGGCAGATGGGTAAGGGTAGCGAGTCCTGTGATTTTGGCTGCAAATTCAGCTGATTGTTACACAGACTTGGACTCTATCACCTATAACGAGGGCCTGGTTCCCTCTGTAAAAAGAAAAGCAGGGGTTTTGGGAAGTAAAATTGCTTCTCAAAAATGTGTTGGCATTCCACAATGGGACTGGTCGTCATCTTCTTCTGCAACTTGCTCTTTTCCCTCCAACCCAACTCTGGGTAAGACATTCTGGCATCGTTCAGATTCTATGGATTTTATATGTTTGTCCTTTTGCTCCTTCTAACAGCCTTTGTTTGGTTAAATGGAGCAGCACCATGTGGAGTTGAGACGGAGAATGAGACTCATGGTACGATTCAGTTACCAATTGCATTATTAAGGAAATCCAGCATCTTCTTCTTGGTTTGTTTGCTAACATGTGGTTTTATGTATCTGGGGATGACAGGTCTAGAATAAGAATATTGTAACTGATATGCACGAACCATGTCGTATATTGCAGGATAATATGTTAAACATAGAATTTCTATATATTAAGTAGGCACTAAAGAATTATAACTTCAATGCAATATTTGGATGTTAGATGGTCACTTATGATTATCTGACTCTAGACAGGCTATGTTGCCTTTTTGTTATCTGGGGATGACAGGTCTAGAATAAGAATATTGTAACTGATATACACGAATTATGTCATATATTGCAGGATAACATGTTAAACATAGAACTTCTATATTTTAAGTAGGCACTGAAGAATTATACCCTCAATGCAATATTTTGATGTTAGAAGGCTATGTTGACTTTTTTGTTAATAAAAGAGGAAGACAGTGAATTAACCAATATATGCCATCTCTTGGGGTGATGGGTGGAACTAAAACATCTAGAAACCGTTGCCAGAATTTTGTATAATGCATAACTTGACCCTGTAAGCAATAGAATGATTGAGTTATGTTGATTTCATTGACCACTCTCTCATTAATAGCGGGACCTCATTTAACCAGAGTAGTGGACCACCATTACCAGTTGGAAAATTATTCTATAAATCAAGAAACTCCTTTGCAAGCCAAGCAAAAATGAGAAGAAAAGAAGAAAAAGAAAACTGCCGTTTTGTTAACATGGAGTCTTAAGCACATTTTCAAAGTTTGGAATTGAAGAGATCTCAAGGCTTTGACTTCTGAAAATTTTAATGCCAGAGGGTCTAATTCATCTGTGCAGCTCCTTGAGGTTGTTTTGTTTTCCCTAGTGTTATGTGGCATGTGATGAGGATTGCGTGCTTGTTCATATCTTCAAGGACTCCTCATAGAGAGCAGTGTTTAGAGTTGTCTAATAGACATTCACTGATGTCGTTCACCTTTATTAGATGTTATTTTCCTGGATTTATTCCTGAAATTTGTTTCCATTGCACGACAGAGAGCCGGTGCCCAAGTCTTTTAGCTGCTGCACAAACCTTGTGTGGTATCAAAGAAGCTGGGAGGTCTTCACTGAACTGGTCAAGAAAGCCTCTACAGAAGGCACTCAAGCCTCGGAAGTTGAAGTCGAGCAAAAATTGTGAGGACCTTGTGACACCAAAATCAGAGACCAAAGATGTCACCAATAATTTGGACCAAATACTATCATCGAAGAAGCCTAAGCTCTCCAACATGGACATCTGCTTTACTAAACCTCCAATGAGTTGGTCTACCCCCAGATCGAGCAGATCATCACCAAGCAGATCAGTCAGGGACTTTGTTGCTGAAACTAGACATTCCGTGAGTAGCATCTCAAAGCAATCGAGCATGTTGCCACCAGCAGCGCGGGTTTTTGATAAGGCTTACGACAGCCATCAGAAGCCCAAAACCTCCATGCCGTTGCATTGGAGCAGAGGCAGGGATGGTCTACACTGACGCCCTCTACACTCCCATAAGGTCCAATTTGAACTGTATTTACTGTTTCAAGATTGGGGGGAACGGACAGATTTTGTACATAATGTATTGTCGAAACTGGGAAACAGTCGAAACTGAAGATGCGCCCCCTCTAGAATGCGGAAGCGGGTAATGTTGTAACTTGTAACAATTATTAGGTTTCGCGAAACAAGTTTAGCATACTGAGAGGAATTGTTTGCCGCCCTATGTAAAGCATTTCAAGCGGCAGTTGTATTCTCACTCTTCTCTACCCCCCGGCTCCTCTGTGACAGATTGCTGCTTCAATTTCTACTTCGACGGCGCTAATTTGCAATCGCTTTTATTCGTTACTGTAAAGTGTAAACGACGCTGATTCAAGGAACGCCACATGATAAGAATACAGACAGAGCATCACGTCGGCTAAATTTGGTCGAATCTTGCGATGCGTAGACCAGCGAATCCTAGGAGAAAAGTCACATGCGTGTCAAATCAGAAGAAAAGATGCTCTTTCTGCTCTGCTCCTCCAATTCATTCTTTTAGAAGAGTTTTCGGCCTCTCTCTCGCATCAACACCAGATCCAGAGTTTCACAGGGAGTTCGAACGAATCTTTGGAATGTGGTCATCAGAAGAATGAAATCTTTAAATATTATGTTTTGGGAACAGTAAACAACAAGGGGATGTAGCTCAGATGGTAGAGCGCTCGCTTAGCATGCGAGAGGTACGGGGATCGATACCCCGCATCTCCATTTTTCCTCCGTTTTCCATAATCTCTCCTCTCTTTTTTGCTGCTGCTGCTTCTTCCTCTTCTACTCTCATTTTTTAGGACAATCGACTTGATTTTTGATCCCACAACTGCCAGAACAAGAGAGCCATTTGCGACTTCTCTTGCCCTTCGTTCTCTCATTCTTCATCCCTAGGAAAACATTTGATCCAGCAGCAGAACCAGAGCCATGGCGAAACTGCAGTCGAACCCCGGCATCACCACCAGCACAAACACCTCCGTCCCGAACGACCCCCCGCCGAGGCTGGCCTCCTTCCTCTTGATCTCCGCCACCACGTCCCGCGACGATGCCTCGAGCACTTTACACGACCGGTTCGCATATGACCCCTCGATCACATACTCCCGCGCCTTGTCCGGCGTGGCGCGGCACACGTACGCTATCGCACCGGAAGCGGCGCGTAGGACGCCGACCCGCCTCCTCACGCAGCAGATGGGCTTCTTTCTCGATCGTTTGCCGGATTTGTAAGAGGGCCCATCGTCGTCGCCGGCCTCGCCTTCGTAGACCAGCCAGTCGTCCAGCCTCGCAAGGAGTTTCTGCATTTCATGTCGCAAGAGAAGATGAATGAGTCGTCTACGCACTTGCTATCGTGGCGAACGTCATCAGCATGCGCAGAAAACCATGTCCCCTACGCTACCCTACCTCGAGACGGCGCAGTGTGAGGACGGATTTGCCGGCGCGGTCCATGAGGACGACCTCCCGCGGGCGCCCGCCGTAGCTGTCGACTCGGTAGACTATATCCCCGCGCGAGTCGATTACCGTGAAACCATTGCAGTCGGTCAGGAGCGACTTCCTCCACACCGTGAAGGAAACGCAGGCCTCTCGCCCATCGTTTTCGCGGCGGGGCTCCCCGATCCGGCGTCGATCCTCGTTCGGGATTGTCTTGAACGAGGACGCGAGGCGGTTGTATTCATCCTCGACCTGCTGCTCTTCGTGGACGGTTCTCGATAGATGTTTCAGGAACAGGAACATCTTCTTTGTCGGGTGCGTCTCCGTGTTGGAAAGCTCAAGCTGGGATGAGGAGTTCCGGTTTGAGGTTTACTTATAATGAGGTTTATAAGCGGACGGAACGTTTGGGGTTCGGGCCACGGGCCACGGGCCATTGATAGATGATACAGCATATCTATAATAATTTTGGCCCGTTTCAATGAAAAGTGTCTCAATCGACGAAATATTTTTTACCGAAATTGGTTCTTCGATTTTCATTAAAAGGCGACAAGTTCTGTGACGATTTTGAATAAGAGCCTTAGTGATATAGAAGGAACAGATGTTCTTCGTCGGAATTTAATCAAGGGAAAAGTACAAAATGCTTTGCTGGAATTTAGTCGAGGCAAAGTGCAATGAGAAAGATATAATGTCGAATTTTAATCGATAGTGAAGATATGAAAACTATAATTAAGATATATGTGGGAATATAATTGATGATGAGAAATGTGGAAATATGGCTGAGAAACGAGAGTGGATAGGTATTTAAATTGCAGAAAAGTAAATACAAATATAAATGTACGAAGACATTGAATTTTTTGATTGATTGATATATAGATCTTTACATGAATCACTTTGGGTGTTTGAAACATAACATTCTTGATAACCGCTTATTATTTAAATCTTTCGGCGTAACTTCCTTGCTAAGATCTTTGGCTTCATAACTCCCTTATGAAATTTGACAAAAAGAAAAAGAAAAAAACCTCCTTTATGAATAGTTATTACTTGAAGAGACATGCTCACGTAACTGTCTTTAATCAATTATTAGAATAATAATCTTATTTGAACTAAAAAGAAATAACAAATAATTCGAAATTATTATGGGGTTTATCTCTTCAAGAATTTGTTAGGGCTAAAGGAGGGTGAATACGTAACAATGCGGAAATTAAGATTATATTGCGATAGGACAATATTTGGTGATAAATTGTGCAGTGCTCAAATCTTACTAGTGTGCAACAATCTATAACAAAATATAGTGGTTCGACGTTGACAAGTTTAAGTCTACTTTTCCATGTCAATAGCCTATCGACTAGATTTCACTATGATAAATCAATAAGAAGTTATAAGGACTGAATATTCACTACTCAAACTTGTATGAAAGATTATTTAATCTCACACCCACAACCTCTAAAAGATTACAATGTATGGCTCACAAAAGATGAATGTGTTGTGGATACGACTTTGTTGAACTTTGGAATTCAAAACTTTGGTTCTCTTGATATCCTTCAGCATTATAACTTCCTTTAATATTCCTCATTGTCTAAGGTGACTGTCGGACTCAAGCTTTAAGAATCATTCATCCAATCAACCTATCGGACTTGAATGTTGATTAAAATTTGATTGCTTTTGGATTGACAAAAATAAAGTTCCTCAAAAGATTTGTTGCCCATATAGCAGATAAGGTTTCCATAAGTCTATCCTTCCTTTGGAAAACATTTCGTCTTCAATTGATTGTTCTGTTGATAAATTAAGATGTTCTAAATAAGTAAGATTGTATTCAATATTTTCCATTCAAACAATCAATACACATAAAGCAAGGAATCTGCGCCAATCTTCTAGCCATCAGCACAATGATTCAAAGTCGCATCAATATCCTTGTTCCGTTGAGATTGAATATTAATGATAAGATCTTTGCTACGTCCTTAAATTTGATGAGTAATATCTAATTCAGAGTTTCCACTTGGAAAAATTTATCGTTAGAATCAAAGACAATTAAGAAAAGTTTTCTCAATCTTCAAAATTAATTAGAGAATTTTCTTCAACAGAATTTACAATACACAACTCTAACAGTAACTTAAAGACTATTATACTAGCAAAACCCTTACTTGAATCTTCAAAAGTAACATTCTTACCGCAATTTTAGACTTCATAAGTCCACCTAATCCTTATTTGAAGCAATTTCCAATTGTCTTCAATACTTATCTTGAATATTAATCAAGTGGTTAAACCATTATCGATAGCCATACTCGATCACCCATATTCATATTTATCAAATAATCGTTAACCAATTGTCATTGCGTAATAACACTTGGTCATCGATATAGCTACTACTTGCCAACATTGGAGACAATCGTCAACCAATCACCACCGCATATCAACAGCAACACTTGGCCATCAATACAACTATTACTCACCAACATTAGAGTCAATTGTCACGGTCTAAGGAAGTGACACGATTTAGAGGATTTTTATACGATACCGTGACCGATCCATAATTGAGCGACCCTTGACTATCTCCCGAGTCTTAGGGTTTTCTTGAGTATTCAAGACTAATCTTGGGAGCGGACGATATGCTAACTGTATATTGTTATTATATATGCATGTAGTAGGGTAGATGGGGAGACGTAATCTTCATAGTCGGATCAAGAAGGGATCTACGCTTACAGTTAACCTTGTACTTGTATATATAAGGGTCTCATTCCCTCATTTATATGCATCTCACAAGTGAAATACAATCTAGAGCTTCTTTCTCTAGAGTTTCTCTTTAAGATCTTTGTGAGTGTGAGCGAGTGATGCACACTAGATTGATCGATCCGTGATGCAAGTGTCAACTAGTCACCACCAATCGTCATTGCATAATAACAATTGGTTATCGATATAGCCGCTACTCGCCAACATTGGAGTCCATTGTCAACCAATCGCCACCGCATATCGATAGCGACACTTGGTCATCGGTATCCAGAAATCGATCATCATTTTTCTTATCGATGTTCCTATCCATAATCGACCAAATTGTCGATTATAGTCAAAAGCTGGTCAATTTTTTTTATGTAAACACAACCTTTGTGAATCACACAAAACGTTGAATCAACTGAAGTCGTCAATGTTAAAAGATTCGAGACATAGCATGACCTAGTTCCCTAATTTTCCCATCCACGGATTAAGACATTATTGCATGAGGGACCTCTCCTGATGATCTCAAACCTAAGTTTCCCTGTATCGAGCGATTCACCTCATGCACCAATGCTCCCCGCCCCTATGCCTAACCAGTTGGTTCGAATGGGGTCGAGAGCTATCATTAACTAACAATTTGCTACAATAATTTTGCTCAATATATTTTATAATCCACATGGAATTAGCCTCCCTCGGCACGACACGTGTACGATCGCCTATAAGATTCCATTTCGCTTTAGCATAATACTTATTTTGTTTGGAGCTCTTTGATGAGAGTTAGGCAAAGTGGTTTTTTATATTTCTATGTGGTGGCAAGAAAGAGACAGGAGAAAGGGGGTGGTGGTCCACAAGAAGATCTGGGAGGGTGGAATCCACGAGAATTGCTGGTGGTTGTTACCGCCCAGGGGGTTTTTTTATTCTTCTCTTTTGTGCTGAAGCTTTTGCCCTAATGAGGTCAAAAGTTGGACGTGGAGATATTTTCTTCGAAACGAAGAGTTACTACAAGCATGCATGTCACAGGCAGAGAGAGGGAGGGACACACGAGGCTGCAATGCATTCGTCAGTCCGAAGTTCATAGCACAAAAAGTTGGAAAAAGGGAGGGAAGGACACATGAGGCTGCAATGCATTCGTTAGTCCAAAAGTTCATAGCACAAAAAGTTGGAAAAACCAATTGGAAAATGGAGGCCTCTCACTGAATTCCTATGTGGAGAAAATTCATAGGGCTTGAATTTCTAATCTTCTTGATTGGCCATGTTCTAGAATTTGGATGACCTCGGTATAAATATCAGTAGGGTAAAAACTTTTTCCCACCTCGGGTTGTACGAGTCAACCCTGATAGTGAGAGTATTTTGACTCGTAAGTTACAATGTTCTAAAGTTTGGACTACCTTTTTCTTGTTAAAGTATGAACATTAGCAGATAATTAATTTCTCCGTTCTCCATCACGAGTTACCATGTTTTAGAATTTGGATGATCTTCTCCACACCGAAGTATAAACGTCAGTATGAATTAACTCAAGAATTGAGGTTGTTTTGACTAGTGAGTTACGATCTATGCTATAGAATGCTTGACTTTTCTTTATTAGAAAAGGGATTAGATGTCTGCATCAAATGCTGCAACACCAAATAGGCTCTCATTGTTGTTTCTAAAGTTTGGGTAAGCTCCATTGACATTAAGGAATTTATCAAAAAAATATTGTCCGAAAGTACTTATATTAAGTGATTAATGGACGTAATGAAAACTACTATATTTAGCGTTCTTATTGAAAATTCGTCGTCATTAGTATTTTGAAAATCGAAACTTACTTTTCTTATTGACAGGTGTCTCCAAATGATATTCGCTAACAATATTTTATGATTATATATAGTGACCTCCTTTGGATTAAAGAAAAGAGGAGAAGAGGTCAATTATAAAAACCTCTCTCTCTCTCTTCTTTTCATATAACAAAAAAATGTAATATTCAATATGTTCTTTTGAACTTTTTGGGCTCCGATCCTTTTCAAACTCAAATCTTGACACTTTTAGGAAGGCTAGATACACTGATGATGCATGCATATAATCAAGGCAACATCACCACAACACGGACTCACATTGGCTCCTATTGCTCCTCTTTAAGCTAGTGGAAATTTCTTTTTCAATAGGGTGTGCATTGGTCCCAGTTACAGTTACAGGTGAGCAGTTCTAGATTTCGTACATGATCTACCTCGAACTTACTCATAGGAATATGTTCCTCATTTTTTGAAACATAGAACCTACATACCCTAGAACCTAGAATCTACTTTGTCATAAGTTTCAAGTTTGATTCGAGGGTTTACCTAGATTCCATTTATATTATTAATTGAATGATTATAGTAAATTATAATCTTTAATGACCACTATCTGCTGCTACAATTTATTGACCATAACTTATAATTAGACACACAAAACACTTATCATCGAATGGTATGGAATATCACATGATTGCGCAAATACATAGATTAAGAAAGACATTAGAACTTGTTCCAAGTTCCTTCAATTTAGAATCTAGAACATACCATTCAAAATAAGTTTCTACCCTATATACCTTGGAACTTGGAATTGTATAGGTTTCCACTAGTCCGATTCTTAGGTTCCGGATTCGACCCTTGAATCATGCTCACCCCTAGTCTCGGTTCAAATCGAAAGCCGAACAAAATCGGACCCGTATAGACTGATTTTGAGTGTTTCCTAATTCCACATAATGAGCCAAATTGCCAAACTGAACAAGATTTCTTAGATTTTTTTTTTATGATTTTTTTTTTATTCTAAAGCAAACCCTAATTAATAAATTATTTTTTTCTTTTAATGTTGGGAAACTCCCACTTGTAGGGAATAGAAGAAATAAAAAAAAAAAGAAGAAGAATAAATCACCAATTCTAGTCCAATTCAGTTCCAGAATTGGGTGGATCATTTTCTAGTCCCATGCACTGAAACCAATCTTGTCCGATTCAATTTCAGGTTTCGGGTTAGGAATTGACCTAACACTAAAACCAATCACCTCCTATTATTTAGTCAAGAGAGATAGGTAGAACTCGATAAAGTGGGAGATAGGAGATAGGTAGAACTCAATAAAGTGGTCCCGTATCCTATCCTTAATTTGAATATTAAACTTTTTGTGCAACTTGACTAGAGTCTCCCGTCACTTATGATACGTGATCTAATTAAGTATCATATCAACAATGGTTGTTTTGATTTGTGAGTTACCATGTTCTAGGATTTGGACTACCTTATCCTTGGTGAAATATATATATCAATATGAATTAACTCGTGAATTGAGGTTATTTTGACTCATGAATTACAATTTATGACATAGAATGCTCGACTTTTCTTTATTGGGAAAGTGATTAGATGTATCGCACAATAATAGTCTGCATCAAGTGCTACAACACCAAATAGACTCTTATTGTTGTTTCTAGAGTTTGGGTGAGCTCCATTGACATTAAGGAACTTGTCAAAAAAAGAAGAAGAAGTCTGGAAGTACTCTTGTATTAAGTGATTAATCAAGGGAACATAGTGAAATCTAATATATCTTGTGATCTTATAATTTTTTTTTTTGTCATTATTTTGAAAATTGAAACTTACTTTTCTTATCGATAGGTGTCCGTAGACGATACTCGTTAACAAGATTTATATCATTATTCATAATGACCTCCTTTGGATCAAAGAAAAGAGGAGAGGAGGTTAATTAAAAAAACCGACCTTCCTTTCTCTCAATTATTCAATCCTTTTTTTTTTTTGAAATAACAATATGTAATTTTCAATATGTTCTTTTGAACTTTTTGGGCTTCCGATCCTTTTTCAAATCTTTACACTTTTAGGAAGGCTAGATACACTGATGATGCGTGCATGATCAAGGCGACATAACCAAAACATTGACTCACATTGGCTTCTATCGCTATTTAATCTAGTGGAAGTTCATTTTTTAGAAGGAGTGTGTAACCAAATTGGTTCTACTCGAGAACCGCACTGGACCACTAAAAAAAAGGTCCAAGAACTGGTCCGAAGATAGCTTCCAAATTGTTAGAACTGGTTTTAATAGATTCGGGAATAGGTTCCGAGTGAATGTTCACCTGGGAACCGAATTGGGCCGCCTTATTTTGGAACCAGTTTCAAAACTGGATTTATAAGCTAAAAAACCAAAAACCAAAATCCTTTTCTTTTTCCTCTAAATTCTAACTTCAGCACTTTTTCATCCTTTTCCTTCCTGAAAAGTCCTCGCCAGTCTTTCCTCTTCCCCTAAATTTTTATGGATGAATGGGGAATGGAGTTTTATAATTTATCTTTTATATTACGAGTTTTAACTTTTTATCATTTATAATTGTACATGACTACATATTCATCTTATGGATTGTTGTTTTTGGCGGATTAGGATTTTTTTTTTTAATACTTTGAATCGTTTTGTTACTCATAACTTCATATAATTTTGTTGTAAACAATGAACCAAAAAAGGGACCAAAAAAATAAAATAAAATAGATTCTCAAGTAGACCTTGGACCCGAACTGGAAAAATAGGGTAGGTTCCAGGGTCTAAAAACTTAAGACTGATTAGTAGAAGGTAGGTTCCGGGTTCTAGTTCCGAAACCCACCCACCTTGGAACAAATACCCCTAGTGCATCCTGGCTCAATTTGAAAGCCAAACAAAACCAGATCCAAATAGACCGATTGGTTCCCAATTCCACATAATGAGCCGGATCGCTGGACTGAACATGACTTCTTAAATTTTTTTTCTATTTTTTATTATGAAGCAAACCCTAATTAAAAATTATTTTTTTCTTTTAATGTTGGGGAAATCCCATTTGTAGGGAATAGAAGAAATCAAAAAAAAAAAAAAAAAGAGGGAAAAATCACCAATTTCGGTCCAGTCCGATTCCAGAATCCAGTGGACCTTTTTTTGGTTTCACAAACTAGGAACCGACCATATCCGATTCAATTTCAAGCTTTAGGATAGGAATCGACCCAACACTAAAACAGATGACCTCCTATTATTTAGCCAAATAGGACAGCTAGAACTCGACAAAGTGGTCCGGAATCCTGTCCTTAATTTGAATGTTGAACTTTCTATGCAACTTGACTAGTGTCTCCCGTCACTGATGATACGTGATCTAATTAAGTATTAATTAATCATGGACACGCGGCCTTCTCTCTGACCAGATTAAATCTCCTGTGACGCTGCCATTTTTTTATTTTTTATTTTTTCTGTTGGAATTATTGACGAGACGACGGTGATGATAATGCAAAACCTTTGCAATGGGGCCTTCGCCGCGCGGCACATTTTGCAGATCGCAAAGCATCGGTCTGATCTGCAGCATTGTCAAGGGAGTAGAGTAAATTTACCGTCGCAGGTCGTGTTCGAGCCTTCCGGGACTCCCCTTCGTGATGTTTATATATCACGTAATACAGTGATGAAGATATTTCATTCGTTAAAGAACCTCGTTAAATTTTTGCAAGGAGGCGAGCACAGCTAAATCTGGCAATGGCGACCGGAATGAAGTGTCGATGAAGCCTATAAAAATGACAAAGGGCTTTCGACGACAAATGGGGTCGAGGGCTATTCTCAACTCACGATTTGCTGCAATAATTCCACTCAGCATATCTTATGAATCCCAAGGAATTAGCCTTTCTTGGCGCGACGCGTGTACGGTCTGCCTACAAGATTCCGTCACACTTAAGCATAATATTTATTTCGTTTGGAGCTCTTCGATGAGAGTTAGGCAGAGTGGGTTTTTCTATTTCTATGTGGTGGCAAGAAAGAGACAGGAAAAAGGGAGGGGGGCGGTCAAGAAGATCTGGGGAGAATGGAATCCAAGAGAACTGGTGGTTGTTACCGCCCTGGGGGCTTTCTTTGCTCTTCTTTATGTGCTGAACTTTTTGCCCTAATGAGGTCAAAAAGGTTGAACGTGGAGATATTTCTTCTCTTGCATCTTTTGAAGGCGGCTTTTGTTGCATGGATCGGAACGACGTGTTTCTCCAAGCTTGCATACCGCACGCAGAAAGAGAGAGGTGTACACGAGGCTGCAATGCATTCGTCAGTCCAAACTTCATAGCCTAAAGAGATGGAAAAAAGGGTTTATTAGATAGAGAGATACACGAGGCTGCAATGCATTCGTTAGCTCATGGCACAAAAAGTTGGAAAAAGGATTTACTAGTTGGAAAATTAGAAAATTGAGGCCCTCAATGAATTCTTACATGGAGAAAATTCAGTCTTTTCGATTGGCCATGATCTAGAATTTGGACAACCTTATCATTGTTAAAGTATGAATATCAATAGAGGACAGAATTTCCCTTCTCCATTTATATAAAAAATTAAGGTTGTTTTGATTCGTGAGTTACCATGTTCTAGAATTTGGACGGCCTTACCCTCATTGAAGTATAAAAGTAATTATGAAATAACTCGGGATTAAGGTTATTTTGACTCGTGAGTTATAATTTGTGATATAGAATGCTTGACTTTTCTCTATCGGGAAAGCGATTTGATGTATTGCGCAATAATAGTCTGCATCAAGTACGATGCCACCGAATAGGCTCTTAATGCTGTTTCTAGAATTTGTGAGCTCCATTGACATTAAGGCACTTGTTAAGAAAATGTCCGGAAGCACTTATATTAAGTGATTTATCAAGGAAACGTAATGGAATCTAATATATTTAGTGATCTTATAAAAAGCCTGTCTTCGGTATTTTAAAAATTGAAAATTACTTTTCTTATCGACAGGTGTCTCTAGATTATATTTGTTAACAAGATTTTTATCATTATTTATGATGACCTCCTTTGGAGTAAATATAAGAGGAGAGGAGGTCAATTTTAAAAAGTGTTAATTAATTTAACAAATGCCAAATGGATTCTTACATGGATTTTGACATTAGCCATGTCAATTTTGCTGTGAATAGCCGATCACGATCAATTACTAACCTCTCCCCCCCCCGCCGCCGCCCCCTCTCTCTCTCTCTCTCTTATGACAGCAATCTGTAATTTTTAATATGTTCTTTTGAACTTTCTGGGCTTCTAATCCTTTTTTAACTCAAATATTGACACTTTTGAAAAGGCTATAAATAGGAACAAATCTGGCCTTTTCTTCAGTCCAAACTGCCCGATGACTTTACAAGAGAACCTGGCTACAGAATTGCGAGTCCCTTTGACAAATCGATTGGGGAAGTATTTGGGGATCCCATCTGACTGGGGTGCCTCTAAAAAAGCTATGTTTTCATGGATTATGGCTCGAGTTAATGCAAAGCTAGCAGGCTGGAAGGAGAACCTTATATCCAAAGGAGGTAAGGAAATTCTATTGAAGACAGTGGTGCAAGCCCTGCCACAGTATGCCATGTCTATCTTTAAGCTTCCTATTTCTATTTGTAAAGCTATTGAACAGCGCATCGCACGTTTTTGGTGGCAATCAAGTCACAACAAAGTAGGGATCCACTGGAAACAATGGGATCTTATGAAAGAAAGCAAACAAAGTGGAGGTATGGGTTTCAGAGATTTAATTACCTTTAACAAGGCCCTTTTGGGCAAGCAAGCGTGGAGGCTCTATGAGAATAATTCTTCCTTATGGAGCTCTGTTTTTAAAGGTTTATATTACCACTCCACAGACTTTTGGCACGCAGCTAAGGGCCACCGCCCATCATGGGGTTGGCAAAGCCTCCTCCTAGGACGAAACTCTATTACAGACCATGTGCAATGGCAAGTGGGCAATGGTGCAACAATCAAGGTCAGACAGGACAGATGGTTGGCCCAAGGGGTGCTTTTTGGGCCAGCAACCAGACATGAACCTGAGACAGTGGCTGGCTTCATCTCTTTGAACCAACTCACTTGGGACATCCCCAAACTCCAGCAGTGCTTTGATACGCAGACAGTCCAAGAAATTACAGCCATTCCCCTACGAGCAACATCTAACGTAGACACACTCATCTGGACTGGTTCACATGGAGGCAAATACTCAGTCAAAAGCGGCTATCATCATATTTGACAGGCAAGTACCAACACAGACACTACTCGGGCTTCCTCCTCCTACATTGCACCCTGCCGTCTTTGGCAACACATATGGAAACTTACTACAGCCCCTAAAATCCGAATGTTCCTTTGGTCGATATGTCATAATGCATTATCGACCAAGGACAATCTTTGCAGACGACATGTTATAGAGGACCCAGTATGTCCCCTTTGTTCAACTCAAGATCCAGAAGCTATGGAGCATTTATTCCTGTCCTGTCCTAGATCTCAAGGGTTTGGAATCATCCTGATATCCAACTCCCGATCTCTGCTTTTCGCACCCACGCATGGCAATATGGTTGGCGGACCTAGTTGAATATAGAACTCACTCACCTGGGATGGAGATCATTGCAGCCCTCCTCTGGCAGCTGTGGAAGGCACGGAACCTCTATGTCTTCCAACGTCAAAGAGTGACGCCTCGCGATCGTTGATTCAAGCACTAACATCCGCACGGTTGTATCCGTCTTACCGCACCGGTGCATCTCGACCCCGGAGTGGCTAAGCCGAACCCGTATACCGTCTGGATGCCCCCTGCGCCTGGCTTCCTCAAGATCAACATGGATGGGGCTTTTCTCCCAGGCTCCAACAGGGGATCAATAGCTTGCCTCTGTCGCGATCAACATGGCACCTTGCTCGACGGCTGCTCCCAATCCATTGACGCCTCCTCACACCTTCAAACAGAAACCCAAGCTCTTCTACTCGCTCTTAATTTGTTGATCAAGAAGGGTTTGGCTCACACTAACTTGATTCTTGAATCGGATTGTATGGAGTTGGTGGAGGCTGCAAATCTCCGTCGGACACCACCCCTGGATTGCCAATTGCTGATCACGGACGCCATTGCTCTGCTCCGACGTTGCCCTAATTCAAGCCTCAACCACTGTAGGCGTGAAGCCAACAAGCCGGCCGACTGGGCCGCCAAGGCCCAAGGCTGTGGCTCTTTGCTTTCTAATTGGGCTCTTGCCCCCCTCCAGCTCTCTTTAATTTGCTTTGTACTGATGCCCTCTCTAAGGGTTGCAACTTGTTTGGCTCTTGAATGTTATGTTTCTTTACCGACAAAAAAAAAAAAAAAAATCCTTTTTTAACTCAAATATTGACACTTTTGAAAAGGCTAGATGCACTGATGATGCATGCATGATCAAGGCGACATCACCACGACACTGACTAACATCGGCTCCCGTTGCTCATCTTTAATCTAACGGAAGTTCGTTTTTTAACAGGGGTGTGCATTGGACCTGATCCAAATCGGAAGCTGAATAGAACCGGACTAAATAGATAAGTTCTTAGTGATTCCGGTTCCACGTAATGAGCCGGACTGCCGGACCGACCGAGATTTATTAATTATTTTGTTATTCTTTATTTTGAAGCAAATCCTAATTAATAAAATATTTTTTTCCTTCTAATGTTGGGATATTCCCAAGAGAAGAAATCACTAATTCTGGTCCGATTCAATTCCAAAATCTGGTCGACCGGTTCTGATTCTGCCCAATCCGACATCAAGTTTAGAGGTAGGAATCGACCCACCACGCAAACCAATCACGCCCCATTATTTAGTCAAGGAAGACAGCTACAA